>VXBT01012775.1:25941-65666 GCA_013400235.1 Oriolus oriolus | reverse complement strand
GAAAATTTCCGTTTACTCCCCCCCCCCCCCCAAGGATAATCCCCAAAAGCTTTTACCTGAGCAAAATAGAGTTTGAGTTCTTTTCCAAGGAATTCTGTCTTGTCCAGCTGGATCCTGGCATCAGCTGCAGATAAAGGGTTGCTGAAGTTTATTCTCACTCTTTTGAAGCTCTTAAAATACTGGAAGGTGAGGTCCCTGTCGTAGGGTCGGAACAGGGATTCAAATTTGGCCTGGAGAGAAAGGAACAGAGGAGAAAATCAGTATTGAACACTAATAAAGACATTAATTAAAAATCAAAAGTTACTAATAAGGGCGAACTACCACTCTTGAATATTGATTATTGCGACAGCTTAATTTAGGTTTTTTCCTTTTTCTTTCTAGAATGAAGTTTTCTGCCTTATCACTTATTTTCTCTACCTCATTAAAACAGATTATTATCATTAATAAGGGATATTCTCACTTACTATATTATTATCATCAGTAAGTGCTGGACAAGACAGCCCAAATTAGCGACAGTAAGGTACTGAAATGTTTCTTGTAAAATTAATACCCAAAAGCCTTGAAAAAAGTCTGCCAAGCCTTTGCCTAAATGTGCAAATTTCAAGGGAACCAACCCAAGTTTTAATGGAGAAAAATGAAAAAATCCTATTTGATTTTCAAGCTAAATGTGATTTTCTTCAGTGACTCAGCACACAGAATGAAGGCCATGAACATCTCCTGGTTTTCTGTCTCTTTTTAATTTAATTTACGGAAAGTGCTTCCACTCTGCCTTCAGGATTCCAGGCCGAAGGAGAGACACAAGAGGAGCCTCCGGAGCTGCCAGGCCCTTCCCAAGTGTTTTATTCCACTGGGTTCAGGATTCAAATCTGAGGCACTTCCAGGTATTTTCTCTCCCTAAAAGCCTCCTAGAAACTCAGGACAAAGCCAAAATAAATATTACTTCATTGAGGGGTTTTTACTACAATATTTTGAATTAGTAGAAGGAAAAAAGCAGGGAAATTACATTAGCAGGCAGAAAATAATTCAGAACTTCATTTTCCTCCCTGAGAAGCTCCACTTCCCAAACTCACCACAGCTGGGTATAAAATCGTTATTATTTCAAAGAGATTTTAAAATCAGAGCTGTTCCGCTTCTCCAACTTCTTCAGAATGAGCTCTGAAACAGGAGCAGGACCCTCCCTACACAGAGCTGGGATTTGGGAGCCTCAGAGCTGAGATGCAACCATGGAAAATACACCCAAAAACTGCATTTCCAAGTTCCCATTCAACATTTAAAACCCAGAGAGATCTGTTATGTATTTTTTAATATATTTATATATATTTTATTTATTTAAATATCTGATTATAGAGGTCAGAAATGTCACTTTGGCACCTTGACACTACAAAAAAAAAATGTTATTTTTGTCCTTAAGGTATCTTAGCAGTCAACAATTCACTGTATCAGGATGGAAAAATATTTTATATTACTTTATATTTACATTCTTTATTATTTATTTTATATTGTCAATTTGTATTTATTTATATTGTTAACTACAGATCCAAGAGGACTTCTTCTAGTTTTAACAGGAAAAAAAAATCCCAGGAAAAGTATCAAATGGATTATAAATTAGTGGCTCTTACTACCAAAATAAGAACTAAATATTTGCTGAAAATTCAGAATACACCACGCAGTCAAAGAAGTCTGGAGGGAAAACTGAGATCATTTTCCCAACCACACACAGCTAAAAATCGAATAATTCCCAGAGTTGGAGTCATTCCCATCAGAGCAGGCTGGTGCACATTTCCAAGCTCCAAGACTTTTACGGCACACTGGAATTTCCTCGCAAGGAAGGAAAGCAGCAGCTCCAAAGCGAAGTTCCCAGAAATAACCCCATCAAACCTACCCGTGTTTCTGGCTGGGTGAAGACATCCCCATCCGCCAGGCAGGCGACGAGCGAGCTAAAACTGTAATGAAAATTGCGGAAATGCATTTCGGGGCTCGGCCCGAGCGATCCCCGCAGAAATCCCGGGATTTTCGGGAGCCCCGGCTGCTGCAGGCAGCGTTTATAAGGGAAGCTGAGTCCAGCCCCTGGTGAAAAAAAAGCTCTCAGAGCATCCTGTGTGTGTGTGTGACAGCGAATTCCTGAGCGCAGTCCCGCGTGCTTGGAGGGAGCCGGGAACAAAATGTAAGCGGGACTGGAAAGAGGTGACGTCAGCAATTAGTCAGCTTCCCTCTGCTAATTACCGGGAGCATGGAAAATCCAGCGGAGCTGAGCTCGGCAGCTGCTCCCCAGCCTCTTGCAGCATAGTTTCCACTGGCAGTAATTCCACGCAGCTCCCAGCCCGCGCTGCTCCCGCCGCAATGGGACCTTGCCCCGTGGAAAACGTTCCCGGCCACGGCAGCCGCGCTCCGGGAATGGGCCGGAATGAAGGCAGCAGGAAAAGGGCCTAATTCCTAATTCTTTGGGGACAGGAAACGAATGCCTCAGCTCGGCAGCTTGCGGAACAAAAAGAATCCCCAGGTTGTAACGTAGAGATCGAATCGGGAAAATAATTTTCCTCCCGTCACAAGGAGGATACGTTCGGAAGCTTCTTCAAAGCAACTTCGCGCATTAATTACCATCCTCTCCTTATTAAAAACTCTTTCCCAGCCTCATAAAGTGGGCAGGGTTTTGCTGGGGGTTGCTTTGTGCTTCTTTTCCCTAGCAGGAGCTTGCTCGGCAATCTGCTGGCAGGGTTTTACCAGAACCTGAGCTACAGCAGCAGGGACCAGGTATGGAACCTGAATTCCTGACATTTTCTGGGACACCTGTATCTCAGTTTCAAAACACTCCCAGAACGCACCACAGAACACAGGTTTTTGTGGGGTTTTGTGGTCTTTTCTCGTGGATTTTTTTTGGGGAGGGGGGGGGTTTGGAAGGTTTTTTTTGTGGGTTTTGTTTTGTTTTTTTTTAATCAAGAAGCATTTAAAAAACTCATCATCATTTCAAGTAATTGAAATTTAAACTGAAGCTTTCACAAACTCTTTGGAACTCTCCTGTGCACATTCAGCTACAAAATTATAATGAAGTCAAAATCTTAAGTGCCTTTAGTTCATTCTACTTTAACACAGGGCTGTGACAGAAGTTTTAAGGAATACCTGCAAACAGTGCACAGTGCTAAGTTTAAAACCAAATTTCATCAATATTTAACTACATAAAACTATTCACATGAAGACTATTCTGTATTTTTAGGGAATTTTTTTGCTAAAATTCCCATTTAAAGTCAAACTCCCTGCTGTTCTTAGGTCACCTCAGTGTAAAACTTACTGCAGCGTGAAAAGAACTCTCAAACCAATTTCTTAGAACCTTTTCTGGGAAGTCCTCACTTAAAAATCCCAGAATCAGTGAGGCTGGAAAAGCCCTTCAAGACTATCAAGTCCAACCTGTGACTGCATCATCAGCCCTTGTCACCAGCCCAGAGCTCTGAGTGCCACATCCACACATTCCTTGGACTCCTCCAGGGATGGGGACTCCAGACCTCCCTGGGCAGCCCCTTCCAAAGGCTGATCACTCTTTCTGGGAAGAACGGGGTGAATTCCATCGGCGAGGATGGGATGTGGAGATCTGGACTGGGCACACACAAAACACACACAGGGAAACTCAGAGGATTCACAACCAGTCCTGATGCCCCTGAGCCCAGAAAACCACACCGAGCACGTCCTGACCTGGAATTTGCTGTCAAGTATCATAAAGACTTCGGATGTGGAAGGAGCAGGCGTGACTCCATAAACCAGAGGTCAGGATGCTCAGCTGGAAAGTATGGCCATGAATCACCTGAGCATAAAGGCAAACAGGCTGCCCACATGCCAGGGAACGCTGCAGCTCCTGATAAGAAAGCAGAGCAGCTTCCTGCTCTAAGACAGCACAGCCTCAGGTCACTGCAGCAACTCTGAGGGACATTTCAGTCCCCGGAGCTCACGGAGAGTAAAACATTAAAAATCTCTCTGATTGCAGTCCTCAAGGCCACCTACACATTACTGAGAGCCAGGGAAAATGACTTCAGAAGCCACCTTTGAAACAGAACTTTGACATCTAATCCAGGACTGGAGCCTGGCTATAAACAAACCAACTGGTTCTGAGAAATTTAACACCCTCACAAAGCAAATTTTTCACAGTGTTCTCCAGATTTCAAAGAAATATCTAAGTCCTACTGATACACACAATGTATTTAACTCGCCTGTTTAAAACCCCAAAGAAATCACCCCTAGTATGTTCCACTTTGTCATTATCATCATCATTTTTTGACATGGTTGTGTCCCAAGCCATGGAATCACAGAATGGTTTGGGTTCTCAGGGACCTTAAAGCCCTGGGCAGGGACACCTTCCACTGTCCCAAAGCCCCAGTGTCCAACCTGGCCTGGGACACTGCCAGGGATCCAGGGGCAGCCCCAGCTGCTCTGGGCACCCTGTGCCAGGGCCTGCCCACCCTCTCAGGGAACAATTCCTGCCCAATATCCCATCCAGCCCTGCCCTCCTCCAGCTCAAGGCCAGGTCCCTCAGTGTATTCAACAAATCACCCTGAGTTATTAATACCAAACTCAGCAAAACCCCAGTTCCCACTGTCCCTGGTGCAGCTCGTGATGGGCTGGTTAAGGCAGAGCTTTGTGTGCAGAGCCCTGAGGTGATGTGGAAACCAAGAGGCAAAGTTACAAAAGCCCCACTGCCACAGCCCGGGTGCTGCAATGTTCCCTCCGTGGGGTCAGTCCTGGAAGGTTTGGTACCCCCAGGCAAACACCTTGGCTGGAACGGGAACATTGCAACAGCCTCAGAAGTCTGGGATTCGATGTTCTGATATTATCAGAGGGCAGCTTTTCTTCTCCCTTATCTCCCTTCAGAGAGTTTGCCGCTTCCTGTCCTCTCTTTGAGACTCCTTGGGGAGCTACAGGGAGAGAACAAGGGCAAGATCACCTGCACAGGAAGGACAGGGACACCTTGGAGAGAGTCCAGAGGAGGCACCAGGATGAGCAGAGGGATGGAGCAGCTCTGCTGGGAGGAAAGGCTGGGAGAGCTGGGATTGTTCAGCCTGGAGAGGAGGAGCTCTGGGCTGAGCTCAGTGTGGCCTTGCAGGGCCTGAAGGAGCCGACAGGAAACATGGAGAGAGACAATTTCCAAGGGCTGGAGGGACAGGACCCAGGGAATGGCTTCCCAGTGCCAGAGGGCAGGGCTGGATGGGATATTGGGCAGGAATTGTTCCCTGGGAGGGGGGGCAGGCCCTGGCACAGGGTGCCCAGAGCAGCTGGGGCTGCCCCTGGATCCCTGGCAGTGTCCCAGGCCAGGTTGGACACTGGGGCTTGGAGCAGCCTGGGACAGTGGGAGGTGTCCCTGCCCATGGTTTGTGTTGGAATGGGATGAGCTTTAAGGTCCTTTCCCACTCCATGGTTCCATGATGCCGCTGCACTTTGGGAATGAAAGCAAAGGGTCAGAACAGTGTGACAGGACAGCAGGGTCAGCTCTGCTTCCTCAGGTGTCACCCTTCCCTGAAAGCTGCAAATTCCAGGGCTCACGTTCTGGAAGTTGAGTTCTAAAATTGCAACAAGATGCTCAGTGAAGACTTAAAGGGCTCCCAAACCCCAACAGCACCTGAGTGATCCACCAGCACTGCCCAAGGACAGAAACGTGACAGAGACCATTTTTCGAACACTTTTGGGGGCTGAAAGGGCAAACAAAGAATCCAATAAATACATGGAATAGTGGGAACACAGCATGACTGAATGCCATAATTAGCACAATTTCATCTCCACATGCAGTGGAACAGGTAAGGCACAGAAGAGAAGGAAATGAGGCCACAGAAGCAGACAACAGTCACAAGTCACCAAAACTGCCTGTAACTACAACAGCAAAGCGAACAACCAGAGAAGGAAAATGAATGTGAAGTTAAATATGTTGGGAATTCTCTAAGTCAATAAAATTACCCCCCACGAGCCATAAATCAGAACAATCCAGTCCATTCTCTCCTCTCCTCCCTGGCAGGTTTTACAGCTGCCCTTGGAGGGTGCTCTCTGTGTAATCCCTGTACTCCCACTCCAGACCTGCTGCTCTTTTCCCATCAACACTTTGCTTCTATTCCTGTCTCCATGTTAATTATCCTGCCTTAGCCCTTCCTCAGGACACGGATAAACATCTTGAAGTTATCTACAATGAAAATCGCACTGGTTTCGTTTTCCTGGGGGTTGGCAAAGGAGACGGAGGAGCAGACAGAAAAACATGAACAGGTTCCAGATCTATCCACGCATATTTGAGGTCAGGAAGCTTTGTGGGCACTGGCACACACCTGGATCAGATATTAGGAAGAAAATCCTCCCTGTGAGGGTGGGGAGGCCCTGGCACAGGTTGCCCAGAGAAGCTGTGCCCCATCCCAAATTATTCCATGATTCTGAGCTGCCTGGCTCCACCAGAGCCAGGTGTGAGGGCAGTGAATTAAACCATTTGCCTCCAAACCCCTGCACAAGCCCCGGTCTTATTTTAGTGGCCAAAAATGAATCCCCATTCCCAACCACTCACTTGGTCCCCACAAAAATAAATACCTCCAAAACAAAAATCCTAAATTCCCAGACTGGTTTGGGTTGGGAGGGACCTTACAGCCCATCCAGTGCCACCCCTGCCATGGCAGGGACACCTCCCACTGTCCCAGGCTGCTCCAAGCCCCAGTGTCCAGCCTGGCCTGGGGCACTGCCAGGGATCCAGGGGCAGCTCCAGCTGCTCTGGGCAAGATGTCTGACAGGAAGCCTGGACACGATTTATTTTTGCAAGTCTGACAGGATTTCTCATGAAGTCAAATTCCCTGGCAGACCAATCCTACTTGACTACACTTTTCTCCTCAGAATCCTCCAGCAGCCAGGGAGCCTGGCACTGGCAATGCCTGGAATGGCAGCACACCCACTCATGCCTCTGACTTAGCCCTATAAATTTTTCCCATGCCAAGCACACCCAGCTCACAAACACAGAGAGGAGAAGGGAGGCAGAACTATCTATCACCCAGTATTAAAGCTGAAGCAATTTTAGGAAGAAATTCTTTACTCACAGGGCAGTGAGGCCCTGGCACAGATTCCCAGAGAAGCTGTGGCTGCTCCATTCCTGGAAGTGTCCAAGGGCAGCCTGGATAGGGCTTGGAGCCACCTGGGATAGTGGAAGGTGTCAGTGCCCATGGCAGAGACTGGAACTGGATGAGTTTTAAGGTCCCTTCAACTTAAACCATTCTCTAATTCTGTGACCCTTTCTTTTGCTTTGTGGTTACGAAAAGCTGTGTTTTAAAGTTACATATTCCATGTTGTATTTGCTGCATTCCTCAGAAAGATGTAAGTGAAATAAACACAATCCTCCAGCAGGAAAATCACCTGCACAAACCAATTTGTTAACGAGAACAGAAGTCTGCAGTATCACAGAACCAACTGCACAAGGAGTATGTGCAGACTTATTTACAGCAAAGAAATCAGAGTGCAGCAGCACAAGCCCACAAACTGGTTTTCCAAATTACAGCATGCCATGGATGGAGCCCAGGAACGCCCACACGGTGACACCATGGAAAAGGAGCACGGAGCCGGAGCTGGGCGAGGCGGCAGCAGCAGCTCCTCTCTTACCTGTGCCACAGCAAACACTCAAAAAAACCCCGCAGGATTTCACAGCCCTGCAAATATTTCACCCCCTGAATGCCCAGAGCCCAACATTTGCGCAGTTTGAAGCAACTTGAAGGATCTGATTCCGTGGAATAGGGGGCACAAAGGCCTGGCTGGGCTCCCTCCAATTTTGCTGAGTGCTCCTCTGAAAGGATTCCATGGCTCTAAAACTCCACTACTGGGCAATTCTGAGATCTTTTCAGCAATAAAGCTTGGCAGAAACATTTATCAGAGCATTAATTCAGCACAATTGGCACTGGCAGGCTCTGTGTGGTAACACAGATATTTACTGCAGAGAATAAACTCGGGTGACAATAAAAACTGAAGACCACGAGTCCGGGGTACAGCGTCACCTCTGTTTTAAACTTCCAGCTATTCCAGGAAAACCTTTTCCTGTTCTAAACAGAAACACAGGAATGAGTGCCCATTTTCTAAGGTGTCAGGCAAACCCATAGGAAAGCCAGTGGAAAAGCTATGAGGATTCTGCACCTTCAGACACAAGACTCAAATACAGACAAAAGATTCAAACACTTTTATACACCTGAAGGTATAGAGGGATAAATGTCAACGAGTTTGCAAAAAAACTCTGCCTATTTCCACTGGCTTTATTCCTGTTTAAACTCATTAACTGCTTTACTTTCATTCCAAAATTACCTACAGGTAATGTATTTATAGCAGAAAGAGCACATTATGAAACACCTTTTGCAGTAATTGGGTTGGGAGATTAGAAAAGGGAAGGAGAAAGTTCTTGCAAAGTCAATCCAAGAAACATTTCCCTCACCACAGAGAGAGAGAATCTGGTTTCAGATCATCAAAACAGCCTTGAAGAAGATGCTTTCTAAAAGTCTATGAAAATTCCTGAAGACAACTGTCCAGCAATATTATAATTAATCCATTATATGCTGGGGTGAGAGAAAATAAACGGCCAAAGACAAAGGAAAAAGCCAAAGATGACAATAAACCACAACAACAGTAAACAAGAACATTCCCACGGCCAGACGCAGTCGCAGCGTTGATTTTGATTTCTATTTATGGCAGAAAGGAGGAAAGAAGGTGACAGGGACAAAAATCCAGTCTCCAACTCACCACAGAAACTGTGCACATGCCACCCCAGGAAAAGCTAACTATGGAAAGGGAAGGGCAGGAAATCCTCAAACAACTCCTCTCCAACCTGCTGAAGGCTTCTCTAAATATAGCTGTCTACATAAATCCTTCCCTCAGAGTGGAGATTAAAAAGGGGGGAAGAGATGGAAATTCTCCAAAGATCACCTCTATTTGTTAGGAACTAAAAAAGGACAAGGAGTTTGAAACCAAAACGGGTTAACAGGGCATTTTTAATACTGGAGAAAAACTATTTACAGCAGATTTGAAGGAAGTTATTTGATAAAAATGCTCCTGCAGCCCCCAAGATATAAAGAGATTTCTCCCAAGCTGGGTAACTACAAAATAAAAGAAACATGAGAGATTCCTACCACTGTAACCAAGAAAAATCAGCTGCAGTCTGACCTTTTCAAGGTTATTTATTTGAATTAATAGCTCAAAGGGGGAAAAAAGAATAAATCTAGAAAGTAATTAACAGATCTGTGGAGCTGCAAGATGAAATAACTGAAGACAGAAAGAAGGGACATGCTCAAACACATTGCTCCTAAAACTAAACGGGGCTCTGGATCATTATTTCTTGAGTGAGGGGGCACCTTCTGCACGAAGAACTCGTTGTTTTATAAAGAGGGAACAGCTGTAAAGTTATTTATAAGTGACACTGAGCAGAGGGAGAGGCGCAGGGAATAGGGCACATGCTTCCAGTCGGATTCCTGGATTCCTGGAGCGTGTCCTGCGTGCTCTGACAGCGAGCACAGCTGGAGCCCTGCACATCACCCGCGCCTGAGGGGCAGCCACGGAACGTTGGGGCTGCTACAGGGAGGGCTCAAAGTGCCACGTTCGGGGACCGAACAGGGACCACATTTCACAGGAATTTAACCCAGAAATGGCGACTGTGCCACAAGGAGAACAACTGTGAGCAGCCAAAAGGTGAAGTGATGGGGAATGGAAGCTCCCACACAAACACAACCAGGCTGTGACAGCTCATGAGAGAGGATGGGGGTGAAAGGCACAGGAACAAAGCTCAGGGAATCCCAGGATGCCTGAGGCTGGAAAAGCCCTCCCAGCCCATCCAGTCCCAGCTGTGCCCGATGCCCACCTTGTCCCCAGCCCAGAGCACTGAGTGCCACCTCCAGGGATGGGCACTCCAAAGCTCCCTGGGTGGCCCTTTCCAAGGCCTGCCCTCCCTTTCCATGGGGAAATTGCTCCTGGTGTCCACCCTGAGCCTCCCCTGGCCCAGCCTGAGGCCGTTCCCTCTCCTCCTGTCCCTGTTCCCTGGGAGCAGAGCCCGACCCCCCCCGGCTGCCCCCTCCTGTCAGGGAGTTGTGCAGAGCCACAAGGTCCCCCTAAAAACGTTCCCTAATTCTCTTTCATGGGAAGAAGGGGAAGTTCCCCACACACGATCCAGCAGTGTGCCACAATCCAGCCCCACAGCTGACAGTGCTTTACTCAAACTCCATCCCATCAAAGCCAGGGCAGTCAGAGCTCCCCTTTATCCAGATGTTCCCATGGGAAGCACATCCTTGCCCAATTCCTGCCTTCCAGCAGCAGCCACAACCGAAATGAGATACAGAACATGGAGCCTAAAGACGGATTATGATTTAAAAGCACCCAGAGCCAATAAGCTGAGACCTGCTTTGATCTCGTGTAAGAGCAGTGATAGAGATACAACATATTTTACAGGAGAGGAGTTTTTAGAAGTTAAATTCTGAGGTGGTTGTGTAACGTTGGGATCCAGATTCAGATTCCAGCACCTGAAGGAGCTGCAAGGAAGATGGAGAGGGACTTTTTACAAGGGATGGAGGGATGGGACAAGGGAGAATGGCTTCAAACCAAGAGAGCAGGGCTGGATGGGATATTGGGAAGGAACTGTTCCCTGGGAGGGTGGGCAGGCCCTGGCACAGGGTGCCCAGAGCAGCTGTGGCTGCCCCTGGATCCCTGGCAGTGCCCAAGGCCAGGTTGGACACTGGGGCTTGGAGCAGCCTGGGACAGTGGGAGGTGTCCCTGCCCATGGCAGGGGTGGCACTGGATGGGCTTTAATGTCCCACCCCAACCCAAGTCTGTGATTCCAAGGTGTATTAAAGACTGTCTTCAAAATACATACACACTCTGTAATGTTAGAGTGAGAGCCTGATGTCAGCATCCCAGTCTTTTAAACACTCCTTGAGGAAAAAAATATTTATTTGGCTTCCTAGGTTGATGACACACACCCTGATCGTCACAGCACGATTAAAAGGCAGGTGGAAATTTTAGTTCCATATGATTCCATCTCCACTGAAACTTTTCTGAGAAGACCAAAAAAGTCAAGATATTTTTATCTCACTTTGTACATTCCAGATAATGAAGGAGGTAAAGATAAAAGGTCAGTACAGAGGAAAAAATGCAAAAGGAATGAATCTGTGTCAGCCTGTCTGTATTCCCTACTCAGCATCTAAATCCAGAGTCAATCAGTGCATATTAAAGGTTCAGGTAAAGCAATTAAAAAAGCCCAACTACTTTTTTCTTTGAGCAACCAAAAGACTTTGTTTCCAAATCTATTCTGAAAGTCAAAAGGGCTGGAGTGTGTCCAGGGCAGGGAACGGAGCTGGGAAGGGGCTGGAGCCCCAGGAGCGGCTGAGGGAGCTGGGAAAGGGGCTCAGCCTGGAGCAAAGGAGGCTCAGGGGGGACCTTGTGGCTCTGCACAACTCCCTGACAGGAGGGGCAGTGAGGGGGGGTCGGGCTCTGCTCCCAGGGAACAGGGACAGGAGGAGAGGGAACGGCCTCAGGCTGGGCCAGGGGAGTTTTCCCTTCTTAGTTCCACCTGCATTTTCCTATGGGAAGGCCTTCAAATTGTGCAGGTTGGAGTTTCTCCAGCAGAGATGCAGGTTCCTCAGGGCTCGTGGAAATAAAACAGGCAGCCTGGGGCCATCACTGCACTGAGCACTTTATTTACTCTCCGCAGTAACAGCCACGTGCCTCCTCCTTTAATCAGAGGAGGGTCTGGGTGGTCCCTGCTCCCAGAGGCTGCTTCTCAGATGCTCCAGATGGCTCTGGAGAATTGGGTGTAGCCTTACAGCCAGGATAATACACAGGTGTCATTCCACGGGCTGCTCCCCCTCACAGATGGACCCAGCTGATCCAAGCCCTGCCTGAGCTATTATTACTCCCTGATGACATTTGCTGAAGGAACAGCAGTCTGATTAGTGTGCAGCAAATAAAAAAGCTGTGGAGAATGGTTTGGAACAAGCAGGTTTTCCTCAGGGGATCTCCAAAACCTGGGAGACTATTTTGTTTACCATTTAATCCCGGACTGGTTGGGTTGGGAGGGACCTCAAAGCCCATCCAGTTCCACCCCCTGCCATGGCAGGGACACCTCCCACTGTCCCAGGCTGCTGCAAGCTCTGTCCAGCCTGGCCTGGGGCACTGCCAGGGATCCAGGGGCAGCCACAGCTGCTCTGGGCACCCTGTGCCAGGGCCTGCCCACCCTCCCAGGGAAGTTTCTTTTCCTAATATCCAATCTAAACCTTCCCTCCATCAGTTTGAAGCCATTACCTCTTGTCCTGTCCCCACACACTGCTGTAAAAACTTCTTCAAAGTTCCAGCCTTATTTCTTCCTCCTTCACTTTAAATTCTCACCTATCCCAGGTCTGTGAATTGCAACCCAGGCTTGCTCCTGGAAGTTTCATTTCCTAATTTTCTGGATCTTAATTCTACAGCTGTTCCTGTGATAGAAGAAAGAAAATCTTCCAGAAGGTTTCCTGTATCTACTGCTATTATTTCAAAAGAAGAATAGAGAAGAGCCATGGAATATTCTGAGTGGCAGGGATCCACGAGGATCACTGATCCAAGCCCTGTCCCTGCCCAGACTCCCCAACAATCCCAGCCTGGGCATCCCTGGCAGCGCTGCCCAAACGCTCCTGGAGCTCTGGCAGCCTCGGGGCTGTGCCCATTCCCTGGGCAGAAATCCTACTCCAGCTAATTCGTACTGCAATTACAAACATTTATTTGCAAGCCCATACCCTGGAGCTGCGTGTCCTTGGAATGCTGAGGGATCCCGAGCTGTGCCGTGGAAGTGGGAGGGGGCAGCACCTGTGGACGTCAGGGAAGCCAAGTGCTGAATTCCCACACAAACTGCAGCCACTCCACACTGACTCCACCGAGAGATTAAAAAAAGATTCAAATAACCCCCTGATGGTTTTTTAATGCAAATTCCAACTGCAGTGCCAAGAAGGAGCTGTTTTTCCTGAAGACTTACAGGATACATTTTAATAGCTTCAAATGTATGAGCTGGTGTCATTTTTGCATCAGGACATACAAATATATTCAAATAAAATACCCACAGTTGTGCTCTGTCACACAAGGGCCATTTACAGATTCCATGGGCCACAGTTTTCCAGCCAACCATCTGAAAAATAAATACCTACACTGTGCTTCTTCCATCCTTGGAAAAATCCATGACTTACACTTCCATTTCCAAGCATTAAACACTGAATTCCTGTTCACTGAGTGGTAACACGAAAGTGGGCACTTGGAAATTCCACTACAGAGTATCTGAGTAACCAGCAGCCTCATTTAGAAAACTTTTGAATGTGGCAGATATGTTCCAAAATGTAAAGGCTTTTTCCAACACGTTTCCACCCTGCAGGGAATACGCTCAAACGATCCATAGGAAATTGATGACAATTCTGTCCTCATCTGGGTACTCAAAAGGAAATAAACATTTTCATTCTCAGTATTTAATAGCAATTATTTTTCTATCCATCTCTAAAAAAACCATTCCATTTGGAAAAACACTCCAACACCTGTGCAATCCAGGATTTTCAACCAAACCGCCGAAGAAAGAACAAAACCCTCTAAGGAAAATCTCGAAATCTCTCTGATTTGTTCAAAAATTGGTATTTTGGAACAAAGGAACCGAAGATGAGGAATTATGATGCCCATTTATCCCTAATCCACCTGAAAGCCTGATCAGCACTGGAATTCTTTCCTGCTCATCCCCACCCTGCACTAGGGAGCTCCAATCCACTCAGCCCAGAGCATCTGGAGTCTCTTTGGAAAACACAGGGAATATTTATGGCTGCTGAATGCCTGGGGAGGCTGGGTGTTAGAAATCCCACACTGAGGTTGTTCTCACTGAAAGGGGAAAACAAAGAGCAGGAGAAAAGGTTGGGAATTTCTGAGGCGCACTCTGCGCTCACTCCGAGGATTACTGGGAGCCCATAACCCCATATTCAGACATCACTCAGGGATAATCTCCTCAAGACACGACTTAATCCTTTCAAGAATGATCTGGAAAAGAAGGTATTGAGTTTGCCTTTGAAAGAGCTCCTTCAGGGAAGGAAAATGTCCCTGCAAGTCAGAGGGAGTTTTCTCCAACTCATCAGAGAGCAGCCAAAAATTGGAATGTCTGGAGCCTCTTAGAAAATTTCCAGCAAGTAAAAGGGTTAAAGGACAAGGGAGAAATGAAAAGTGTATTTGGCAGAGGGTGCAGGCTTTGGGTTTTAAGAATCAAAGGCCACAAGTGACAAGAAAAGTTCCAAATGGCTCTCGAGGCATTGGAAAGCGGACAAAAATCGTGAAGAAACAAAAATTCCAACGGATGGAGAGGTGCAGTGAGAGGGTCAAGCTCGGTTCTGGAGGGGAGGAGAGTGCTCAGCTCTGTGGGACCTTGAATGGCTGAGAATTAACTTTTAAAAGCCCTTTCTGGTCAAAAATTTCTTCAGGTGGATTTAACTGAAAGTGAGGCACCATCCACTTTCCAAGGAAATTAAAGGTGTTTAAGCACCATTCCTTTACTTTGCCCTCTTCCCAAAGCAGCCCAGGAGCTGAACACAAAATAAAGGCAGCAGCTTTCATTTATTAATAACAAATATTCAACCTATTCCACCTGAGCTGGCTGGTTTAATCCACAATATATCCCTGCACAAGCTGTTCCCACAGGAAAAGAAACCACTAACACCGAGCCCAACACACAACAAAACAAAAACAAAAACATCACCAAGCCATCAAGAAAAACCCAAACACAAACCAACTTCCTCTCTGCAGCTCCCTTCAAATCTTGGATGCATCACCTTTGGCAGAGGCAGCTCTTGGCAAGGAAGTGGGAGCTGCAAAAAGTGGGATTTGTCAGGCTTTCAATATTCAGCCTCGTATCTGTGAAAGGATAGAAGAACTCTTTCCAAAGCAACTCCTTTCCAAAGCCCAGGAGCTGCCCCAGACATTTGCATCCACAGCCCACTCACGAAAATTCCCTTAGGATTCCCTCCCAGGAATGCTGAAAGCTGCCCTCCCTCGCCCTCCCCACTATTTTGTGGCATTTCAGGTTTCTTTCAGCCCTGCAACACCAGAATAATGAACACTGCTCAGATCACGTTAAAACCGTGGAAAGGAGTGGGGAAAACCATGGAAATTCACACACTTCCAAATAATTGCAGGGGCAAAGCAGAGACTGGAGAACTTGGCTGATAATTAACACTGATAGCATGAAAAAAACAATTCATTAGCAACCAGTAAAGAAGTATTTGGCCAATTTACTGCCTGTGAGGACACCGTTCACTGCCAGTTCCCCTCCAACTCCCTTAATTATGCCAGCAGGAAAGGGAAGTTCAGAGAAAAGCCCCTTTGGCTGATATTAAAGGTCATATTTATTTCAAAAGAAGCATTTTTAGAAAGTCAATGAGCAGCAACTTTTCACTCGCTCTTTTAATGAGAGCTTTTTAAAATTGCTGTCCCATGATTTGTGTAAAATCATGGAAAGCTGCCCCATTTCCTCATAGGTAAAGGGTGGCCACTGCAGCGTTTCTTTGACTAATTCCTTCCACTGGGTTTTCCATAAGTGATTCATGGCTGTACTCAGCTTTCCTGGAAAACATGTCCCAAAGTCTGGAAGGTATGGAAAGCAGGATATTCTCCTGGGATGGCTTCTAACTGTGAATCTTTGTGCCTCTCTCTCTCTCTCTTTAGAGACAAACAGCTGTTTAATAACTTCATTTATCAACTCAGATTTAATTATTTTTTCCCCTACACATGAGAAAAAACAAAACCTATACATATCCACCCTGTTCCCTACATATCCTGATTTATTACAACTCCAGCCTTAGAAGCCTAAAAACCAGGCACTTTTTTTCTATTACTTTACTTTTATTCAAAGGAAATTTAGAAAGAGCCTCCCTGAATACTCGTCTCACCTATTGAATTTTGTTATTTTCTTGGAAGTAACAACTCTACAAAGAGTTTTTTTTTCATAGAGGGGCTGTGAAATAATTACAAGCTCCCTGCGACTCCTTGCCTGACTGGTTCCTAAAATCCCTCAGGTGCCAGTTAAACCCAACACACAGCAATGAGACCAACTCGGACCTGATCAAAGTCCTGGTCAGCCTCTGATCTAACTGAGTCTGGAGGGTGCTACTTAAATAAGTCTTCAAAGTAGTTCCCAGGCCCCTCATCTCCTCCCATTTTTCCTGAAGAAATTTAAGGGAACCCCACTTTGATTACCATGCAGATCAGTTGTGGGGATATTAAAGCTCCCTGGGACATTTTCCACATTATTTATACCTGGGTTGCTGCCTCTGTGCAATCCCACAGAAAACAAGTTCTGCTATCACTGCCCAGAGCAGCTGGGGCTGCCCCTGGATCCCTGGGAATGTCCAAGGCCAGGTTGGACACTGGGGCTTGGAGCAGCCTGGGACAGTGGGAGGTGTCCCTGCCATGGCAGGGGTGGCACTGGATGGGCTGTGAGGTCCCTCCCAGCCCAAACCAGTCTGGGATTCTCTGAGACCTTAACAATTCCACCCCAGTGTGTTATCGCCCTCAGATTTATTATTTAACCTTCACTTGGAACTTTTTACAACACCAGAAACCTGTTTTGATCTTAGAATGAATCACAGAATGGTTTGGGATTGAAGGGGCCTTAAAGCCCTTCCCGTGCCACCCCTGCCATGGGCAGGGACACCTCCCACTGTCCCAGGCTGCTCCAAGCCCCAGTGTCCAGCCTGGCCTTGGGCACTGCCAGGGATCCAGGGGCAGCCACAGCTGCTCTGGGCACCCTGTGCCAGGGCCTGCCCACCCTCCCAGGGAACAATTCCTGCCCAATATCCCATCCAGCCCTGCCCTCTGGCACTGGGAAGCCATTCCCTGGGTCCTGTCCCTCCAGCCCTTGGAAATTGTCTCTCTCCATGTTTCCTGTCGGCTCCTTCAGGCCCTGCAAGGCCACACTGAGCTCACCCCAGAGCTTCTCCTCTCCAGGCTGAGCAATCCCAGCTCTCCCAGCCTTTCCTCCCAGCAGAGCTGCTCCATCCCTCTGCTCATCCTGGTGCCTCCTCTGGCCTCTCTCCAGCAGCTCCAGGTCCCTCCTGTGCTGGGACCCAAGACTGCTTTCAGAATTCTTGTTTACTGGTTCTTTTAGCCCCCAACCCTTGTTTTGGAAAATCCCCCCGATCCTTTTCCCCAGTGAAGGCAGAAAGGCACAAAGCTCCCTCGAGGGCGCTGCCCTGAGCTATTCTCGGGGTGTTTGCTGGTGGTGCCACTCTCCAAGGTATTTCTGAGGAACCTCATTAAGCTCCTGCAACAACAATGTCCCAGTCAAAGGAAAAACTTCTATTGTGTGCTCAGCCTTTCAGCAAATACTGACATAAGGACCGTGCCCATGTGACCAGCTGAGGCTTATCATTTTTTCCAGATGAACTGGGTTTCGATTGAACTACTCCTCTAAAAAGCCTGGAGTGTTTTATTGCACAAGCTGGACTAGGAGGAAAACACATGAATGTGCTCAAGCGTTCTCCATAAAAACAGCCATGATTAACAGAGACCTTTTCAGGAGGCACAAACACTGTATTTTATATTTTTAACCACCACAAACCAGTCACTTCTTAAAGTCACTTGATCCAACAGCCTCTATGTTGATTGTTTCTAAACCCAACTCAGAAAATTACAGCTGACATTTCCAACCTGCCCGGCAGAGCAAGAAAAGAGCTCACAACAGCATTTCCAGTTCTACCTCCTGCAACATCAACGTGACAGCAAGGGCTCTGCAGATTGAAATGCCAAATTAGAGAGTCTTCAAATCAGACCATTTGCAAGGCAAAGTCCTAACCAGGACAGTCAGCAAGGAAGAGAGACTCCAAATAACTGCGGAGGAAGGGAGATTAAACGATAATTTGCAAATACATGAAATAAATACAGTCAGAGCTCTCTGCTCATTAGTGAATGTGGTGTCCCACATCCAATCTATTTTTTAAAATAAAGATTATTCACTTTCAGGCTGACCTGACTGGGTTGACACATTAAAGTCTTTCAGCACTTCTCTGTTTATGGTGATTGTTTGGGTTTAGATTTATTGATCCAATCTTTTTCCCCAAACCCTCATGGCTGCAGCTGGATTTTATTCTCCTGTCACTCAGCTCTCACAGGATCCTTTCCCTTGTGCTTAGAGTTTATACTTGGGCAGTTTTTCAGGATAAAATCATGGGGAAACTGCTCTCCTACTAATGATGATTAAACCCTCAGCACCAAGCACTGAACTGGGGGAGTTTAAACCAGGTTTAGTCCAGGACAGGGTGACACAGAAGGAAGATTTAAGTAACTCTGCTTTCCAATTTACAATCACCGAGTGATCAACAACTCATTCACATCACTCCATCTGCTCCTCCTAGAACCGAGGATTTTTTCAATTTATTACTTTAGGAGTCTTTTAGATTTTACCTTTTAAAGCATCCCATCCCTTCTGCTTCATTACTCACCAAGGCTCTGAAAAGGATGGATCTACTACAAATAACTGCAGTGGCTGATGAACTGTGAGAAATAAACACCTTTCAAAAATAGCCCCCACGGTCAGCATTTGTTTCCCAGCCCAAAGTGGTCCCTAAATAGCACCAACCCAGGTCCCAGCTGTGTCACACCAGACTCCTCTTCATCCCCCCTGCACTGCAAAGCACAATGGGGCTTGACTTCACTCTCTGTTTCCTTCCTGCACTGATGACTCCACAGGAATCCACCAGAGACAGTCACTAAAATAATCGTAATTTAACCAAAATCCACTATTCCACAAGGGATGGAGAGACAGGACACAGGGGAACGGCCTGAAGCTGGGGGAGGGCAGGGTTGGATGGGATATTGGGCAGGAATTGTTCCCTGGGAGGGTGGGCAGGCCCTGGCACAGGGTGCCCAGAGCAGCTGTGGCTGCCCCTGGATCCCTGGCAGTGCCCCAGGCCAGGTTGGACACTGGGGCTTGGAGCAGCCCGGGACAGTGGGAGGTGTCCCTGCCCATGGCAGGGGTGGGAATGAGACCATATCTGATGTCCCTTCCATCCCAACCCATTCCACGACTCCATGAAATAAAATCCTTATTCTGAACGTTTCCAGATCACCCCTGTGGACCACGGAAGGGACTCCCAGCAGTGCCGAAGAATTAATCAGCTGCTCATGGTTTTACACTGGTTAATTCACTTGGATTAGCAAACATTTTGCAGCTATGTCATGCTTTCCCACACACCTTCAGGACTGTCTCATCTGTGGGGTCAGAGGTTTAGGATTTTTTTTTTCTTTTCATGTTTAACTGCCATTTCTGAAAAGTTAAAAAAAAAAAAAAATTCCAATAGGTAAAGCAGTTGTCCCTAAAGTATTTTTCTAAATTTTTATGGTGTTTTTTCAGCCAGGACAGGTATAAAACTGTCCCACCGCGTAAAGATGTGACCAAAATTCTGATGAAGTAGGATGACAAATACTTCTGTAATTAACAATTTATTATCACGAAAAATGCAGCTGCATTATGCCAAAACTACAACTTGAGGGAGAGCAAAGATAAGGATGAAAACAGCAGGTGTTTGGGGCTGTTTTAATTTCTAGTTCCTTCTAACATGACAGCAGCATTTGTTTAACTCAAATATTAAAGATATCATCCCAGGCAAGCAGAAGTTGCTCATCCTCTGACACATCCCCTGTGACTAAGGGAAAAACAAAAGGAAATAAAAAATTAAACTCAAATGCAGGAGGCTTTAGAAAACCACAGGAGCTGGTCAGAAGCAGGCTGGTATTTCTGTGATCTTTAAAGAATGACATTTTCCACTGCAGTCACAGAAGGAAGAATGGAAGATAAATTTCAAAATCTTTTCTAAGAATGTTCTGGGAGGGTAGGAAAAAGCCCAAAGCAATTACAAGTTACTGCACTTCAAAGAACAAATCAAGTGTACCTGGAAATTTCAAAAGCATTTAAAAAAATACCGATAAAGATCATGAAATGGTTTGGCTGGAAGGAACCTTAAAAGATCATCTAATTCCAACCCCCTTCCACTATCCCAGGTTGGTCCAAGCCCTGTCCAACCTTTGATAAGATGATAAAAGATAATAAAAGGAGCCACACAAAAGCCTGGAATTTATCTCTAATCACCTGCAGTTTTGGTGAGGTTAATGTCTGATACACTGTAATTTTCTTAGACACTAATTAGCGACACATCAGCAGCACACTGGCATTTAAAGCTTTTAAGGTATTTAACAACAGACCTTTGAGGATGCATTTAATTTATTTATTTACACGGCAAGAACCCACCTGTTCTGACTGAAGGGGCAAAAAAAAAAAAAAAATCAGCATTAGAAAATAATTCCTGAAAACATTTTAAATTCCTGAATATTCATGGCAGTGGGTTTTGGGGTAGGAACTCACACTTGCTGAAAGCCAACACAGTTCTGCATCTCCTTCCAACTTCTGCTACAGCAATGTTTGGATTTGCCTTTTTTTCCAGCAGGGGAGATGAAAACATCATTGCAGTGCGGCAGATAAGAACAGAGTTCGACTTTGGCAGCTTAGGAAGGAAGAAACGTGAACAATCCCTCCTGAAACCAGCTCCTGTGAACAATTCCTGCACTTCAGCTCCTCCGGCCGAGGGACAGACCCCAGGAAAAATTTGTCAAATGTGTTTAAAGTTGTTCCATGCATTACAGACATTATAAACCTTTCCCAGGGGGAAAAATCTCCCACTGTTGGTGGGAAGCTCTGTTCCTGCCTCAGGGCTGGGCTCTTGTTTGCCGGGGTCACAGCGCTGGGGTGAGGTGTGAACCCAGCGGGCTTCAGAGAGGCCCCACTCATCTCACCTGCTCCGAGCTCGTTTTCTTCAGGTTACACAACCCCAGGCAGGAGCTGCTCATACTTTCCACCGCCTGCCTCAGCAGCTGTTTCATCCTGGTGCCTCAGGAAAATTCAAGCCCTTCATCAGAGTTTCCATGAGCCAGGCAATCCTGGCTCTCAGCTGGATGGGATCTGGCCACGCACCCCAGGAATGGGGCACACACCTCAGCAATTCCCACTGCTTCCCTCTCTCTTCCCTCTTTTCTTGGTTGCCACAAGAAACTCTCTCTTACTAACATCACAACCTGCAAGAAATGGACATTTTAGTTCTTATTTCATCTTGTTTTTCCATAGTAATGGACATATTCCTACTGCAGCTCTCAGCAGAGCCAGCTCTGAATAACTATCAAAAATTCTATCCTCAAATAATCAGAGATAGGAGTTGTTCTTAATGTATTTAATAATATTATCTCACTTGCTGGGGTATCAGAAAGGGAGAGGATATTTGAACTACAAACCCACAGAAGTGTTTTGTTTAACTGTATGGATTATGAATGGCTAAAAAAATGGAAATAGGAAAAAAAAAATCAATTTCTGATAACAATACAGCTTGGCTCTTCTGGCAGTTCACCAGCTCAGATTCCTACCTACAGAGAAAGGAAACAGCATCTCCAGGAAAATAAAGGAACTATTCTCTTCGCCTTTCAGCCAGTTCCTACTTGGAAAACATTCTGAATTTTATGAGGCCTCCCTACAAACAGACACCTGTTTTGAAATCAGGCCCAAACCTTTGGGGAAGTTTCCAGAATGATTTTCAGTCAATGCAAGAAAATAAAGTGATTTGGGTTTACTTGGCTGTATGTCAAAGCCAAAACCTTACCTCTATTTTGTTTTCTATGATAGCAAAATTATTTTTTTCCAAGCTGTGTGACACAGACATTATCAATAAATCAATTTATCAAAGAGCCCTGAACTCACACAGCTGCTGCTCCCAAACCACTGTTGTACCAGAGATGCTCTCTCACAGCTCAGGGGGTTGCATTTTCTGGCTGCCTTTCGTATTTCAGCAACAAAAAGGAACTAAAATCCAGCTCCTGAGGTTTGGACTGCCAGCTCAATAACCAAGAGCGTGTTTGCCAGCACCAAAATAACTCCAAAGAAAACCTCAAAAAGCAAAACCAAATCCAGCTCTTCACTTGTGACCCACCTGAGAATCTGCACAGGGCAGAGGGAAGCTCATCCCTGAGGTTACATTTTAATAAAAGAAATTCACTGAGTATTGACAGCTCTGCTTTTATGAGTGGGGCCAGTAATAAATAATGACTCCCATAATTAATGAAATTAATTCTGGTTATCTCTGGCACTAAGAAATGCTGGGAGGAAGAGACAAAAGGTGTAAAGCAGGTACTTACAGATTATTCTTCTCCCATCTAAAGCTGACAGAACCTCATAAACTTTTATTTAGGATATTGTCATATCCTAAATCCCTGTGCTTGGCAGATACCACTCACCAACCAGTCCCACCCCATTTTTAATATTAGGATTCCCAAACATTCTAGGACAATGACTTCCATCGTTTAATTATGCATTAGACCCGCAAACAATTTAAAAATCATATTTTACACCTCAGTCCCAACTTCAAGGTCACTGAACACAGCCCATATTTCAGCTTCAATCATTCCCAGCGTACCCCCATAACGTATGAGCAAAAAAAGAGCAGCTGGTCAGGCTTCGAAAAAGAGATAAAAACCCCAAAGCAGCCCAAATGAAAACTACCCAAAATGCCCACTGAGGGAGGTGTTAAAACATCATCACTAAACCCCAAAATTAAACCGAGCCCACACACTCAGGGCAGGTGTCCCTGCCCAGGGCAGGGTCTGAGCTGGATGATCCTCGGGGTCCCTTCCAACCCAAACCACCCTGGGATTTGATGATCTCCAGTGTTTTCACACCTAAGGACAAACCCCAAACTTGACTGGAATTTCTGGTTAATATAAATATATTCATTTCCATCATTGATTTTTCATTATTTTCCTCATTTTCAGTTCTCCTGACCTTCAGTTATGACACCAAGTAACATTATTAATTTATAACCAGTATTACCCGTAACTTTAAAACTTGCCCAACTGAATAAACAACTTCACCAATAAACTGTCACAGAATTAAACTTTTGGAACTAAAAAGACTTTATAATTTAGACCTATTCTGCATGGGACAGTTCAGTCACTGCTGATATTAATAATTTCTTAATGCTGATGTTATTGAGGGGTGTTTGGGATGAGTTTCAAGCCAGTCTCACCTCTACAACTCTGCACTTATTCTCATATTTTTAATATATGAACGGGGCAGTATTCCTGGGAACAAAGCTCCATTTGCTCCTACAAAAGCCAGAAACCCAAGGAAATAAGGAAAAGCTCTCCCACAGCACCGTGATGTAGATTTGGTGCTCCCAGGGATTTCACCAGACAATGTTTTCCAAAGTTTCCATTTGCTTCTGCAGGAAGATTAAACTCTTAATCCTGGGATAGCTCACACCTCGTATGGGATCTTTTTTTCCAGACTCTGAGCTAATGATTGGAGCACTGGATCCTAGGGAAGTAATTTTTGTTAATATCTCCAACATTGAGGCTATTTATGACAACTTTACAACATTGCTTTTCAGGTTTAGGTATTTTTAAGGCACCCAACAACCATCTTGTGCAGCAAGAGTTATTTTAATATTTAAATTAATATAGAAATATAATATATTTCAGTTTTATTTCTGCCTAGGAAAGTATTTGTATTTGCTTAAAGCATTGAATGATCAGCCCACTTTAAGGGCTTCAATGAGTGGATTTTTGACACAGAAATAATGATTTTGCTTTTTTCATCGGATCTAGAGACCTACAGAATGTCCAAGTGTGATACAAACCTGAAGCTGCTCAAAATACCTTCACTTCACTAAATGCTTCCAGAAGTTCTATTGCAAAACTTGTCATAATGGAAGGTTTCTAATTTTTTTTAATGGTTTTACTGTTCAAAGTAAATCCAGATTATTGAGATGTGATTTTGAATCACAATTTTAGCCCTGGGCTTTTTTTGGAAAGCAAAAGCATTGAAAACTATAAACATTGTCACAAAACAAGAGATTTTTTTTTTGCAGAGAAAGAATGAAAACCTTCAAAATACATGCAGATGCCAATAATTAAGTTTTACATTCCCATTAGGGGATATTTTGCCAAAACCAGAGCTGTGGTCCCCGAAATCTTTAAACATGTAAAAACACTCATCTTTTTGGAAATCTGCTTTTTAAATGTTTTCTTTTTAATGTGATCTAAGAGGCTTAACAAACTTGAGGTAAAAGGATTATGAGGCATGTGGCTGAGGCAGGAAAAGATTACCAGAAAATCGAGTATTATTCGTAAAGAAAGTTTTGTAAATACTCCTGAGAAATCTCCTAAACTTCCTGTAAAGCAGAAGTAATTCCTTAAGTACTTAAAAAACCCCAAATCCACCTCATGATTATTTCAGCGGCCTGCAAGGCAATTAAAAATGTCTAAAAAGCAAGGCTCATTTAACAGGTTTCTTTTCAGATGAGCGCACAAAAGGCTTTTCTGCAGTGAAACCACACAAAGCTGAAGGAAAAGAAGAATTTGGAAGCTGGACAAACATTCCCAGGATTCAGCTCACCTGCAGCTCTGCTGTTCCTGGGTTATACAACTGCAGGGATTTCTCACCTTGTCGGGCTTTATCTTCAAGCACAAATATAATTTTTTTTTTTTTTAATAAATAATTGCAGAGACTGTTTCCCAGTCAGTTCTGGAGGTTATGTGAGGACACAGACTGGCTCAACTCCAACTTGTAGTGCACTTCCAGCAAGCTGAGTTTCTTTAATAATTCAGTTTTCCAGCAAAGTTTTCCCAGAGAAAAACTGTTACCATGACAGGACAGCCTGCTTTCAGTTTATCAATGAATATAAGCTTTTGTTAATTATGCAAAACTTCCTGCTGCGTTCATTAACTTGCAGCAACTCGTAAAAATTAGCAGATTCAGCTAATTATCATAGAATCAGTAAGGGTGGAAGTGACCTTCCCAGAAACACCATCATCACCCTAAAATGTGCCCAAGTGCCACATCCACACACCTCCAGAGACGGTGATTCCACCACCTCAAAAACCTTACAACTATTTTAAAGGAATTTAACGAACTCGACCCATTCTAAGGAAAACTGTCTCCATCACAAAAAATCTCTCCTAGCCTTAAAACCCCAATTATTTTCCCAGCAATGAAATTCTTTGTAGGAGCTCCTTGTGCTCCTCTTCGCCGCTCCCCAAACGAGAGGCGCCCGCAGCGCGGGGGAAACGGAAACGGGCAGAGCACACTCGGGTCACCCACTTAGCAAGAGGCACAAAAATGAAGTTATTCCATGAAGTTCTTTAGCCCTCCTGTGGCTGTGCCCAGAGCTCTGAAAGGCAGCAGGGAAGTGTGCCACATCCCTTCGGGATAACAGGAGCCAGGGAAGTGTTTTACCTGTTGCACTCGGCAATTCGACAGCACAAATTCTATACAAAAAAAACAACAAACAACCCCTAAGTGTCCTCTTTAAAAAGGCTCTTAAAAATGGAGTGTCACGTGAGGAGGATGGAAAGATACAAAAACCTAATTGGTGCCTCTGGAAATTAGCTACTGACATCTTTTTTTAAAAAATAAATGAGTACACGGGAAGGCAGTTTTAAAAATTAAACTCGTCTGTGTGTTGGATGAAGAAAGAATTACAATTCCTCGAGCACACAATCAACACTGAAACTACCAAAAAAGGTGCAGGTCCGAGGTAAAAGTTCAGAAAAGGGAAACTGAATTTTCCAAGGTAATTTGACAACTTGAGAAGATCAGAAAAAAGGTGTTCATTTGAGATAATTTTTTGTACTTCAATTAAAAAATAAAAAATAAAAAAAGAGCAGAATTTGAAGGTATTCCTGAAGTGTGCTTTAGAAAAACTTGTGGGTAAATATTTAGGTGTTCTCTGGAAGATTTCAGGACTGATATCAAAAAATATTCAGGAGGTATTTTTATTTCTATGAGGATAAAGCAGAGAACAAACTGTCACGGAGCAGAACTATTACCCTGATAGGAGGGTCTGTTTTTAAGAGACTGATCACAAACCATTTAAAATTTCAGATTTCTCAATTAGGATTATCAACACCTCAATAAAAGATACTAAAAAATTGAAAAGGAGGAAGAACAGGAATATTCAACCAGTACTTCCAGTACAAATCATTATTTGGGAAAGGCAAAATAGAAATAGTTGTCAGTAGCTGTCCTGTCTCACCTTTGATTGGATCAACCCTCCTCAAATAGGGCAATCCAGGATTATTAAGGGGCCCACTGAAGGGGGAAAAAAAAATTAACTACAGAGAAAAGGTATTTTAGGAGCATTACATATGCTGGAAAAAAGCAGAAAGGTCAGAGAATAGAATAAACCCACCGTTCACACCAAAATTCACATTTATATTAGTATTAGTATTTATAAACACTACGTGTGAGGTTGTGTTTTACAGCCCCTTTGCTCATCCCTTCACCATCACCGAGTTCCACACAAGTGTTTGCTGCACGGGTTGGAATTTTCTGGACACGTTCCATGCCAAACTAAGTGAATTTCCTTAAAATTCACCAGCTAACCAAGCGTAGCCTTTTAAAATTATCCTGGAATCTTTCTCAGGTGGTCCAGACAGTGACATTTTAGTGTGACCACCATCACTTCACACATTGGAGGGACAAACATCTGCATTTCCTTGGACACCAGAACCACCAAATGCTGTGGAAAACTGAATACACCAGGGGAGAATGCAATATTTTCCTCATCTTTAATACAACCTTATTTTTGTTACACCATCCAAACGCTGAGGGCACCTTTCACACCTCCAAAATCTGGGATACAGCCTTAGGGCCTCGTCCCACTTTCTCTCTCTGCAACTTCCTGACATGAGGCCAACAAAACAGATTAAAAACGTAGCCAGCTCATGTGTGTTCCTATAAAAGTCACTTATTTCCAGCTTTAAGGAGTTATTAGCTCTTGCCAGCTCTGTGCCTGTATTAACTGAAGCTAAATTATGTATTTCAGCAGCTGAAATTCAGTGAGCAGACACGTGAACTGATTTTTCGTCTATTGAAAATCTGTGTGCACCTACCACATTTATAAACCACTGAGTTCCAAGCACCTCCACCTGCCTTTTTTTTTAATTATTATTTTGTGTTATTTATAAAACTTTGAGACTTTTCTTCCCTCCTGGGGACAGATATTTATTCAAGTTCAAGACAATTCTCCCACTCTTTACCTTAGAAATGTAATTTATGCAGTATCTGTACATGTTGTCATCCACGGTGAACGTAACAACAGTTTATGCTGAGATTATGAAACTCAAATTAATTTGTTACTATTTTAAGCAATCAGCTTAAATTCCTTCCTGCTGCAGCTCTCAGGAAAGAACACAAAAAAAGCAGATAATACAATTTTTATTGTAGCCTTAAGGAAACATTAGACTTCGTCCTGATTTAAGTAAGTGCAGACAGAGATTCATTGGAATAAGGAGAAAAAGACCGAGAAACTGTTTAAGTGTCCAGAGCCCCATCCCTGGAAGTGTCCGAGGCCAGGCTGGATGGGGACGGGAGCAGCCTGGGATAGTGGAAGGTGTCCCTGCCCATGGCACTGCCACTGCCAGGAGGGCTGAGCTGCGAGACTGCAACAACTCCGAGCTGTTTTTTCCACAAAGTGACAGCCCAGTTATTTTAATGGAATTAGAAATCAGAACCAGTACTGTCTAATTTTTCAAGTCCGTTCCGTTTAATTAGGATCTGTTTCAAAGCTAAGCAATCTCCTTCAGTCTGGAAGGGTTTGATGGCAAAACCAACGATAAAAACAAGAAAAAAAAAGACCGAAACCACAACATCGGGCGCACCAAACAAAACCTTAACCACAACGCTCAGGGTAGGTGGAAATATCGGCGATATTTCATCTCACTTCTGTTTTAGGCACAGTTTCACCCTGAGCTACGGGTTCAGGAATTAAAGGAAGCAAAGCAGAATAGCTGTAGGCGTTGGAAGTCGCAAAATCATGGAATCACCGAGGCTGGAAATGAGCTCCAAACCCATCCAGTCCCAGCTGTGCCCGATGCCCACCTTGTCCCCAGCCCAGAGCACTGAGTGCCACCTCCAGCCCTTCCTGGGACACCTCCAGGGATGGGCACTCCAAACCTCCCTGGGCAGCCCCTGCCAAGGCCTGACCTCCCTTTCCATGGGGAAATTGCTCCTGGTGTCCACCCTGAGCCTCCTCTGGCCCAGCCTGAGGCCGTTCCCTCTCCTCCTGTCCCTGTTCCCTGGGAGCAGAGCCCGACCCCCCCTGGCTCCACCCTCCGGTCCGGGAGCTGCGGAGCGGGACCAGCTCAGCCCCGACTCGGGACGGGACTCCCGGCACTGGGTCCCGGCAGGACCGAGGGGGCGGGCGGGGACGCGCAGCCACAACCTCACTCCTTCATCCTCCCCAACACCTCCCGAGGGCGGAGGCGGCCACAGAGAACCGCGACAGCCGCGGCCGCGCACGCCGAGCCCCACTGACGGCTCCCGGCCCGGCTCACCCGGTACGGGCCGTCCTGGAAGACGCGAGGGTCCAGGTTGCAGGCGATGGTGGCGGTGGGCAGGTCCCGCAGCGCCTCCATCTCGCCGTCAACGAAGCTCCACTCCGCGGACGTCTCCTCCTCCTCCTCCTCCTCCTCCCCTTCCTCCTCGCCTTCCCCGGGCGGCAGCGGCTGCCGGAGCGGCGGCTCCTCCATGACCAGGAGCGAGCGGAGGCGGCCGCGGCGACGTCGTTGAGGCGGCTTCTCCCACCCCCCGCCCGCCATCTTGTTTCCTTCGCCCCCGCCCCGCAGCAGCCAATCGGAAGCCGCCGCGGCGCCCCCCCCGCGCCGCGTGAGCCAATAGGAAGCCGCCGTCGCCGCGGCAACAGGTGGCGAGCGAGGCCGCGTCCGCCATGTTGGGTGAGGGCAGCGCCGTGAGGGAGAGGCACAGCTCCGACACACAGAATAAATGATATGTATAAAATATACGATATATATTATCTATGCTGTATATGCGGTATAAATTGTATATGCAATATACGTTCGCACTGTGTATAATGTACTATATATGAAAATTGACCGTCTATAATATACCGTATATAATGTGTATACCCTATAGTGTGCGTACTGTATATATAGTATGTTTATACACAGTATATGTAATATACTGAATGAAATATATATAATATGCTGAATGCCTATGTGGTATATATCTAATATACCGTGTATAGTATATAAAAAGGTGCTTTCTGTAACAATATACTGTATGTATATGTGGGAGTATATACAATGTATGGTATATATAATAAATGTAAAATGTGCTGTGTATAATATTACACAGTATGCGTGTATATATATCATTTATAGTATATATAATACTGTATTCTTGCTAGACAGAGAAAGACTCATGCTCCATGCCCCTTCCCTGGAAGTGTTCAAGGCCAGCTTGGATGGAGCTTTTATTATACATTTATTATATTTTTTATATGTAATAACATACGTGCGTGTATCTATATAAAATATTCTTATATAATAGGTATACTTATGTGTTTATTTTTATATATATGTAGCACCACCTTCCAGGGGAAGGCCCAATAATGAGCTTCAAATGTGGCAGGGTTTTTTTTTATGAAGTTATTGTGACATTCACACAGCTCCAAACATCCTATACCAAATTTCTTCAGACTCTCTAATCAGTTTTGGACCATTTAAGTCTTTTTCAGAGGGATAAGCTAAATAAAGGATATATTTGTGATCGCTTGTGCTAAGTGACATAAATCTGTATGTTCTCAAATCCAGACAAATGGTCTCTTAAAAGAAAAGTAACTTCAGTGAGCAAGCCCAAACTGTTTAATGCTAAATCCAGCCAAACTAAGGCCATTTTTAACCACATTCTTTGACGTCAGAGCTGCTTCCTGACAGGAGTGGTGACACTTTCCTCTCTGAGGAGCATCTCTCTGGATTCTCTGCGTCAGGAGCTCCAACCCCTGCAGAAATTCCACCTGAGGAATCCAAATGGAAATCTGCTCTTACACACAATTTAAAAAACCAAGAAGCAAAACCTGCCAGCAATAAATTCCTCACGCTGCAGCCTGGCATCTCCCTGGTAGGAAAACCACTGTGAAATATTCATTACCCACTGCTGCTCTAATGGCACAAGCAATTCAGGTGTCAGGTTTGAAGGTGAAAAGACGTTATTATTTCTATTTTCTATAATTAATTGAGGCTAAAGGTCAGCTGAGATCGTGCTCACCAAGCCCTGCAGGACTCCAGAGCCGAAGGACCTCTCTGCCCTAAGAGCTTAAAAGTTGTAAGCGTTAATTCAGTCACAGACGTCAGAAAAATAAAATAAATAAATAAACCTGAATCTCCCTAATCTTAGGATTTAATTGTTCATCCTTTCTTGTTGCATAGGAGGGGAACGCGACGGACGCTTCTGACTGGAAGAGGTGGCGAGACAGGCGGAAAAAAAAAAAAATGGATCTTCCCCGCAATGTTTGGGGCCAATCGTTCAGTGTAAGTGACAGTGATTAACGCTAATGATTTACCCGCAGGAAAAGCTGCTGAATCGCTAAGTGCTCCCTTGAACAGAGCCAGGGAAGTGTTCCCAGCACGGACACCACCATCTAGCGGCACAGTAAAACCTCCGGGGATTCCCAGAGGGGTGCTTTTATCGCGGGGATCTGCCTCAAAAAAATCCGCATTTCTCGAGGGAAAAGTAGCTGGCCAGGAAGAAAAAAATAAGAATAAAAAATAAAATAAAATTCAAGTAAAATAAAATAAAATAAAATACAATACAATACAATACAATACAATACAATACAATACAATACAATACAATACAATACAATAAAATACAATAAAATAAAATAAAATAAAATAAAATAAAATAAAATAAAATTTGGTTGTAACTAAATGGAAAATGTTTGGAGAAAGAAGAAGCATCACAGAATCCCAGAATTATCAAGGTGGGAAGGGAACTTTAAGATCACCCCAGCAGCACCAGCATCGCCCCAAACCCTGTCCCCAAGGGCCACATCCAGACTCCTCCTGAGCACTCCCACAGACAGTGACTCCACCACTCCCTGGGCAGCTCATTCCATGATTTTTTTTTTTTCTAAAATCCAGTCTGAACCTTTAGGTTGTGCTGCTCCAGACATTTTGCTTTGAGAGCCAGAGTAATGAGATATTTTCAGCCAATACAGCTGGAAATAGTGAATGTAAATGGTGAATTCCTTGAATGCTGTTGATAAAAACACCAACAAATATTTAAAAGTGATCTATATAAAAAAAAAAAAAGCCAACAAAAAAATGAAACCTGTGGTGTTTTAAGATGAGCATTTTCCTTGGGGAGGAGTTTGGATCAGGTGTGAAACCACTTTTAGCAGCTCTAAGAGAGAAAAAAAACCCACTCCTGAGATGTTTGCAGGGCTGGATCTGCTTAGCTGAGCACAAAGAACAGTGAGGAGAGGCTCCAGCATCAAACATGGGACACTGGCAGAGCTTTTGTTACAGAACAAGAACAAATGGCCCCAATGAGAGCCAGGCAGATTTAAGCGAGAAATAAAACATAACTTTAACAACATTTAACACCAGAATAAACTGTTAAATGAGGCTGGGGAAACCTTTATGTCTGGTTTCTTTTGGAGGGCTTTGCTCAAAGTAAGGGTAAATAAAAGTAGTGAGATTTTGGGTACTTTATAAACTCACTTTAAATGTCTGGCTTGTGTTAGAGAGACTCAGACCTCCGGCTGTGGGAGATTCTCTTAAGGGGAACAAATCTATCTGAGAGAAATGAGCCCAGAGGGGCCGCTCGGCACATCAAAAGCATCTCCGAGAGGTAAATGGGAGACTTTACTGAACAGGATTTTTAGTGAACTATCCCAGAAAATGAGGCTCTCGGGAGGGATGCAGCAAACAGGAGGCAAAGCCCTTTGGGCAGCCTGTGAAGGAGACACTGACTGGAAAGGTCAAACTGCACTTGGGAAAAGCAGGAGTTGTCTCAGAGCAGGGAAGAATCACAGAATCATGGAATGGTTTGGGTTGAGAGGGACATCAAAGCCCACCCAGTGCCACCCCTGCCATGGGCAGGGACACCTCCCACTGTCCCAGGCTGCTCCAAGCCCCAGTGTCCAACCTGGCCTTGGGCACTGCCAGGGATCCAGGGGCAGCCACAGCTGCTCTGGGCACCCTGTGCCAGGGCCTGCCCACCCTCCCAGGGAACAATTCCTGCCCAATATCCCATCCAGCCCTGCCCTCTGGCACTGGGAAGCCATTCCCTGGGTCCTGTCCCTCCAGCCCTTGGAAATTGTCTCTCTCCATGTTTCCTGTCGGCTCCTTCAGGCCCTGCAAGGCCACACTGAGCTCAGCCCAGAGCTTCTCCTCTCCAGGCTGAACAATCCCAGCTCTCCCAGCCTTTCCTCCCAGCAGAGCTGCTCCATCCCTCTGCTCATCCTGGTGCCTCCTCTGGCCTCTCTCCAGCAGCTCCACGTCCTCCCTGTGCTGGGCCCCAGGGCTGGGGCAGCTCTGCAGGTGGGGTCTCACCTGAGCACAGGGGCACAGGGACACAATCCCAATCCCTTCCCTGCTGCCCACATTCCTGGGGATGTAGCCCAGGACACGATCGCAGATCGGAACCCCCAGGTCCTTCCCCACAGGGCTGCTCCCATCCGTGCTCGTGTCCGGGACTGCCCCGACCCAGGAGCAGCCCCTGGCGCTGGGACTTGTGCAGCTCCGTGAGGTCCTGTGGGCCACACTTCTAATGAAACACGGAAATAAAACGCCATTAAACAAAACCGGCACAGCGGAATTCGGGTTTTCCCACTCTGGCGTTGGTGGGAGGCTGGAAAAGCGCTGAAGCTGAGGCTGTGAGGGAGGGTTGGATGAGGCAGAACGCAGCGAGCTCCTGTCCCTGATGGCGATCAGTGGCTTTGTTCGGTGTTATCAGCACAATCTCTTCTCTTTCACAGCGATCTCCCTCCTCCCGCGGCTCTCTGTGCCCCTTCCCATTCCCAGCGAGCTGGGAAGCAGCTCTGGAATGCCTTTCCCTCTGTTCCCATTGTGCCGGGACACGCTGCACTCCCGAGGTCGCTGCCACCCTTGGATGCCAGCCCAGATCTCCGGGATCTGTTTTCATTCCAGGTTACCCCGTTCCTCTTCCCGGTTTTCCAACTGTGCCCCGGTAAGTCGGCTCCTAAATGAGGCAGGAAAGAGAAGTAACAGGAGAGGTAAAAGCCATGAATTTCAGAGCAGTCGGTAACAGCCCGGGTTACTGATTTACAGCAGGGCTCGGTCACCAGTGCTGCCGAACAAACGGGTTTGTCAGGCAGAGCTGCCGAAAGGAAATAATAAAAATAAATGTACCAAAATTTCAACAAAATCTCTGTCAAAGCTGTTAGGAGAAAGAGGAAGGTTGGGGTTCTAATCCTGGGGAAAGGAAAAATCAATCAAAAGAAAAGTAAAAGAGGGAAAACAGAAAAGTAAAAGAAAGAGAAGAAGATGGGAAAGAAAAATATTAAAAAGAATGAGAAAGAGGAAAAATTAAAAGAAAGGGAAATGAAAAGGAAATAGAAACAGAGAAAGAAAGAGGGAGAGAAAGAGAGACACGAAAAGGAAAAGGAAAAGGAAAAGGAAAAGGAAAAGAAGAAAAAAAGAAGGAGGAAAAAGAAAAAAGGAAAGGAAAGAGAAAAGAGGGAAAAGAGAAATAAAAAAGGAAAAAGAAAAAGAGAAAAGGAAAACAAAAATGAAAAAGATAGAAAAAAGACAATAAAAAGAGAAAGAAAGGGAAAGGAAAAAAGAGAAAGACAAAAGAAAGAGAAACAAAAAGAGGAAATGAAAAAGAAGAGAAAGAAACAAAAAGAAAAAGACAAAATTTAAAAGGAAAAAAGAAAGGAAAGGGAGAAGGAAAAAGGAAAGGATTGTGGCATAGCCTGCATGCAAATAAAATAAAATGGACATTAGTGAAAAAGATACATTATCCTTGTAACTTTTAATTGTACATGTAACTTACTGCTATATCAGCAACTCAAATCATTTTGTTACTGCTTTGAAATGTTCTAGATTTTATTCCCCAAATCCATGATTATCACAAATTCACCGAGGTGGGAAGAGCCCTTCAGGGTGATCCAGCCCCACTGTCACCCCAGCACCACCCCTGAACCATCTCCCCAAGCAGTTCTTTTAAAAGCCATAACAAATTTAAAAGTTCCCTGAGTTTTACAAAGAATTAGAATAAAAGCCAAGATCAAGTGGAAATGGTGCAGAATGGGAGGGAAAAAATTTAAAAGCTATGAAAGGTGAAATTAAATTTAAGAGCATAAAAAATCAAATGAGCTGTGATTAGGGATTATATTCCAAGAAATTATTTCAAGAATAAACAGGCATAGTAAACCAGGAAAAAATAAAATAAATGATATAGTAGGAGTTAAAATAATAGAGTTCAAGACAATCTGGACACTTTATTAAAAGTGAAGAAAATCTCAGGGAACTTCAAAAAGCTTCGAGTTATTTCCAGGCTCCCCAGCAGAATGCTCTGATGGATCTAATTAAGGCTTGCTACACAGTTTTGTAGAGTAATGTGCGAAAAGCAGAGTTTCTAACCCAGAAAACACCGAGCACCGAGTTTATTTATTTAATTCTGGGGGTGAAGGTGTCCTGGGCACTTGGCAGAACGGCTCAGGGCGTGGGTTCGGTTTTATTTTAAGGGCTGGCTTTCATTTGCCTCGAGCAGGTGAAATCCAGCTGAAGTCAGAGCAGTTTTCCACTCACCTCCCGAATTCCGTGCTGGGAGGAGAGGGAGAGGGAGGAGAAGGAGAAAGGGAAGGAGAAGGAGAAAGGGGAGGAGGAGGAGAAGGAGGAGAAGGAGGAGAAGGAGGAGAAGGAGGAGAAGGAGGAGGAGAAGGAGGAGGAGAAGGAGGAGAAGGAGGAGAAGGAGGAGGAGAAGGAGGAGAAGGAGGAGAAGGAGGAGGAGAAGGAGGAGAAGGAGGCGATGGCAATAATGAAATCACCGTTCCTTAACGAGCCCCGCAGCCCTGCAAACGCTCTTAGCTTTAAACACCTCAGTAATCCGCCAGGGCAAGATGGGCTTTTAAACAGGGCGGGGGCCCTTCCCTAAGGCGCGAGGAGGGCTCAGGAATGCTTGGAAAAACCTCTGAGAGGAGGGGATTCAGGGCAGGGAGCTCGACGGGGATTTCCCAAGCTGAATCAAAAGCCTGGAGCTGTCCGAAACGAGCCAATACGAGGTTCCAGGGCAGCTTCCAGGACCTTGCTGCTTCCCAGTTAATTCCGAATTCGATAGGATACTTGACCATAAAAAACGACATATCGCACCTGTTTGTTACCTTGCCTGCTCCATTTGAACAGTGCTGCGTAGCCAAAATAAAAGGAAAATTAAAGATTCTTTGGGACAATGAGCAGGGTTAAAGGACTTTAAAAATAGCGAAAATTACAGAGTTTATTGTTTTTGCAAGCTTCCTTGCTGTTTTTCTCCTGTTTTTCTAACGCACTGTTGAACGATTCGTTCAGAATTTAAGTCTGGGCTGCTTCGGTCCCTGTAGGATGCTGGGAATTCGGGAACGGAGTTAAAAACAGAGGGAAGAGAGGGACCGGTAGGATTCGGCAGGAAGGTGCATCTCCTCCTTCTCTCCGCTTGTTCAGCCTCACTTGAGGGGTTTCTTGGATTTCTGTGCTTTCCAGCCCAGCACCCAGAATTCCCCCTCTGCCCTGCACATTCCTGCCCTCTTCCCAAGCTCCCGAAGCAGCTGGGAAGGGCCGGGATTGCCCCTAATCAGTTTAGCTCAGAACGCTGAGCCCAGATGGCATCATCCCAACCCGCCGGGATTTCCACCAGGGCATCCCTCCCTCTTCCTTTTCTTTGGAGGACTGAACACCCTCCCAGCCACGGAGTGATGGAATTTCACACCAGCTTCCTGACGGAAAATTAAGGAACCCGGGACAAACATAGCAAAACATCCATGCATTCCGAAAGCAGTAAAAAAATTCTAGTCCTCCAACATAATTTTTTCACTTGCAACTTTGTCCTTTCCACAGCTGAAATAACATTTTAAATAGAACATAGAACAAACACTTACGGGGTTCTGGGTTTCTTTTTTCCATCTCAAAAGGTATTAATATTCAGTATTAATATTATTTGTGATACTATATTCGTATCCTTATGTAGATAATGTTTTACACCACAAGTAATTCTTGTCTCCAGCCAGGCAGTTTGTACCTGTCTGTGTTTACCCTGACAAATCCCTCCCTCCATCACCCTGCTGAATTAAATTCCACCCCATTTCTGGAGCCTCAGCTTCCCTCTAATTCCCAGTGCAAAATATCAGGAGCAAAAGGAATTTTTTTCCTCACCTCTGGCTGCAAAAAACTACAACTTCGATCTGCACTCAGGAAGGAAAAGGAGTTACAATAATCCAAGCGAGCCCGGCCTAATGGATAACCCCCAGGGATAAAAGTTGTTCCCAACAGACTGCGAGGGGATCTTCGGCCGTGGCTAATGGCTGACATCTGTGAGCATTAATTACCTGCACTCATCTGTTAAATAAAGAAGGTGTGCACTAATCCTTCCCGAGGCCCGGCTCAGAAAATCATATTTATTAGCCGAGGGCTGTTTTAGAAACAGATGGGACGTAAAGAGCTTGAGGGTGGGGAACAGGGGGAGTGTGAAGAGGGAGAGATTAATTGTTAAGTAATTCAGTGTTGAGTGCGGGGAGCACAGAACGACAGACATCCAAAGCTCCGGGATCCCGCTGGGACAGGCCTGAGTTTATCACTGCTGCATTCCCAAAACCGCCTTTGGGGAACCAAGGAGTGCCAAGGGCCCTCTGCCCCTGTCCCCGGCTCTCTGGATCCCTGCTCTCCTCTCCTGCTGGCGCCGGGACCTGCTGGAGCAGCAGCACCGCCCCAGTGCCCTCACCTGGCTCAGCTCCAGCCAAACGACAAAAATCTCATTTCCCGGGCTCGAGGGAAAGCACAGCGAGGTCTGTACCAAACCATCCGACCATTGCTTCTGTGACTGTATCAAACGCTCCTCCGCCTGAAATTTGTGTCCACAAACGAAATTAACAGCGTGGCTCCGGGAGCTGCCGGTCCTTCTCAGCTCTGTCTTTGTACGGCTCCCGGGAATGTTTGAAGAGTTAATCTTTTGTTAGGCTCAAACGCTGCGCCGATGTTCACGAGCAGGCACCGGTTAGCCCTGGACGGGGTTTTTTGTTGGCTTTTGTTAACGATCGGGCACTGGTTATCGCTGAAAGGGGTTTTTCTTTGTTGGCCTTGAAATGCTCACCTTGTGAAAACGGAAAGCAGGGAACAGGTAAAGAAAGGAAGATGGGACAGTGGTTAATGGATGAGCTCTGCAGGGAACAGGGGACAGGCAGGCACCTCTCTCGTGGTTCCATCAGATGAGCAGGACACAAATCCCGGGCCAAACTGGAAACCGGAGCAAAACCTGACACATACGAAGGAGGTGTTTAAGAACCCAAAATATTTAAGCACCCAAAGGGGGTGTTTAAGCTCCAGAGAGCCTGAGGAGGCTGTGCCACAGGGAGCTCCAGAGGGACCCTCCTGTCCCAGCCCACCCAGAGCAAAGCTGACCTCATGGGGCCTCAAGGGCTTCTCAAGGGTGCAGCCAAACACAGGATTCACGGAATCATGGAATATCCGAGTTGGAAGGGACCCATAAGGATCATAGTCCAGCTCCTGGCCCTGCACAGACACCCCAACAATCCCCCCTCCCCACCGTGCCTGGGAGCATTGTCCATATCCATATAAACCTGGCTTCAGTTCTTGTGTCCTTCACCCACACCCAATTCCACAACATTCCCACCATTCCCATGAATGTTGCTTTGCTGTTCATTCCCACTGTGACATCCCGAGGCGAGCCTTGTCCTTCCAGCAGCGTCCTGTCCACGGAGACATCAGGCAGAGCTCCGGGATGGGCTCTGGCTCATAGCTGAGAGCTTTGTAAGAGGGGACTCGTGTTACACCTGGGGACACAGGGAGGACGTGGAGCTGCTGGAGAGAGGCCAGAGGAGGCACCAGGATGAGCAGAGGGATGGAGCAGCTCTGCTGGGAGGAAAGGCTGGGAGAGCTGGGATTGTTCAGCCTGGAGAAGAGAAGCTCTGGGCTGAGCTCAGTGTGGCCTTGCAGGGCCTGAAGGAGCCGACAGGAAACATGGAGAGAGACAATTTCCAAGGGCTGGAGGGACAGGACCCAGGGAATGGCTTCCCAGTGCCAGAGGGCAGGGCTGGATGGGATATTGGGCAGGAATTGTTCCCTGGGAGGGTGGGCAGGCCCTGGCACAGGGTGCCCAGAGCAGCTGTGGCTGCCCCTGGATCCCTGGCAGTGTCCCAGGCCAGGTTGGACACTGGGGCTTGGAGCAGCCTGGGACAGTGGGAGGTGTCCCTGCCCATGGCAGGGAATGATCTTTAATGTCCCTTCCAACCCAAACCCTTTGGGAATTCTCTGATCTGTCCAACCTTCAGGCCAACAGTTAAGAACCTTCAGCCAACGTGAGGATGAATAAACCAATATTATCTCTGCAGAGATGGCAGAGCCGTGTCATTCTATTGATATCAAACCCCGTAAGAGATAAGGAAATAATTACCTCAGGATGGTTCCACCTGCAAGACCTTCACTGTCAGGTGCTGAGTCCCTGCTCCTAAATCTTCATGAGCCTCTGTTCCTAAATCTTCCAGGAATGTTTCTTCTGAGCACAGCTGCCTCCATTCCTTAGTCTCACTTGCAGTGTACCTCTGGGCGAGCAGGATTGTCCATTTACTTGGCTGTTCACTTTTTATCAGGGCAGAGTGTTTGATCTGCTGGAATGATTTATTCTGTAGGATTTCCCCGCTCCTGTTGGCTGCATCTTCCCCCTTCACACCCATCCCAAACCCCTGTGTTCTGTCCCTGCTCTGTCCTCTCTCAAATATAAAAATTGGGTTTGTATACACAAATGCAAAACTGTTTAACTGTTGGGTTTTTTTAACTAGGATACCTCACTCTTGCCAGCCAACTCTGTCTGCACTCTCCTGTCTGCACCTAGAAAATTATGATTATTTTCCTTACCCGAAGGAAAAGTTACTACTTCCTTCACAGCAGCTGCCGGCTCTGCACAGAACGCAGAGTTTCTCACCCCATTTAAATGCAAACTCGCAGAGGATCCTCGCACATGAATGAAACCCACTTAAAAGCATGCAAATCTAGGTGTTTATTTCTTTACACAGAGTGTTTTGTCGTTCCCTTTTACAACTTTCGCGAGCTGATAAGGACACATTTCCCTTTTCAACCACCTTTGGAGCAGCCCGAATACGCTTCATCCGTATTTTTAACAAACCGTGCGAGACCATCGGGGCTGTGCCAGTTCCAGCGCGTCAGCAGCGCTGTGGATGTTCGGAGGGTGCCTTCCCTCACCTGATGTGGAAAAGGGCACCTGCGGCCAGCAGAGCCTCAGCCGCCCCTGCCCGCGGGTGTGCGCCAGGCTGGGGACAGCCGTGCCAGGGACACCCCGCCGGGGCTGGCAGCGGCAGCCGAGGGGCAAAGCGGGGCACGAACGGGGCTTGGGGTGCGAGGGGAGCCCCGGGCAGGTGCGGGGGCCGCCGCAGGGGACACACACACACGCACACACGCACAAAGAGAAGATTTTTGGCCACTCTGCCAAGGCTCCGGTCCCTGCGGGGCGGGGGCGGCCGGGGGCAGCGCTCGGTGTCGCTGTCGCGCTCCAGAGCGTGGCTGGGCAGGGTCTGGCCGAGACGGGGCAGAGGGACGGGGCAGGGGCTCTGCGGAGCGGGGGGGAGGAGCGCGGCCCCGGCCCCGCCGCCCCGGCCCCGCCCCCGTTCCCCGGGCAGTGCCCGGCGCTG
>VXBT01012775.1:1166-23198 GCA_013400235.1 Oriolus oriolus | reverse complement strand
CGGGGACAGGAGCCCCGGGGACAGCGGCCAGCGGGAGCCCGGGCCCCGAGAGCGGGCGGGGCGCGGCCGATCGGAGCCTGAACGGGGAGCGGGGCCGGGCGCAGCACGAGGAGGACCGGACGGGCTCCCCGGGAGCCCTGGAGGAGGAGGAGGAGGAGGATGAGAAGCAGGACCACGACATCTCCCTCTTCGTCAAGGTAGGGGTAAGGGGCGGCCGGGGAATCTCCGGAGGGAATCTCTTCTTCCAGGAGTCCTGCAGTGAGGGGCGTTTAAATGTGGCAGGCGAAGGGTCAGCCCGGCCAAGGTGATTTGGTTATTAACGCCCAATACAAACTTGCCTCGGGCTCGTCATTCCTTCAGGAATCGCTGGCATAAGGAGTTCTCCGTGGATTTTCAGATCTCCAGAATGCGGGGAGAGGGGTTCTCATCGTGGGGGCTGAGAGGGAAGAACCTGGGAAGTGTCATTTTGAATGTGGTGCTGGGATTTTCTGACAGGAATTGTGGGTGATGTCCAGAGAATTGCCCCGAATTTTGGCAAGGCTGAGTTCAGAGTCAGTAAAGAGCCTCCCTTGTAATTGTCCAGTTCGTGGTTGTTTGGGCAGGGAAGATTTGGGTTACAGGGAAATGGGGGAAAAGAAAGGTGGGGGGGAACTAAAACTAATTTCTGGTATTTTCTTGAGTAGAGCTTTAGACCTTTCTATCCCGTGCCTGGAATCCCACCAAAATCCCTGGGATTTGGCATGGAAACAGCAGCCATCCACAGAGTCTTTATCAGAGGGGAGTTTTCTGTGTGTAGAAAGCATCTGGAGGTGGTTTCTTCCCTCTTCCCTGACCCCCCTGGACTAAAATGTGGAGCAGGGTGGGATAAACATAAAGGAAATGAAACTGGGGAAGCAGAAGGCATTTGGGACCTTCTCCTCTACAAACCATCCCACCCTGTACCTCCTGAGCTGGCTGAGGCTGCTTCTGCCAGCCAGAATACACCTTAACATTAAAATTAAAACTTAGTGCCAAATTAAAACTTCATGGAAGGAAAACACGGCCAAAATCAGAGAGCAGCCTATAGAATGAGGGCATTTGTTGGGACTCCGTGGTCCCCAAATACTAGGGTTAAGCATGGGCTTTGAAAATACTTGTGAATTAATGAAGGCAGAAGGAGGAGCATTTTTGTGATGGAGCTGATATTGGTAATTTAAGAATGCCTAGAAAACAATCCAGCTGAATTTTCTAATTAATTCTGTATTACAAAGCTTGAGTATTTCACCTCACCTGGAGCTGGGTTTTTGAAGTTGGGGTTGGATTAGTTTTTAGTTAGAGGTTGGCATGAGTTTCTTCAGGAAAAGGGAAAGAAAAGCCAACTGGATGGCTCAGCATCTCCCTGGGCACTGAAATGTGGTGGGAATGAGGAGCAGGGGAACTGCCAGGACAGGCCCTGTTGTGCTGCTCTCGCTGTCTCTCCCCCTGCTCCTGGCAGCGGGAAAAGGGTGTAAAAACAGGGAGACTGGGAATTCTCGGGGATGGCTCAAAGCAGGCTTTAAGAGCACATCCCCAGTCTGTGCTTTAATAGCTGTTCATGTGCCTGGGTGGGAAAAAGAGGGAGTGGATTCCAAGGTGGGGCAGTGTGAGCTCTGCAGTTGGGGATTATGCCCCATAGTGTTTTATGCCCCATCCAGCCAGGGATTCCTTATAAATCCATTATCCATCAGCTGCCTGGCCTCCTTCCAACTCCCATTTCAAACTTCACCCTTCTGCAGCACCCCTGGAACCTGGGCAGTGACTGGGATGTTTGAAATCCCGGGATTATTGCCTGTCCTGTTCCCAGTTTCTGTGCCGTCCCTATTTCTGTGTGCCCCACCTGCCTGCAGGGGTTTGGGTTATTCCTAAAGGGTTTGGGTTATTCCTAAAGGCTCAGGGCGAGGTTTGTCTGCCTTAGTGATGTCTGTGCCTCCATCACACAGCTGTGACGGGAGGGCCACGCCGTGGTTTGACAGCACAGAACAAATACAGAGAAATGTAAAAATAAATCCCCAAACGGGAGAAAATGCACAAGAAAGCAGCACAGGAACAGTGCTGGAATAATCCTGGCAGCTTCCCTGCGAGGGAATCTTATCCTAGGCTAGGCCAGCATTAGAATGCTTGGTGCTCTGTCAGGGATAATGTTCTGAGAAGCAGCAGCCTCAGGAAGAAACCCCCAGGAAGAACAAGACCACATCAGAATTCCCTTGAGGTTTTCCCTCGGTGCTCCCTGGTTTCCAGTTTCCCATGGAACAGTATCATTTATTTTCTTTAGATAACAATACCCATTATTCCAGGTGTTTCAAAGGCAAATGTTTCCAAAGGTCATCCAGATATCCTTTCCATTTGGGAATTCAGCTCAGTGTCCCTGGCACCTTGTGCTCTCTGGTTCTTCAAAAGCTTTTTTCCTCTCTGTAGCAAAAGCCCTTCACTGATCAGAAAACTTCTGTAAATGTCAAATTTTTTTTTACCATTTGAATATACTTGAACTCTCACTAAAATTACTCCATTAATTTCAAGCAGTAAAACATTTATCTAAGTCTTAAGAGCTTATTTCCACATTGAAATTGTCCTCTAATTATTTATCCATAGAAAACTCAACCGAATCACAACTGCAGATTTCAGAATTCCAAAGATTCCTGAGGATTCCTCTGTAACACAAACACTTGGCCAAACAACCCAGTTGGAGCACAAGGCCTTGCTCATCTCCCAAAACATTTCTTCCTCATTTTCAGGGTTAAATGGAATTTAGTCAAAGCTGACCATGAGCACAAGGTAATAGATTTTGCCCAAGGAAAAGCAGTGGGATTTATTCAGTTTGGTGACATCCTTGGTCTCTAAATCGTTTATTTCCATGCACAGAGTGATTTCATTCCCACCAGACACTGAGGTTACTTGTCTGAAGCAGAATTTCCTTGAGCCACTTCTGAGATATCCTTGAGTGACTTTACCCAGAGCTGTGCAGAGTTACAGGAAGGGCGAATAAAGGGGAAAGGAAAGGCTTTGCTGGGAGTACAGAAATGGGAACAACAACTGCCTCCAGAGTCAGTGTGTCCAGCTTAAATGGGTGTTTCCTACAAAAAAACAAACTCCTTTTCTCTGATGTGATGAATCTGTGCCTTAAAAAGAACTTGGGTTACAGAGGAGCAACTGAATTTTGAGTGCTGTAGGTATGAAATCCGTGGGCAGCAGGAGCTCGGCTCCCTGGAACCCCTGGATTCAGTGGAGTCTGCGCTGCACCTGGGGCTTGGTGTAAACATCGGGGCTGTAATCGCTGAGGAGGTGTTTGTGCTGAAAATCCTGATTTTTTCCTCCTCAGTCAGGGTGTGAGTGAGGTGAGTGTGGGTTATACAGCCAGTAACGGATGTGCTGTATCCAAATCCAGCTGGGCAGCTGTTCATGGGCCTTTCTTAGTGCAGGTTCACCCAGGAGCTCAGTATTCAGATGATCTCAGGAAGTGAAATGAAAGATTTCTGGGTGTGGAGTTCCACCAGCTCCATGCACTGGGTTCTGCTCCTTTCTCCTCACTCCCTGTTTTTTATCCTTCCTGAGCTCCTTTCCATGGACCTTTGGCAGGGCCTTGTCTCAGGTGCCACATCACTGCCACTCAAATCCAGTCGTTTTTCTGTAAGTTGCTTCCCTCCACTGACGCCTTTTCCTGGTCTTAAAATGAAGAGAGCTGAACACAGCTAAGAGGGGAAAAGGGTTTTACCTCGGTGTTTATTGAAGGACCCTCAGGGGCGCCGAAATGCACATCGAAATGCACCCCGAAATGCCCCCCGGCGAAATGGCCCCCCACGATGTGATGTGTGTGCAATTAGAGGCCTTGCTAATTAGCACATCTATCAAAGATTGCCCAGGGAGGGACTCCAGCNAAGAGAGTGTATAAAAGGGGTATAAAAGAAAAGCAAAAAACCATCATGGCACCACCACTATCCTTTTGGATATTTTCATTTGCATTGTCAGTGAGACCTTTCTGCTTTTGTAAGTGAGGAATTATGAAAGCTCTGGGCTGAGAACAAGGTGGGCATCAGGCACAGCTTGGCCTCGCTGTGCCGGGAGGGCTTTTCCAAGCTCAGGGATTCTGGGATTCTGTGAAAGTTATCCCAGAAGAAGGAAAACTGAATCCCAGAGAAAGCCCCTGCCCTGGAGCAGCACAGGAGCACCGGCGAGGCTGGATGTGCCAACAGCGGGCTCCAGGCACAGCTGCTCAGCGCTGAGCCCTGTGGGGCTGCCCAGCAAGACCAGTGCAGCCCCAGCGCTGCGGTGCTGCTCCATTGCTGTGTGTGCGGCCATTTGGGGTCTTTGGCTGGACAAAAAGCCCCAAAGCAGCAGAGCTCCATTTGTCCAAAGCCAAAGCAGGATGTTGGCTCCCTTCCCGTGGGTATTTGCCCTCTCACAGATCCCTTTTTATTTTTTAATTTTTTTTCAGCTGGAATATGGCAATTTCGGGTCCCCTAATGCAGTTTAAGAGGATCTGGCATTACAAATTCCTTTCATAGCTCTCCTGGTTGTTGGGTGTGCTGGGGGCACCGGCAGCAGCTTTTCTGGGGGTTGGAATGAGATGGGCTTTAAGGTTCCTTCCAACCCGAACCATTCTGTGATTCCAAGAATGGCTGAGGGAACTGAGGGGGCTCAGCCTGGAGAAAAGGAGGCTCAGGGGGGACCTCATTGCTCTGCACAACTCCCTGACAGGAGGGGCAGTGAGGGGGGATCAAGCTCTTCTGCTGTGTCCCAAGAGGAAATGCCTCTAAATTGCACCAGGGAAGGGTCAGTTTGGAGATCAGAACAAAATTTTTTCCCTCCCAGAGTGGTCAGGAACTGGAATGAGCTGCCCAGGGAGTGGTGGAGTCACTGTCTGTGGGAGTGCTCAGGAGGAGTCTGGATGTGGCCCTTGGGGACAGGGTTTGGGGTGATGCTGGTGCTGCTGGGGTGGCACTGGATGGTCCTGAAGGCCCCTTCCCACCCTGATGATTCTGGGATTCCGTGATTTAGACAACTGAGAGACCAAAGTCCTTTTCCAGATTGACATAAACCAACAGACAGAAATCAGTGATCAGAAATAGGAAGTTGCATCTGAATTTTTTTGGTATGATTTAGTCAGAATCACTGATTGGTTTGGGTTGGAAAGGGCCTTAAAGCCCATCCCATCCCACCCCTGCCATGGGTGGGGACACCTTCCACTATCCCATGTTGTTCCAAGCCCCAGTGTCCAACCTGGCCTTGGACACCTCCAGGGATAAGGGAACCACAACCTCTTTGGGTAAATACTTCCTGGAATCATCTTTTCCCATGCTTTGGAAGTGCTAAATCTCCACATGCCCCCAGGGCTGCACAGGCCCGAGGCCTCTGTTCATTCCCAGGGCCGATCTCCGTGGTCTGAAGGTTTGTTTTAGGCCAAAAAAAAACTCAAAAGAAACAAAAAAAAAAAAAAATTGAAAGAAAGTAAAGGTCTTCAAAGCTTCCTGGCCCTTTTCCTGTTTTTATTTCCTCCCAGCTGACTGCTCCAGTAAAGCCCCACACCATGTGCTTTGCTTTAAGCACAAGCTTAAAGTCACGTGCTGTGTAAGCCCCTCATTAAACAGGGAACCCTCTCCTGATCCAGTCCTGGGGCACAGCTTGGATTTCGTGCTGGCTGGAACCAGCAGAGTCTCCTGATGAGATCAGCCAGCCCAAATTCCAGCCGTGGGGCCTCTGCTCCTGAACTGTGCCTTTCTCAAAGCTGCTCTTACCTGAGAGCAGCACAGGGCAGGGCCGAGGGTGGAAGTTTTCCTTGCTGCTCTCCGCCCCCAGTCCCTGGTTGTCTGAAATGAAACTTCGGTCCCTAAATCCTGTTGGAGAGCCTCAGCCTTCCTCAGGAACCTCTCTGCAAGTGTCCTGGATGTGGGACATGGTTGAGAGGTGGTGGTGTTGGGGCTGGATGGGCTTGAAGGGCTCTTCCAGACGTGCTCCTTTTGGGATGAGGTGATTATGCTGCAGCTCTGCCAGGGAATTTTCGTGCTGTCTGTTGAATTTGAGGTTTGATTGATGTTTTCTGTAGATGAATAACAAACCAGTCTACAGAACTCATGGCATTCACAAATATAAAACATTAGAACGTGGGGAGGGATTTTCTGGAAAGAGTTTTGACCAATTAGTTGAAAAATATAACCACGCTCAATTTGAATTATTAAAAAATTCAGGGGAAACTTTGCAAAGGGCCTTCTTTAAATAAAAACTGGTAGTGGAAGGTGTCCCTGCCCACGGCAGGGGGTTGGAATGAGATGATCTTTAAGCTTCTTCCAACCCAAACCATTCTCTGGTTCCATCAGTGCTATTTTTATGGAAATACCACCTGCCAGTGTGAGGCCTTTCCTCCAGCCTTGCATGGACCACACAAATCCATATTTATGACCCTTTCTTGCTTTAAATTGTGTGAGGCAGAAGTGATAATGGAAGTTCTCAGTACGCCCAGGATTTCCATCACTTGGAATCGCAGCTTTAGAGGTTTTAACCAGAGAAAGACCCCTCCTCTTCAGAGGTGGGGAAGGGAATCAGGCAGTGAAAGGAAAAATTAGACAGAGTTTATGGAAGGGGAAGTGAAGTGTGGAGACTTCCTCCTGTGCCATCAGTGAGTGTATTCCCTGTGGGTTTTTTTTCCCCCAAAGGGTTTTGGGGCACTGAACAGGGAATGGGCACGGCCCCGAGGCTGCCAGAGCTCCAGGAGCGTTTGGGCACCGCTGCCAGGGATGCCCAGGCTGGGATTGTTGGGGGGTCTGGGCAGGGCCAGGGGTGGGACTGGATGATCCCTGTGGGTTTATTTCCACTCAGGGTATTCCCTGATTCTTTAAAAAGGGATTGCTGTCCCCCAGACTCTGCCCAAGGGAATGCCCTGTGAGGGTGACCCCAAATCTCCTCGCTGAGATGATAAAATGTCCCCCTGCGATAAGGCCCCGTGTGCATTTCCATTTGCAGTGTCTGGTTATTTCCTGCTAAAAACACAGCTCAGGTGACTCCATTCCAGTTGCTTTCAATGACATCACCTTCTCAGCACTGAAGGGTTTTAATTCCTTCCTAAAAATACCAACTTTCTCCAAAGAAACAGCTTGGACAGCCTGGCACTGCTGTGGGAGGCAGAAGGACAAAGGTGGAGTTCCCCTTTTTGTTTCATGTCTCTCCATACGCTGAAATTTGAGCACATGTAAGAATATTCCAAATATTCAGAGATGGAGTTGTCAGAGAACAAAGTGAAGCAGCAGGGCTGGAGCAGTGAAAGGGAACCCTCTCCTGAGTTATTCAAATGGGGCAGTTGCAAACAAGTTAAACATTGACTCCGATTCCAGAAAAGTTCCCATCTGTGTCTTGGTGAATCATTGACATTTCCCTGGTGGCTGTTTTGGAAATGATTTTTGAAAGCTCTTCGAGAACAGGAGCGCTTTTTATATGCAAAAAATGAAGTTTTTTCATAATGTGGCAGATGAAACTCAAAACAGGGTCCAGAGACACCCTAAAGACTTAAAAAAAATTGAGTCTGTGCTGGTGGAAACAAAACCACCACCAAGCCCTCAGCAAAACCATCAGGTCCCTCTGCCAGGAGCTCCAAGGGGATTCCCCAGGATTTGGGATCACAGGGACAGTCCTGGTGCTGAGGAAGATCAGCCTTAGATCCCACGGGTTTTCAATGGTTCCTGCAGTGTATCATTAATTAAAACCCCTATTTTAATTAGCAGTGCTGTGTTTTTCCTCATTTCCCAAGGAAGTGAGGTGCTGGGGAGAGCAGGATGGAGAATAGCCTGGAACTGAATTTACTCTGGGAAGGGAAGGTGCTTGTATTCAATTTTTAACTCTTCTTTGAGGGCGTCTCCCCACTGCAGCTCACAGGGGTTTATTTTATTCTTGCTGTGTGGACCTAAAGATCACAAATTACCAGAGGTGGAAAAAAACTCCCCCACTCTTTTAACCTTTCACTTTTACCTCTTGATTTAAATTGGGAATATCATTGGCAAAGTATTTCCTACCTGAAGCTGCATAAAAAAAAGCTTCTTTATCTGAGTAGTTCTTATTGATTTCCTTATTTGTTCACAGCACAAATCGCAGGTATTTCATACATATAATTTATAGATAGAACTCTATATATCGTTTTTATCCATCTAGAAGTATATAGATAGTTTTTACATATAGTTTTTGATACCGTTTTTGTATTTAGCTTGAACCAGCCCAGCTGTGTTGCAGGGTCAGCACAAATGCGGTGTAAAACAGGATGGATCACAGAAATACCCATTAATCCGTTTTTCCCAGCCCTATAACGTGTTCAGGAATATAAAACCCTTTTGTTGAAGTAATTCCCTGTAAGAATTTCCGAGGGATGTGAGGTTTTTTTGTCTCCAGGTTGAGCTGGCACCTCGCCACGTTATTAAACGGAGATTAGGAATAGCTGGGAGGGATTGAACCATAATTCCTGCAACGGGATAAATGGTTAATAGCATTTGGGCTGCTGCTTGTGACCTGGGAATGTTCCCAGGAGCACAAACACGGGGGCCCTGTGGAATTCCCAGCACGGGGAAGTTTGGGAATAGCCGGTGTGAGATCCAAACCACTGACCTGGAACTGGGCGGCGCGTCCCGGCTCCGATTTCACCTGGGTTTGGTTAAAGGGCTCTGGGTTTCCTTCCACTCCTGGCAAGGTTTGGAAAATAATCCTGACAATTAAAATGAAAGACTGGATCAGGATTAAGGGGAGTGATCAGAGCAGGTCTTGGACACTGCCAGGGATCCAGGGGCAGCCCCAGCTGCTCTGGGCACCCTGTGCCAGGGCCTGCCCACCCTCCCAGGGAACAATTCCTTCCTAAAAGGAGGTGATAATTCATTCCCATCATCTACTGAAACAGCAAACAAATGGTGCTGGCTCCAATCAGGGCTGCTCTGAGTGAGACACAAACCAAGGGTAACTCGTGCAAAATGGCCATTGCTGGTGTAGGAGAAAGGTGCTCCTGAACTGGGCCAGATTAATGGGAACTCTGCTGAAGTGCAGCTGAAGTTTTTCAGTCTTTTAGTCCACAATTGAATTTCCTTATTTATTTTTCCATTTAATTTTCCCTGCGCTGCCCCATGCTCTGCTAAGTCCTGCAGCTACTGCAGTGGCTTTACTTGCAGGTCTGGCATAGGGAGATATATTGGAGAAAAGAAACCTGCAATTTTCATTTTTCCTTTGTGATTCATTGTGATTTCATTGGATTTTACAGATTTTCTTTGTAAACACCTGTAGAGAGCCATAGCTGAGGCTGGAAATTCCTGTGACACCATGAGGGGCCTGGCCCAAGGCAACAGCAGAGTTGTAAAATCACAGCATTTGTTCATTTTCCTCTTTTGTAAAGGGGCTTTCACACATAAATTTAATCTTTAATGTAAATAAGGTGAAAATTCGCACAGCCTCTAAAAATGCAATCCAGGACATCACACATTTTAATTTGCACCTGCACTCTCTTGGTTTTTGTTCACTTTACAGAATTATCATGTAATAGCTCATTTAGTTATAACCTTTCTCAGAACTGGAAGGGTGTAGAAATACTGGGCAGGTTTTAATATCAAAATCAGAATTTAAATGGGTATTTCATCTGAGTAGCAGGCTTTTTGCTTCTCATCATTTATAAAGCAACTGGACAAAAATAAAAGGTTGGTGCCACAAAGTTGCTTCTTAATGAAGGAGAATTTCTCCCTCAGCATCAAAAGCATTTTATGGCTTACAGAGTGATTAAGTTAATTTCTGCAATAATTACTGCCCCAGCAGCCCATGGGCAGCAAATGAAGCAGTGAGAGAAGAAAAGAGGCTTTCTCTGCTCTGAGGTGGCTCTTGGCACACAGAGGAGACCTGGATCCAGAGGGAAAATCCTTCCCCGTGAGGGTGGGGAGGCCCTGGACTGAAATTCCCAAAAAGTTGTGGCTGCCCCTGGATCCCTGGCAGTGCCCCAGGCCAGGTTGGACACTGGGGCTTGGAGCAGCCCGGGACAGGGGGAGGTGTCCCTGCCCATGGCAGGGGTGGCACTGGATGGGGTTTGAGGGCCCTTCCAACCCAACCCCTTCCATGATTCCATAATTCTATGAAATTACAGTTTCAGCCTCATTTTCCTCTCTGTTGTCTATAGAGAATTAGAATTTCCAGATGGATGTCACCCCTTCGAGCTGTGAGCAGTGCTCAGCACATAAAAACAGGGCTGAGGGAGATATCCCATAAATATCCAACACACTTTTAATCCCGAACACGGCCTGGGGACCAGCAGCATTCATAGAACAATTCTTGTTGAGAGCTTTATTGAACGTACGAGTCGCGAAATCCAAAATAAAATAATGGCAGTAAACTGATCCCAACGCTGCGTGAAAGCAAGAATACTCGAATTCCAGAGAGCAAACAGAACGGGAAAAGCCTTCCTAATGGAATTGTGGGCTGTTAGGAGATAATCACTGGCCAGGCCGGGAGGATAAACCTGCCCAAGATTTAAAATGTGAGGCAGCGAGAGTTTCCTCATCTCTGCAGGTGGGAGCTCAGCCCAAACCCAGCTCAGGGCCGGGGCAGCCCTGCAGTGTCTCAGCTTTGAGGGACACTCAGCCTCCAGCCAGTGCTCCTCATCCCTGCTCAGCAGCAGCCAGCTCTGAGGTGTCCTGTGCTCACTGAAGCTGTGCGGGTGGAGAGTTAATTCCTTTTATCACCTCCACCCGCTCTCGTTTCCTTTCATCCCCTTCCCCTCGGCACCTCCTTTAGGCCCAGCTCTGGCCAACGGCCTTAAATCGACACAGGGTTTTATAAAAACACTTCCCAAAATCCTCTGGCGTTCCCACATCCCTGCTAAAGGTTTGTGTAAAGGTTTTCTGTTGGGTTTTTAAGTGGCGAGCAGGCTTTCCATTCCGTGTCTGTTCCGCCCTGAATTCACAGCGCCCGGATGCTGCTCTGAGGGTTTGTTCCCCTGTGTCCATGAGGAGAAAGGAAAACTTGGCTTTCCCTCTTCCCTGTGAGGTGGGGAGGCCCTGGAGTGAAATCCCTGGCAGTGCCCAAGGCCAGCTCAGACAGGGCTGGGAGCACCCTGGGATAGTGCAAGGTGCTCATTTTGCTCTTAAGAGAAAAAAAATGAAGGGAAAATCCATTTTTTTTTTTTAACCTGAAGGAGTGTCCGGCTGCTGTTTTCACACCTCCCTTGCTGAAGTTCACTTTGGGGATGTCTCACACAGCAAGAGTCAACCCCAGAAGTACCAAAAATACAAATTATCTGCAGGAATCACCAGCCACATTCTAAATACGATTTTTTTTTTTCCTGCTGTTTGGCCAAAAAAATAAACAGCAGCTGAAACATCTGCTTTTAGTGATGGATATTGGTGGGTAGGCAGAGCTCTGGGGCTGTTTAAAAGCATTGGAATAATAAGTGGCAAAATGGGTACTTTCCCCAGGAAAATGTATTTTTAATTGCAGCTGCTGTATCTTAAAATTTAGCCTTAAAATTTAAATTTAAAATTTAGAATCTAAAATTTAAAATTTAGATTTTAAATTTAATTTTTTTAATTTAAAATTTAAATCTTAAACTTTAAAATGAGAGCATCCCAAGTCCTCTCAAGAGCAACATTTCAAGGCCAGTAGGTGGCATCAAAAGAATTCTGTAAAATTCAGTGTTTGGGTGTTCGTGCTCCAGCCCGAGGCCACGGAATGAGAACAGAGAGAGAATTCCAAATGATCTCTTCCTGACAAAAAGCTTTGGATTGGATCTGACTCTGTGCTGCTTCTGAGCATAACATAAAATGTTAATAAGTGTGTTAGGGTCGCATTCAGTGAACCAAAATTAATTGTCAGTTTAATTTTTACAGCATTTTTTTAACAGCAGTAATATGGCCAGCCAGAAGGAATTTTGGATTTTTAAAAGGTTTTATAGAGCCACTATGTAATTTTAATATATTTGATAGATATATTTTAATATTGCTGAAACAGAAGCAAATTCAGTGGGGTTTTCAGTGTTTCAATAGAGTAGAAATCGGCAGAAATGCTGTGCAGTCATCAAAAGTTTTAAAAACACTGTGTCATCAAGGAGTAGATGGGGTATTTTGGTCATGGAATCACAGAGTGGTTTGGGTTGGAAAGGAAATTAAAGATCATCCCATTCCACCCCTGCCATGGCCGGGGACACCTTCCACTGTCCCAGGGTGCTCCAACCTGGCCTGGGACACTTCCAGGGATGGAGAGGGGCGTTGAGCAACCTTTGAAATTATAGCAAAATTAAAATGAAACCTTAAATTTAGCATTTTTTTAGTTAAAAGAGGATATCTGTCACAGCACACTGCCAGAACATGGTTATGTCTAGAAAAGAGATGTTTAGGGTCTAGAAAACACCAGGAGCGGCTGAGGGAGCTGGGAAAGGGGCTCAGCCTGGAGAAAAGGAGGTTCAGGGGGGACCTTGTGGCTCTGCACAACTCCCTGACAGGAGGGGGCAGGGAAAGAATGAGAGGAAATGGCCTTAAACTGCACCAGGGGAGGCTCAGGTTGGAGATTGGGAACAATTTTTCCCTCCCAGAGTGGTCAGGGATTGGAATGAGCTGCCCAGGGAGTGGTGGAGTCACTGTCTGTGGGAGTGCTCAGGAGGAGTCTGGATGTGGCCCTTGGGGACAGGGTTTGGGGTGATGCTGGTGCTGCTGGGGTGGCACTGGATGGTGCTGAAGGGCTCTTCCCACCTCAGTAACTCTGGGATTCCGTGATCAGTCTGAGCTCCTGTGCTGGTAACAGCAAAATCCCCTCAGACAGAGCTCACATCCCCGTGGGTGTCACTGAGCTCAAGGCCTCTCCCTACCCCCACCCTCTGTCTCCAAGCTCATCCTGGCTAGAGCTGGTGCCTTGGGAAATGTGGTGTCAAAGGCACTCCCAGATCACCACAACAGAGATCCTGCTCATCCACAGCTGCTCCAGAGGGGACAAACATCTCCCTGTATCCTCAGGAAGACGCTCGGTCACCTCAGCTCTGCCATGGCTGGGTCAGCTGCCCAAGGTGCCTCAGTTCCTCTGATTTGCTTCATTCTCCTGTTCAGAGGACCCACAGCACACCCAGCACAGCCTGTGAGGCCCTGGCACAGGTTGTCCAGAGAGGCTGTGGATTCCCCATCCCTGGAAATGTCCAGAGCCAGGTTGGATTGAGTTTGGAGCAGCCTGGGACAGTGGAAGGTGTCCCTGCCATGGCAGGGGTGGCACTGGGTGATCTCTAAGGTCCCTCCTGATCCAAGCCAGTCTGGGATCGTGTTGGGTGCACAGCTGGCAGCACAGCTGGGCGAGGGCAGCGGGGTTGTGGCAACACCTCCACTTCCAGAGATCCAGCTGGGAAGGAGCTGGTGGGATCCAGCTCACCTCCAGACGTGCCTGCCTGCTCCTCCAGACAGGGCCCATCCCAAACAGCGTCCCCAGGCTGCTGCTCCTCCCCTGGGTGCAGCCTGGCACAGGGTGGGGATGCCCACTCCCAGCACCGAGGGCTCACCATGAGACTCTTCACCTCCTTTTCCCCTTGTTGGGGGGTAACCCCTGGCGGCAGAGGCAGGCTGAGACCAAATGGTGCCGTGGTGCATTTGGCTCCACTCTAAGTGACGCTGGCAGCGTTTCAGGCTCGCTGGTTGCAGGATCCACAGCAGTTTTGTGCCTCCTGGCTGCAGAGCAGTGCTGAGTAGGAGGAAAACCACAATGGCAGCTTTTGAGCAGCTCTCCGCCTCGCCACCTACGAAACAAGGCTTTCCTGAGAGAAACAAGGCTTCTCTAACCCAGCAGCCCAGCTGTTGTGGCATTGCTGAGAGCTCTCACCCCCTGGAGGCACTCCTGGTTTTCCCAGTGGTTGCTGCAGTAGCAGGGCCAGAGAGTTCAGGGATTTGTCCGGGGAGATTCCTCGGATTCACAGGGAGAACCAGACAATTTAGCCAGTCCTTGCCATGCATCCCTCGAGCTCCTGCCTGCTCCAGGCCAGGCCCTGGTTTCCAGCCATCGAGCTCTTTGTGAAGGTGAGCGCTGTGCAGCGGGTGTTTGTGGAGGAGGTTTTGCTGTATTTGAGATTTGTTTGATAGCGCTGAGCGAGGGAAAAAGGACAAACAGAACTGGCTTAATGCGTGTGTCCTGTTGGGTTATAAAGGCTGCAAACCCTAACGAATTAACCTATTAACCGAGTAAATGAGACACTTGGGTTTTTATACTTCTACCCCTGACATTAATCTAAATTTTAAAGCTGTGCTTTAAGAGAATCATGCGAAGGGCTTAAAAATGAGAGCCCTGATCGCTTGCGGTGTCACATGAAGTCTCACTCAGTAGCACCTCTGCAAGGCTTGGCCTCATTTTAACAAAGCCTCTTAACAAATTGCAATATAAATGACGTGAGAGCAACACTTCTGTGGCCACCTTCTCCAGGGCTCCCCCAGCCCTTTAGTTTGAAATTCCTAATTAATTGATTTATTCTGCTTGTTCCCTTCAGTGCTTTAGACACCACATCTCTCTTTAGGCTGCTAAATATTTCTCTGTGCCTTTCCTGTGGTCATAAGCTGATTTAACTCGTTTTAATCTTGTAGTGACTTGGGCAGATTTATGTTCATGTAGACGAATGAGCTGGAGGCCGTTTCCTTTGGAGGGACTGCTGTGATTTATACACAGATGTATTTATAATGTGTAATTTTTCCAATTGCAGGCTGGCAGTGATGGGGAAAGTATTGGGAACTGCCCGTTCTCTCAGCGCCTCTTTATGATCCTGTGGCTCAAAGGTGTCATATTTAATGTCACAACCGTGGATTTGAAAAGGTGAGATTGTGACTTCTAATTCTGAGATCTTAACTTTCTAGCACAACTTTTCCAAAATGGGGATTTTAAAGGGTGACTCTTTTCTGCCAGGCTGGGAGAGCCGGGTGTGTCCAGCCTGGAGAAGAAAGGGTTCTGAGGAGACCTTAGAGCCCCATCCAGTGCCTAAAGGGACTCATAAAAAGGAGGGAGACGGACTTTGTATGACTTTTTCTTTCCCAGAAAACCTGCGGACCTGCAGAACCTGGCCCCGGGCACCAACCCCCCGTTCATGACCTTCGACGGGGAAGTGAAAACCGACGTCAACAAGATCGAGGAATTCTTGGAGGAAAAGCTGGCGCCGCCCCGGTACCGCATCCCCGGTCCCCTCAGGGGGCTGCACGTGTAGGGGGGTCCCCAGAGGGCTGCTCCAGCTCAGGGGTGACTTTGGCTGCTGTGAGACAGAGCTGGAGCCGGGGGTGTCACTGGGATGTCCCCAGGGTGTCCCCAAGTCACGGCTGTGCTGCTCCCACTGCTGTCCTTCACCCCGAGCTCACTGCTGAGTCATTCCCAGGGCATGGAATCCATCACAGGGAAAGCTGGGAGCTGCTGCACAACCCTGACCTTTCTCCTCTGCATGGGATTGTTTGAGGTTTCCCTCTTCACACCATACAAATAATTGTGCTTCTTGGGTGCGGGGGGTTGGAAGCTCAGGGGGACCTCACTGCTCTCTAAAACCGCCTGAAGGACGCTGCAGTGAGGGGGGTCGGGCTCTGCCACCGTGTCCCAAGTGAAGGGATGAGAGGAAATGGCCTCAAGTTGTGCCAAGGGAGGTTCAGATTGGAGATTGGAAAAATGTTTTCCCTTCATGAGTGAATGAGTTGCCCAGGGTGGGTCACCATCTCTGGAAGTGTTCCTCTCACCTGGATGTGGTCCTTGGGGACATGGTTTGGGGTGCTGCTGGGGGATGGTGGGACTGGATGATGCTGGAGGTGTTTTCCAACCCTGATGATTCTGGGATTCTGTGGAGCCAAGGGCAGTGAGCGCCTCATGCACAGCAGACGTGCTGGGGCTCTTTCAGAGTGTCCAGGTGGGTCCATCAGGCTGCACAGGAAGGCCTGAGTTTTGGGTTTGTCCTCCCCCACCCCAGCAGCTCTTCCCACCTCACCCCAAACCCTGCTGTCCCTCCGCTGTCCCAGCATTGTGTCCCCTACCCCACAGACCTTTCGTCCCCTGGGATATCCGTCCTCTCCCTGCGCTCCCTTCTCAAGCAGCCAAGCCTGACTTAAACCAGGGCAGCAGCTGCTTCCCTCCACTTTTTTCCACTCTTATCCATCCCTGGCAGCTACAGCTCCTGGAATGGCTGCTGTCACCTTGCTGGTGCCCCGAGTGGGCTGGGCCAGGAGCCTGAGAGGAGCAGCAGCTCCTGTGAGTGGGGATTTTCCCTCCACTCCTCCTCGTGGCAGGAGCCACGTTCCAGGCAGCCTCACCTCTGGAGGAGAAAGCCTGGAAGTAACCCTGGGATGTCTGGGCAGTGCTTGCAGCAATAACAGCCACTTCCCATTGCCCTCAGGAAAAGATGATTTAGGTAGGGTTTAAAATAAGTGATTTTTAGTTTAGGGTGGCTCCCTTTGAGTCCTGTGTGGCTGTATGTGGTCACCCTACAAATAAATGTGTATTAATTATTAATTAGTGGAGACAAAATGAAAGGCTAATTGGGTAGCTTTTTTTTGTTTCTTTGAACTTCTCAGGTATCCCAAACTTGCACCGAAGCACCCTGAGTCGAACTCTGCAGGAAATGACGTCTTTGCGAAATTCTCTGCTTTTATAAAGAACCCGAGAAAAGATGCAAATGAAAGTAGGTGCTGCAGTCCTGTCATCAGCCCTGGGTGGGAGAAACCAGACCTGTGCAGTTGTAGGACACTGCCGGACATGTCCCATTTCCAGCTCAGGTTAAACAGGGATTTTCCAGAGCGTGGAGGCTGTGGGAATCCGTGCCTGTTCCCTCCCTCAGTGGAGGATTCCCAGAGCTGGTGAAAGCAGATACTGCTGTCACCATGGGAGCACCAATTCCAGCCTGTCCTCATTCCTTCAGCTCTGGGGTCTGTGAGGCCACACCTTCCCCACAGCTTTGCCAAATGCACAGCCCTCTGGAAGTGAGCGATTCCCTATTTCCATAAATGATGAGGACCCCAGCTCCTTGGCACATCCCTAAAGCAGGACTCTCATGACCACCATGAATTTGCCTTAGGCTGGAGAAGGGGGGGATTAGATTAAATGTTCGGGAGAAATCCTTTCCTGTGAGGGTGGTGAGGCCCTGGCACAGGCTGGTTGTGGTCTCCCCATCCCTGGCAGTGCCCAAGGCCAGGCTTGGAGCAGCCTGTGACAGTGGGAGGTGTCCCTGCCCATGGCAGGGGTGGCACTGGATGGGCTTTGAGGTCCCTCCCAACCCAAACCATTCCAGGATTCTGTCTCTGTCCTTCAGCTCTCAGGCCTGTTCGCTGGGCTGGCTTTGAGCACCCCAAAGTGGCACCCCACGGACTTGCTGCTGTCACTCCAGCCATGCTGCCCTGCCTGTGGGCAAGCACTGGCCCCGTGGCTCCCCAGGCAGGAGTCAGTGCGAAGGCAGAGCCAGGCCTCGGTGCCAAACCCCGCCCCACAGAAGGTTTGAGAAGCCATTCCTGGTAATGCAGCCCCAGGCTGGTTTTTCCCAGAACTCCCCTTAGCTCCTTAGAGCCCTTATCCCAGCATTAAGGTTTAAGCCTAGGATCAAGGAATTGCAGGAGTTGGCACAGCCAGATGTCTGGGTTGGTGCCAGGAGACAGGATGCAGGAGTTGCTTGGTGTCACAGGGCCCTTGGTACAGGCTTGAACGATCTTTTTATTCTCTTAACCCAGATTTGGAGAAATCTTTGCTTAAAGCCCTGAAGAAGCTGGACAACTACTTAAACAGCCCCTTGCCTGATGAAATTGATGCTTACAGCACGGAGGAGATCGCTGTTTCCAGCCGGAAATTCCTGGACGGAGATGAGCTCACTTTAGCGGATTGCAACCTCCTACCAAAGCTCCACATAATCAAGGTTTGCATTTGCTTTTTTAGCCTCCTGGAGAGAAGGGAAGCACAGCAGCTTAAATGCTTTTCTAGAAGGCAGAGGGATCCTTTCTCTATTCTGAGGCCACAGCCAGGCACGCTGAGACCGTTTCCTTACAGCACAGCCGGGCAGGTGCTCACCTTGCTGGTTGTAGGTCTGGAGGAGCTGTTTGACTTCTGTGCTGTGACTGCAGTGGCCGAGCTGCTCACAGCCACAGGGATGAAATTAATGCTGGATTCAGGGCTGCAGAGAAGAGTTCCCATCTGCATGTCACATGCCAAGTGCACATGACCACAGCCAAGGAAGGTTACGTTGTACTGTCCATCCCAATTTCTGTCTCTCCCAGGTTTAATCTCCAATTCTGGCTTTGCTGAGCATCCCCAGTGGTACCAGTCAGGCTGGCAGGGTGGTCTCCACCCGCTGCCTCCCAGGCAAGGCTCCTCCTTTTGCAGGACTGTGGAGCATCCACACACACCTGAACAGCTCCAGTGACCTGGGACTGGTGTTGTCACAGCCCAGAAGGCTGGAGAGGGATTTTTCACAAGGACATGGAGTGACAGGACAAGGGGGAATGGCCTTGAGCTGAAGAAGAGAAGGGTTCAATAGGATATTGGGAAGAAATTCCTCCCTGGGAGGGTGGGCAGGCCCTGGCACAGGGTGCCCAGAGCAGCTGTGGCTGCCCCTGGATCCCTGGCAGTGCCCAAGGCCAGGTTGGACACTGGGGCTTGGAGCAGCCTGGGACAGTGGGAGGTGTCCCTGCCCATGGCAGGGGTGGCACTGGGTGGGCTTTGATGTCCCTCTCAACCCAAACCATTCCATGATTCTGTGATTCTTCCCTGCTCTGAGACAACTCCTGCTTTTCCCAAGTGCAGTTTGACCTTTCCAGTCAGTGTCTCCTTCACAGGCTGCCCAAAGGGCTTTGCCTCCTGTTTGCTGCATCCCTCCCGAGAGCCTCATTTTCTGGGATAGTTCACTAAAAATCCTGTTCAGTAAAGTCTCCCATTTACCTCTCGGAGATGCTTTTGATGTGCCGAGCGGCCCCTCTGGGCTCATTTCTCTCAGATAGATTTGTTCCCCTTAAGAGAATCTCCCACAGCCGGAGGTCTGAGTCTCTCTAACACAAGCCAGACATTTAAAGTGAGTTTATAAAGTACCCAAAATCTCACTACTTTTATTTACCCTTACTTTGAGCAAAGCCCTCCAAAAGAAACCAGACATAAAGGTTTCCCCAGCCTCATTTAACAGTTTATTCTGGTGTTAAATGTTGTTAAAGTTATGTTTTATTTCTCGCTTAAATCTGCCTGCAAGGTGGATCCTCTGCCTGCTCTTCTCTCCTCCTCATTTTTGGGGTAGCATCTTTCAGCTCTACCTCAGGGGACACTTCTGTCTCCTGGGGCTCTTCCTTTTCCATGGAAACATCTCAGGCTGGCTCGCTGCTGCTTCCCGGGGCTAATCTCATCTCATCCTGGAGGTGTTTAAAGCAAATATTTCTGCCTGCCCCAGGGGCAGGTTTAAACTGGATATTGGGAAAGAATTCTTCTCTGTGAGGGTGGGGAGGGGCTGGGATGGAATTCCCAGAGCAGCTGTGGCTGCCCCTGGATCCCTGGAAGTGCCCAAGGGCAGGTTGGACACTGGGGCTTGGAGCCACCTGGGATAGTGGAAGGTGTCCCTGCCATGGCAGGGGGTGGAACAAGATGATCTTTAAGGCTCCTTCTGACTCAAACCATCCTGTGATTCTACTCTGCAAGGCTCTGGAAGAGAAATGACCACACTGGAATGTCACTGGTTTTCAAACAAACAAGGTCACTTCAGGAAGTTTCCTGTTAGACTCCTGCTTTGTCAGAGGAAGAGGGGATCCAATCACTTTCCGACACCTCCACAAGTGAAAACTTTGCCCAGACACCTCCTGGTTGATCCTATTGCGGAGAGCAGCCAGGGATGAGCCTTTTCCCATGGCAAACCCCGGGAGGCAGCTGTGACCAGCACAGGGAGAATCCCCTCGGGTCAGGTGAATGTCTGGAGAAGGACAGAGAAGGAGTGTCACACTGTCACATCACCTTTGCTACCTGCAGGCAGGGATTAGGGATCAGCCAGGAGTTGTTTTCCCTGATCACTTGAAATTAAGGATTTTAATACAATTTTTTCCTGTTTCAGTGGAAGTTTCCAAGTATGAGCCAATTTATTCCTGTAGGATTACTCTGTTAATTCTGGCTTAAGGTTGCTGGTTTAACCGGAATCTCTTCCAGTGTGTTCTACTGGTCCACATGGCTTTGCATATCTTTAGCAAGATATAGATATAGATACAGATATAGATGTAGATATAGAGATACACACCAAACAAATCCTTTACAGTGAGTTCAACAGCTTTCATCCCATGTCTTCTTTTTGTGTCTTTCCCTCTTCTTTCCCCTTTGTCACCAACAACACCAGGCTCATGCACTGGAAATGAAAAATGGGCATAAAGAGCAGGCTTGGGATGTTGGGGGTTTTTCCAGATTATATGTGTAATGATATTTTTCTTCTTTTTCTCTTTTTCTTTTAATGAAAGGTCGTTGCAAAAAAATACCGAAACTTTCATTTCCCACCTGAAATGACAGGGATTTCGAGATACTTGAAAAACGCATATGCAAGAGATGAATTTACAAACACGTGCCCTGCTGACCAGGAGATTGAATATGCATATTTGGATGTGGCAAAGAGAATGAAGTAACCAGAAGATGCCTCTGTTTATTGCTTCTGTGATGGGCAACAGCCAAGCTGCAAAAGCAAAAACCAGCAGAGATTCTGCGGTGTGATTTTGAAGTTCTGCTATTGGCCAATCCTTTTATAATGATTGTATTGCATTATTTACTCCTTCTTAAATGTTGTGTGTGTGTGTTTGTGTGTCTCACATGCTGGAATGTCGGTTGTCCATTCCAAGGAAAACGCATCCATCCATAGCAAAGATTTCTAGGATTTAGGGAAGCAGTATAGGTCACACACTTACAGCAATACCACAGACTAAAGCGCTGAATTTTGAGAAGAAACAGCCTGGTTTGAACACCTTGAACCTGTCACTAGTGCCGCCTCTGGTCTCTGTTTCACAGTTGTTACCCAGCTTCACCCTTGACTGGATGGTTTCTCTTTGCTTCACTGCTCTGACCCAGCAGCCCATCACTGAGCCAGGGGGGAGCCCAGAAAGGAAGGAGACTTCCTGCCTTCCCCTCTCAGGGCTGGATAAGTCCTCACACTTCCCTCCTGCTGCTCCCACAGAGAGGAACGCTGGCACAGGGACTCTCTGCTGTTGGATATCGGGCAAGGGAGGAGGGAGACACTTGGTTGTTGCTGTAGACAGAAGAAATGGGTGAACATCCAGTCCCAAATATCCATGTGGGATTTCTTTGTCATCCTTCAGGGATTCTTATTTGGTTTTGGAAAGCAAAGAGGAGCAGGAGAGGGGCTGAGAAAGGAACAAACCTTCTGTTCCCTCTGACAGGAGGGGGCAGCCGGGGTAGGTTGGGCTCTGCTCCCAGGGAACAGAGACAGGAGGAGAGGGAATGGCCTCAGGCTGGGCCAGGGGAGGCTCAGGTTGGACACCAGGAGCAATTTCTTCCTGGAAAGGGAGGTCAGGCCTTGGAAAGAGCCACCCAGGGAGGTTTGGAGTCCCAGTCCCTGGAGGAGTCCCCATCCCAAGGAGTGCCTGGAGGTGGCACTCAGTGCTCTGGGCTGAGAACAAGGTGGGCATCCGGCACAGCTTGGCCTCGCTGGGCCGGGAGGGCTTTTCAAACCTCAGGGATTCTGGGATTCTGTGAAAGTTCTCCCAGAAGAAGGAAAACTGAATCCCGGAGAAAGCCCCTGCCCTGGAGCAGCACAGGAGCACCGGCGAGGCTGGATGTGCCAACAGCGGGCTCCAGGCACAGCTGCTCAGCGCTGAGCCCTGTGGGGCTGCCCAGCAAGACCAGTGCAGCCCCAGCGCTGCGGTGCTGCTCCATTGCTGTGTGTGCGGCCATTTGGGGTCTTTGGCTGCGCAGCCCTGTCCGGCTGCTCCCACAGGGATGTGTCAGGAACAACCCAGACCTGCTGCTGCCTCAGCTGGGGCTGCACCGGGGGAACCCCTCCCGCCTTGCACAAGGCTGCTCAAGGCAGGCAGGACTGGAGGAACACAGCCAGCCTGGCTCCAGGGACTGAACTCTGAGGGGTTC
>VXBT01012774.1:831294-871628 GCA_013400235.1 Oriolus oriolus | reverse complement strand
TTGCTTTCCAGGCTGGAGTTTTGCTTATCCTTAAAAAGATAATACCCCATGTAAAAGCAGTGTGGGAAAACTACAGTGTTCAAGAGAGAGAGAAATGTTACAGCAGCAGGGCATTCCTCCGGGCGGGACTCTGTTTTGCTGGTAGCAGTTTGGGAACCACGAAAGCAGAAGAAACCTCTTTTTTTTCAAATATAGAAAAGACTTTTGAAACCTGCATCTGACCGATATTATATGTTGTTGTCCTTTATGCACATTAAGTGAAGTGGGAGGTACTAGAAGGAGAAAAAGAGGGTTTCTTGATTTAATTTCTTATTATTTCTTTTAACTTTTAATCTTGTTAGTAATAAACTTCTTTATATTCTCTAAAGTTTGTGCCTGCTTTCCCTACTTCTAATTCTTATCTCACAAAAAGTTAAAAGCTGCGAATCAAACCACTACACCATTCCACCTTCCCAAATCCTTACCACAGCAGGCCCAAAGTGCCTGCCACAGAGCATAGTTAGGCAGGGTCAGCAAACAAAAAAGAATTCCTCTTATCAGCCAAACAAAAGAATTTTGTCTTTATACCGTGTTTCTCTAATGCAGCCAGTTCTCAGTATTTTCACACAAGGCCACCTATGCCACTTTAAACAGAGAATATAAGTTATAAATTCATATAAATATCAGTGTGTGATTAAGATTCACCTGAAGGGGATATTTGAGTACAAGGCATGAGCAGCTGCTCATTATCAGTTTCTGCCTGTTATTTTAGTCATTGTTGCAGCCTCTTTGAAAGCTCTCAAGGTCACATAATTATCAACTTCCACTGGCTCCCCTGTCTTCAGCATCCCCAATATTTTAGGTTAGCACACACCAAGTGAAGGCAGACATCCCAAGTAGGACTCCTGAGGCCTGTGCATTCTAAATGCCTTGGCCCCAATGTCCCACTCTGCTATTGCAGCTGATTATCACCCGCACCTATTTTAATCAAATACAAAGACCTCTGCAGCACCCATTAGGACTAATGATGTTGGGAGGATAAGTACAAAAGAGCACAGCCTCGCTGCTGCTGAGGCAGATGTCAGACACCTTCCAAGTACCTCAAGGTAATACAGAAGTGGCAATTAGTTGTTACTTCAATAGCAAGGCTGCTTTCTTGGCTGTGAAAAGCATGAGTTTGCACAGAGTGCAACAATTTTCCATTCTAAATCTGATTTTTAAAAGTGCTTTACAGCCCCTGCAGAGATTGATCATTAAGCTACAATGCCTTTAACAGGTTGTGTAATGATTAAAGCTTTATAAAAAAACCCAAAAAGCTCCTTTGCCCTTCTGAGAAACCTCTTGAAAATACAGAAACTTTCCTATTATCACTCAGATGAAACTGAAACAGCCTAAAATAATCATGCACAAAATAAAGCAGAAACAAAACCAAACCCCAAATGGGGAAAAATATGTATTATTCCCTCACAAGCAGAAGGGTATTTACATGTGACTGTGAGTGACCTGAGTCATGTCCTTACCACGCCATTTTCCTACATCACAGGCATTAGGTGTCAGGCTGCATGGGGAAGGTCTTTTTTTTTTTCTCTCCCACCCACAAAATCTGGTCCAAAAATACCTTTTTTGATAACTTCTTTCTCCACTTCCCCCCCCAATAAGTGTCAAATTCTCAAGAAAAGGTCTGGTTTCAATCATTCAAACATTTCTGAAGAAAATAAATTTCATAGAAAATAATAATTCCTGAGCAGTTCTCGCAATTTGTGACATAAAAAGAAATACATAAACAGACTGGGAACCCTATTGCAGAATCTTCCAGGGAATAATGGTTTCCTTATTACGATGGGCAGGGGTCACAACTGTGAAACAGAGAGAATGCAGAGAGAATTTCTGCCATAGTAGATAGGGACTTACAGGTACCCAATAGCTAAAGATATGATTAAAGCATATGGAAAAAGAAATAAAAAATAAACTGCTGCCTTAAAAAAGGTTCTAGTTCAACTTGTTTCTAAAAATGAACAAAAACATGAGGTTTTTTAGGTGACTATGTACATAAATAATTTGATTCAGGTTATTCTGTGATGTTGAGAGTGCATCAACCTGACTCATGATTTGAACATCAGTAACAATAATGTTGCTGTAAAACCACAGCTTTCATCACCTCATTTTTTTAATAATCCCTCAAGTCCTTTTTGGACTCTCAGATTTTCTCCAGGACCTGGTTGCGTGTGAGAGAGTTACCTGACCTGGTCACGGGAAGATGCTTCTTCCCAAAGCACACTCGGCAATGTAAGGCTCCCACAACAGCCCCAGTTGCTCTTTGGCTACATCTGTACCAACAAATTAAAAATACTCTGAGCAGTTCTCTGTCACTGGGGCCAAACCCTGTGGAATTGTCCACGCAGAAATCAGTAAATCTCCAGCACTGTGCTGGCCTCATCTGCCTGTGGGGGATGCTCCCATCAACTCTCGAAATCCACCCAGGAATTGTCCAGGAGGACAGAGAACTATTTAACAGTACCTTTCAACAACTATGTTTATGTGCCTGCAAACTGCCACTGTTTAATTTACTGAATTAAAGCTGCATGGGCAGCTTTTGCATATTCTTGAATTATTTGAAGTGCCACATGAATGAGCCAGTGTCACAGTTCAGTGGGTCACATACCTATAGGAATGGTACATTTTACAGTTTGATAGATTTCTGTGGTTCAGCCTTACTGCTAGGTAAAACTCAAATTAATGCTTTTTTTAGAAACTACAGATTTACATAAATAGGACAAAGCTGCAATAATACCAGCATGGATTAAAATGTCTTCTTATATCAGAGATTGACTCAGCTTCTCAAATGGCTCCTTGGGTAGGACAAATACCTTCTACAACATATCCCTGACTCATCTGGGAGTCAAATACTGCTTGGTCCTGTGTCATAGACCCTTGGTGTCATCTTCAACATCCTTATGCCATGATATCTTGCAGGCCATCTACAGTTCATAAGTATTCTCAAAATTCCCCCCAAAAAGACTTTCCTTTCCCATAAGGAAGACACAAATGAGAGATAACAGGAAGAAACTCTGTTTTACACCCAATACACTGAACCATGCTGGTGATGCAGAACTGGGAAACTTCCCCCTTCTGCTGTTGCTGATATACTGGTTACACTGACAAGAGTGTAGTTGCTCTGATATAACTTGCCCTGAAACTTCTTTCCATCCTTTTCCATTCCTTGCCTTGAATTATTATTAAATGTGCTCTGAGCTACAGGCAACATAAATTCCTTTTCCCAGGGGAACACTGAGAACTTGCAGCATTGTCACTTATTTCACAGGATTCATTAATTGTTTGTTTGGTCTAGAGGGAAGAAGATTTTTATAACACTTTGGTTTAAAGAAGGGTTCCAGGAGCCTGACTCCAGCAGCAGCTGCATCACAGCTTATTGTACTTCTTATCACCTCCTTTGATAAAAGCAAATAGCTTATTTTAGAATAAACTGTCAGCTGCATTGAATAGAATCACAATCACTGCTTCATGGTTTGCAGAGCCTCTAGAGATCAGCAGGAATATTTTTCATTGTCACAGGCTGGTATTAATGCAGCATTTTATTTGAGAATTTCAATGCCCAGAAGACAAAAGACACTCGTCAGCTCCCCGAGGAGGGGAAGGGTGCAGCCTGGTGCCTGTCCTGCATTTGACACTTCACAGTTAACATGGGACTGGGCAGAGCAGGAACTGCCAAACCAAGGGCATCAAAGCCTTGAAGATGCACTTTGTGGTGCCAGAGGGAAAAACTTTGCTGCAACACTGGAGTCACACCAGCTCAAAATATTAGTTCAGATTTGGGCCTGCCTTCACTCACAAACCCGTCCTGAGCGATGGAAGAGCTGCACTGGTGTCTCCTTGTTGATGGAGATTTGTTCCTACAGGAAGGTTTACTGAGCCCACGTACAAAACCAAACCCCAGTGGCAGGATAAAATGAAGGAAAAGTTCTCTGCAGGGGAGAAATTTAACATCTGTGAGGATTGCTGCACTCCTGCTGCTTTAATCACTGCCAGAGCTGACTTCCCTGCTCGCCCCAGCCTATAAAAGAGAAATCCTCATTACCTACTAAAGAGTCATTTTCTTATATAAACAGATTACTTGGGATGAATATTGATAGTTTTATTTGTCCCTGGTGAAGAAGACAGGATGTTTAAATGTCCAGAAAATATATTCTATCCATCTGTCTTCTTGAAATAGTTAACAAAACAGAAATTGGAATCATTACCAGTGCAGGCATCCCCACTCTTCCTTACCAATAGGATTTTCAGACCTGGGAAAAGTTTTATGACCTGTAAGGCAAGAGATGGCTGAATTTAACCACTGGCTGAATTTGAGAAGATAATCACTTTCAAAATCCTCACAGACAAAAAAAAAAATAAATTCTTGTGGTGTTTTTTTCTTAAATTGATAACACATTTATTTCTTCACTTAATGCATCATTAACACACTGCTTCATCACCTGAACATTCAAATGCAAGAGTGCCTCATAACCATTGCAAACAAAAGCCAATGTTACTCTGAAAAATAAATGGGCTTTGACTTTTATTGAATTATAAAATCACTTTCTTCTTTTTCATTTTTCTTTTGAAATCATACCAGAAACACATTTATCTAACTTTGGAAGCCAACAGACTTAGCTTGCATGAGGGAAAAATCTATGTAAGGGTTGTTATTCTTCCTCAGAAGAAAATGGAAACAAATAATATGGTTTCAGACCAATTTACTGTTGATGGGAATATTGGAATTCTTCGTATCCCCTCCCGTGAGTTACACAGCCTTCGAGCAAATTACATCGTGTTCAGCACAGTCTCAAGTTGGGAATTACAAACAATACAACAAAAGCCTTCAGCTATCAGGCATATAATGGTAAATATAATTTGCAGTAGATTATGTGTTTCTAAAATTATATTATTTTTAGCTAAAGAATGACGCGTGGAAAATATTTTTTTCATTTTCCTTATTTTTATAGAGCATGACAAAAGTCAAATAAATGTTTCACTGAGCAAAACACGTGTCTATAAAATGGTGACAAGTAATTATCTTCATCAGTGTCTTAGAGAAATAACACATCTGCTCTTTTTGGCATTTCCAGCTATAAACAAAATGTCTCCATATTTAACCATGATACGTCAGCCACATTCACTGACCAGGGATTTTCTGGGCAGCTCCCTCAAAAAGGATCATTTCTCTTTTTCTTTTCTATGGACTGCCAGGTTGGAATAACATTTACATGTTTTGACAGACACCTAACAAAATAAAATCAATGTTTGCAGGAAGTAGATAGAGCCCAACTTGCAAGTGACTGAGAAGTCTTGTTCTGTATCTGGTCTTCAACTTACAGGCCAAAAACACAAGGAATTAACTCTTCTTACAAGACAGTTTAAGCAGTTAAGATTGAGAACTCGTTAATATATTTATTTCTATGACCAGAAATAAATTAACAAAAAAAATAAAAAGGGACATTTTTGCCAGTAAAGAGTGTAAGAGTGATAAAATTTTTAGTATCCAGAGGAAGTTACTATTCTCAGCCAACAAATATTTCCCACCAGGTTCAGTGCATCTTTTGTACATAATGAGGACCAAGCAAACAAGGCAGGGATTGCAGTCCAGAGCTAGCACTCTTCTTGCACATGCTATGATACCAGGAATGGACAGAAAACATCTTCAATATCTTTTTTTAGATGTGATTGACAAGCTTAATTTATTTGATGTACTACTTAGTTATAGGAACAGCAATAATGCAACAGAAGGACGGTGCAGAGTTGCCGTGGCAACAAAGCACTCAAAGTCAAGGCATGAAACATGAAGGGACTGGGTACAGAGAGAGAATTGTCCCTTGGCATGGGAGAATGAGAAGTTTTACAACAAAAGGCAAATTGGAGCAATATAACACGACGCTCGCCCGTGACACCGGTAATATCCAGAATATATGACTCTGAACGTCCTTTACAATTCTCAATTTGTGAACACTGATAGCAGTCAGCAAATCATGGAAAACACTGGAGTTAACAGCCTAAATCTGTATGATAAACCAGGACATCAGCACCCACTCCTGTGTCTTGATGCTTGAAACAATGGAACCTAGAGGAAAACAGATTTCCCCTTTTTCCTCTCATTCTTCTTGCCACACACCACGTACCCTTACACAGGTGAAGGTGTGAGTCCACCCTATATTCTTCTTAAGGTTGTGATACACAGTTCTCAAGGCTCTTTCCAAAGCCAGTAATGTTCAGGACAGATGGATGCAACAGCTTCCATTTTCATTAGCTTCATAATCACTGGAAAGTGCCAGAAAAACATACTGTATTTTGAGCAAGAAAATTTTCATGGGCAATATTTTCAGGCCCCACTGGAAGTATTTCCTTGTAGCAGCCTCTTCCTTTGCTTCCTTCATGGGGAAATCAAATGTTAACCAGAAATGCTAAGCTGTGCATACTAATGGCTGAGAAATAATTGAAATACAGTGCAGTTACAACAGTATAAACTGCAAGGGACTCAGCCATCTGGAAATATTGAAATCCCTCCATGTTTCATTAGTTTGAGTATTTCTGTGATGCTGCCTGGCTGCACAGAAGGGAGCCAAGCCTCCCCAGAGTGCACATCCCACCTGGGCTTCCCGAGGCAGCCCAGACACGGTGACACTGTGTAGGGGAAAAATGTTTCAGGGGAAGAAAAGGACTGACCTTTTCCAGCCACCAGTGCTGCTCCAGTGAGGCCAGTTGCTGGAGGAGGATGAGAAGTGTCACCTCAGCTGGCAGCCAGCTGATGTGGCCCTTTGTAGGCCAGATGGGAAGGAAAAAAGGTTTTAATTCAATACTTCTTCTTGAGTTCCATTGTGTCTCATTGCACCTGCAATTTGCAACTGAATGCAGCTCCCTTTTTACTGTTTATGTCTTCTTTGGAACTTTGGAATCGTTTACGCATGGCATAAAGGAAACAATCACAACTTTGACTTACAGTGTAACTATTTGCGCTGTAGCATTTGCTTCATTTACAAAACATCTGCCCCGCTTTGAAGCATGAATGTACCTTTGCTTCTAGAGTGTTTTATATAGTTTATGTAATACTAAAGTTTAAGAGATCTTCTGTTCACTTTGCACATGGCTTTACGATGAGCAGTAATAATACCATTATATTTCCTCCATATATCTTTTTACCAGGACTGAAATTGGATCAATATTGTAAACTTCAGCCAGCTGCATCTCTCAATTTAATGACTTCAACAAGCTGCATTAATCACTTCATGGTCATATTGATAGCATCAGGCATCCTTGAAATGTCTCTTGATACTTAGCTACTCCCATTTTGGAGGGCTGTGGAGCTCATTTTATAGCAACTATGGCAAAAGCGTCTCTGCCAGGAGTCCCCCAAGCACAACAACTCTCTAAAATCCAATAACTCTGCAGGCTGCAAACTATATTCATTTCTTATACTCCTGTCCATTCGAGGGCTCTGTAGCAGCTTTACACCACTGAGGTGAACAATTCTAGATGACCACCACACCCTTCTCTCCATGCGAGGAACCTGGGTACAGCCCCCTGAAGTGTCTTTACCCAGACACCACTGAGCAATACACGAGAAACTAAGAGTTTTGCACATGTGAAATAATAAGTGGAGCACGTGTTCCTGTGCAGAATCAGAATCAAGCACAGAATCTCAATAGCCTGAGCCCAGTAATCCTCCCTCAGACTGAGCCACTTCATCGAGCACTTCACCCAACTCAAGCACACCACGTGCTCAGCCAGTGGTTTAGTAAAACAACTTTACAAAACACAAGGAGTGCAATTCTGCAGCTGAAGACATTTCTGTTGACCTTACCATATTATTTTAAATCTCAACCCATATTTAATGCTGTGAATTTCAATATCCATTTTGTCATCTATTCCAATAGAATTTCTTAACAAAACTTGTTGGAAATTCGAATTTATTTTTCTGGTGATCACCAGCCCAGCCTCTCTAAAGAAACTAAAAAGCAAGCAAGTATTGAAATTAGCTCTGTGCTACCCAATGCCTATTTCTTCTTCTTTTGCCTTTCTGTTTTCATTAAAAGCACAGAGAAAAAAAAAAAAAAAGAAAAAAAATATTTGCAGTCAGACTTTATTAAAAAGAGAACTTGTTAAAAATTAAACTTGACTTTACAGCAACTGATGGACAGGCCTAATTGTATTAAGTAAGACTAAAACACTTGTTAACAAAACAATTTACAAAGAAACAAAGGTGCTTCTTTCTACTTACGGGTAAAACTACAAGGCAAATATCTGGTTTTATGTCAACACAACCACTCCACAGTTTTCAATGTTCCATAATATATTAATACCTATATGTACTGGATTTATTTCCTACAATGAAACAATGTTAAGATACATCTTTTTATTCAATTGGTGGTAACTAATTGCTCTTCTTAGCAAATCTTTCCTTTGGAGTTTCAGTCAGATTTCAAGATAATTGCACACCTCAAATAAAAATTATCTGTCAAAGCACCTATTATTTTTTCAGAATTTGAGTGTGAACTTACCTGTGAAAACTGCTTTAAAGAAAGATTTCATTTACTAGCTTTAGTGAACTTCCTTTGATCTCTAAGTTTAAGTGAAAAATAAGTGTAATTTTTTAAAAAAAACCTGCTTCTATTTAATCAAATCCAGTTTACTATTAAATTGCATTCAAGTTATATTTCCATTTGCACGCATACAGTCAGACAAATTCCAAGTAAATAAAATTAGAGGAAAGAAATTACCTGACAAAAATGCAAAAATGAAGGCTCTGAATAAGCTACAGAACTCAGCATTCTCTTAAAGAACAGCACAGCTTGGAGTTGGAAATAGACTTTAAAATTCTCTGCATTGTGAAACAACCTTTACTGAGGGGGAAAAAAAGGAAGAAGCATGGAGTTTAACCAGGAGTTCCAACAAACCTTTCAGAGGGAGTAGCACCTGCACCCTGTGTTTGGGCCTGCAGAGCAAGACCTGAAGCCACTGGCCTGGAGTGCCCCTGCAGCCGTTCAAACAAAGGGCAGAAAACACCTTTTTCTTATTGCAGTGCAGCAAACCTGGGAAGGAATTCTTTTCTCCTCTCACTTGGCTATGACTGAAACGCTGTCAGGAGCCCCTGGCACTCCTGCCTGCGCTGCATTTTCTCCTTACTACAAAGCTTTGGCTGCAGACATGCAGGCAGGAGGTGGTTCCTTTGAAAAGATAGGGTATTTTCCTGAAAGTAAAATGAAAGAGGGGTGGAGGGAAGACATCATGAAAGGCTGTGGAAAACCTGGCTTTACAGAATGCTTAAAACACAGCCAAGCTGGGACTGAAAACATTGCTTTTCCATTCCCACTCGTGGGGAAGTACGACGGCTCCCAGGAACACAAGCTGAAAGATAAACAAACTCCATCCTGCCAAGAGAAACCTGCAGCATCGTGTCCATGCCTGCTGGAGCCAGCCCTGCCAGTGCAGCTCCTCCAGCTGCCAAAACAAAAGATGAGCACACGAGTCCAGCTGCTGGATAAGGGAGGGATCCGGTCACGATTCCGCCACCTCCGCTCCACTCTCCTGAGAGAGCCATAATCGGCACTCGAGCTGAAGCATTCACAAGATCCTTTCCTCTCCACCACTTGCTTAGCTTGGAAATTAAAAGAAGCTATTGATAGCAATTTATATGCACCAGGATGGCTGCGAGAGGAACTTGAGTGTGCTAAACTGCAAGCAATAATTCTGTGACAGCTTAACAGAACAAAATCACAAAATTTGAATAGTAAGATTGGGTAAAAGGACACAAGGACAAAGTTCTTCTCTCTGCTCTTCTCACAGAGTTTCTCTTTATAAGCTTTCCAATAAAATCTCTGAGTGGGGTTGGGAATTTAGACATGCCTAAGACACTGTGGCAATTCCTGCGTGAAGACACGTGCATTAAAACCAAATCTCTGTGCTTGAGTTTAATTCAAAATCTCTACAAAAGCCTAACGTGCTTCTCATTTCCATACCAGATCGAATGCCACTTTGATGGAAATTACATGCACTCAAATGGACAAAAGACTAAATTTTATGGAATGGACTTCTCTTATCTTTATGTTAAAAGATTTCTTTGTACCAGTAAACACAAAATCTGCTTTTCATACAGGCCCTTTCTGCAGAATGTCCATATCAAGAGCTAAGTACGTATTTCCAGCTTGTTAGTGCTCCAAAACCCCCATTATCTTAGGAAGGGGGTTTGCCTTATCTTCAATTGCAATTTGAAAATATTTCTTGTCTATTTTCTTATCTTTTCAGCTTTAAATCAATTTTAGCAGCTTGAGAGAAATGTGGATACTTGGAGCAAAGATGAAGGCATTGGCTAAGGGCTGAAAAAACATACTGGAGCCAGCCAAATACCTGAAGAGAAGGGGGAAAAGGAAGGAGACCAAAAGCAGAAAGGAAAAGGGACAGATGTGCACATACATTGCACACACAGCTCAGGTAAAGATAAAAAACCATGCTATAAGCCCTGTGCTATTTACTCCTAAATGGAAAAATGGCAAGTGGCATTCAATGGCACAAATCCCTTTTCCAGGAGCAGTGCTAATCCCTAAAATCTCAGGCATCTGAGAGACTCCACACATCCCTATTAAGCTACAACAGCAGAACAAACTGAGTATTTTTAATTTTGTACCAATAAACTAATTTAAATTGCTGCTGCTTTCCTTCAGCGACGCATATTCCCGCACATTACTTGTTGTGCTAAAACCTTGTGATTCTCAGATGGGAAATTAAGGGTGAGAAGGCTCCTCACATCTGACTACAATTCATCTCACTTTCCTGCTCAGTTCATAGGAGCAAGAGGAAAAGAGACACTTCACCTACCACCTCTTGCTTATTTCTTTTAAAATGACTAATGGAACAGACTTAAATGCATTCTGGAATACCACACAGAAAGAGGTTGCTTTTGCTACCAGAGCCTGAATGAGATGGAAAGTATTAACAGCAAACACATTCTCATCTGAGGTTTGGTATTACCCACATGGCACCACAAGTGAGCAGTTATTTTGAGTGAAATAAACCTTATTTTTCCACAATCTTTAGATAGAAAAAACATCCGAAGGTAAAAATCTTATCTGTGGGGGTTCTTCCCATTCTTACAGCAAGCAGCCCAGTATGTATTTTACTTGGTATAAAAGAGATTCTACCCACCTGCTCCCCTCTGCCTTTATTTCCAACTTCCCTCGCGTAGCTGCTCCCTTACCTGCCGCGACTGCAATTGGTGCCATAAAGCAGCCCAGCAAAGGAGTTCCACAGGGGAAGCTATGGCTGGCAGCAACAATAGACACTCCCCAATACCACAAGTGAAACTAATCCCATTAACCCCAATAATTACAGCTGACAATGAGTACAGCTGTGAGCCAAATTGATCTCACAGGGGTGCCCACCACGGCATTGTCCCAGCTGGCACCTCACAGAGCTCGGGAAGCCGAGGAGAATAAGTGGGAAGTCACTTTGCATCCAAGTTAGCATGACAAGGATAAAATACTGTCTCCTGAGGAATGTTTGCATAAATTGAAGGGAAAGCAAATCCTCAGCAAAAGCCCTGAGATCTCCAGGTCCAGCCAGTAAAGGAAGGGCCTGCCCAGCCTGGCTGCACGGGGTCAAAAATCAGCATTAAGCTCTTTTTCCATATCTCTGGTGACAATCTTGTTCAAAAATGTTGTGTCTGACACAGAGGCCTCCATTCCATCCCTTCCCACAAAAGCTGAAAGATATGCTGTCTGGAGATGTGCTATCCGCAGCCTGGACACAGCTGAGCAGAGCACATTTCCACAGCACTTACTCCTCTCTGCAATTGAGATATTGATTTGAGAAACATCTTCATGTCTCGCAGAACTGATTTTCCACGGGCTAAAGCTCCTCAGAAAGATTAGCATGGCACAACGTGGAATTGGAGGGTTGGTCTGTATTAGCATTTAATTTGGATGAGGAACAGGCACTTGAAACAAACCTCCTGACGGCCTCTGCTCCCAGCATTCCCATTTGCTTCGGTGAGCACAAGGTCTGAACCCCTGAGCAGGAACAATACAACATTACAGAGTAATAACACATTTTCCAAGCCTTCCATACTAAGGGTTGTGGTCTATGTTTGTTTTTTGCTGCTATTGCTCTTTGCAGCTTGTCACTTAAGTAAACTCAGAAATACTAAAAATCACCTGTGAAGGAACAATGTAACATATTTGCTTGAACAAAAGGTCCTGTTCGGGTCAGTATTGCAATGAATTTTATTTTATTTCATTTTAGACCTTCTTTACAAGGCACCAAAAGCGCCCTGGTGGGTAGAAAACCAAACCATGAAGGAACAGATTCTGCAGAAGTAATTCATTTATAATCTTGGAACAGCAGGTCAAAACAATATTTTTAGCAGATTACAATGTATATCCTTGTTATACATTTTAAATGCTCCTTTATCAAGGCAAGCAGCTATTTCAGCCGAAATTTTTCAGCACTCTTATCAATAAATTGTAATACAGAGTTCCTAAAAAGACCACTCCAAGGATGACCATTTTCAGCATTAAAATAATCCCTGCAGGAGATGGCTGGTTCTAAAGGACACAGACTTTTTGTCTTCAGGAAGAGAAGGGTGGTAAGAAGAGAGACCAAAAAATGCAATCAGGACAGAGGCAGATTATCAGTAGCAAGCTCTGGAGGCAGAGGGGACAACTCAGGAACTGACAGAAAGATGAGATAAAGCATGAGACATTTTGAACAAGGACAGAAGATTGCAAACACGCTTTTGCAGGGCAAGAAAGGTCTATTTTTACCCTGCTTTTTTCATCGCTGGAAGATTCCATGATGGAAAAGAAAATAGCACTGTAACAGAAAATGATCATGACCTCCACAACGAACCTGACCCCTGCTAGAGAATGTGCCAGTGTGATGAGGGAAATGAAGAATCTTAATGAGGGAAGAGGAAAGCCAGTCATCCTGGTGCGGCGGGCTCCTCCCAGGAGATCAGCTAGAAAGCAGCATTCACTGCATTTTGCAACTTTATTTGAATTCATCCTGGTTTATCTATGAAACAAAAAGCAAGACTATTCAGACAGAGGCACAATCTATACATGAAATTCTTTTTTGCCCTCACAATTCCCCCTGAAGAATTAAAAAATATACATGCAAATCCTGGCAGCTGCAGGACAATTCTGGAGCAGAGGGGTCTGAGGAGCCTGGGCAGAAGGCTGGGGACAGGGAGGCTCTCTCAAGCAGGTTCTCAAGCAGTTCTGGCTTGCAGGAGGAAGACAGGGTGACAGGCAGCTCAGAACAGCACCGTGACAATCCAAGGCACAGCTGTGCACCTCAGACCCATTTCTGTGCTGTGGAAAACTCCCAGTAATCTCGTGCCTCCATTTCCTAATAACCTGGGGAGTTAGGTCAGAATGTGCTAGAACAGGGTCTTCCTTTCTCACTCAGCTCATGCCACGCAGACCCAAATGTAAAAATTGTGTCAATAGCACTACATTAACCAGGTCTGTTCCCTTCCCCTGGCTCAGCCTGGTTCTTGTCCATCCTGCTGTAGGGAGCTGTCCCTCAGCGTTCACACAATTCCCCAAATCCTCCGTTTACATCGACCAGGAGTTGCAGGGCCCCAGCCCTGCCATGCAGCACACAAGCATTTAAATGTTATAGCTGGTCATGTGCCACTTCTCAAATCTGTCCTCCAGCCCTGTTTAATTTATCATTATAAACATGGCACTGGAAGCCGCGCGGCACAGACATAAATCCCTTCTCCTCAGAAAAACAGCCCAAAAATTCCCACATGGATGGATTATCCCACACAGGGCCTGAAGGTGAATACAGACACGTTACTGTCAACATTACCATTCTTTTCACTTTTATCCATTGTTTCCTTTTTCTATGTCTCTTTCACAGGCAGGGAAGCAAATCTAAAAATAAAGCCCTTTCTTGCTCGAAAAAAGTTACTCACTAGTAGCCCTTTTTAATCTTCTGCCTTTGTTCCCAGTCAGCTGCTCTTCTAACACAACCTGGATTTGATAAAAGAAAGCTGAAAATGGAGGATAAAACTTTGTTTTCCTGAAAAAGCATCTTTCACAGAAAAGCTACAGAAATTATTAGATTTCAGATGCGCTATCCATTTGAAAGTTGGAGATGATTGTCCTGAACAATGGCTGCTTTTTAGGCTCCTGAACTTGCTGGGGTATGGGGGTTTCGAGGTTTGGTGGTTTTTTTTTCAATAGGGTGGGAATTTTCATGTAATTTCCATTTAATCAGGTGAAGAGTACTAGTCCATCACTTTGCTTTCCCACGCCCCACTTTCTACCTCATGCATTTCTTTTCTAGGCCTCTGTGTGATCATTTTCAAAAACGGAGTCTTTTTATAGAATCACAGAATCATTCAGGTCAGAAAAGACCTTTAAGATGATCAAGTCCGACCAGATTTATCTCTCATTTGTCTATGACAGAAACAGATCATTTAAAAAATGCCCAAATCATATTGTGCTCACTGCAGTGCAGGGGTGACAGACCAGCAGAGGACACCTCTGCTCACTGCATCATTCCACCCCCAGCTCTGTCCCAGCTCTGAGGCTCAGGAAGTCCAGTGAGCTCCACCAAGCACTGCTGATTCTCCCACACCATAACATTCTGTAGGACAGGAGTGAGAAGCAGAGTTCTGCAGCATTTCTTTCTCACTTTTCCCCCTTTTTTGCACACAGAATCTTATCTGATGTGCAGAAAACAGTGCATGAACTTTGACTTCTTTTTTTTAATATTGCAAAGATGTATTTATACGGTACAAGAACGGCACACACAGAAGTGCTGCAGCCAGGCATGAACTGGAGTGGTCTTGATTCCCTTCCAAATTTCACAGAGGTCAAAACAAGTCCAGCACCTCAGCAGGAGAGAAACACTTGATCCTGCTTAGCCACCTCTTCATCAGTGGCGCAAGGCACCGTTCAGCCTTTTCATTTCCCATTCGAGCTTCTTTCTGAGCCTTCAGCAAATTCAGTGGACTGCTCCACTGATAGTTATTTTCACCTCAGGAGATGACAGTTAATAGAACCAAATGCCCTTTTCCAAAACATGGTCCTAATTTGAAAACTCACATTGCATCTGTTACTCAAACAGCACATCCACCTCATTCAGAGCCTTATGTCCTGACAGTCCAGACAGGAGAGTCATTTAGACAAAATGATACAAAGTGGTGGTCAATACTAGCAAATTACTGTCTGAAAAGGTTCTTTTTTGTACAATTTAGCCTCCACCTGTACTTGGAACCTCACAGAATCACAGAATGACTAGGTTGGAAGAGACCTTCAAGATCATCAAGTCCAACCCATGCCCCAACACCTCGTGGTGGGTGCTGAACACTTCCTTGCTTGGTGGAGCCAGGGTGGACTCAGCAGCAGTAACACAGACACAGTTAATACAGTGCAGCAGGTCCCACCTTTCTGGGCCAATCAAGCAGATAAAATACACGCTGGGATCCTATGCAGCCTCAATGGATGAGCCACTTGGAGCATAAACTCCAAGCTCAGCTCTTTACGACTATTAGACACAAAAAGGGTTGGTGAGATGACTCTCGAATGCACTGTCGTGATGATTTTGGTTTGCAAAGTTTTTACAGCATCCTGTTTCCCACAGGAAGACTGGCCAGCAGTTCCAGTCTTCTCTACTTTTGAAAACCAATGACTTTGCCTCTTCTTTATGTGCCAAAAACTGTTTATGTACGTGTTCACGAAGAATACCAAACATTAAAAGTCCAAGTGTCATAATGTACCAGCAAATCCATTTTGCCTAACTTCAGGCGCCAAAAAGTTTCAGCCAGATGCCTTTTATTTTTCTTGAAAAGATGACAGGCATAGACAATGAGGCTTGTAAGGCTTCAGTGGGGTGAACCCAGGGCCTCGAGATGTGATTAAGATGGCCCCAAAAGAAAGGAAAAATAACTTCTGTACCTCCTGGATTCTCCCAGTTTGATGCCAGCGTGGCCCCCAGGACAGATAGCACGTAGTTGCCACACAAAATAACCCAGTCCCATGGTACAAAGACACAATGCCCTACAACAGATTGGCAGAAGCAGGCCACAGCACCCTTGGGAATCAGAGATTCAGAAGTTCTGAACAGATACATCCACTCCTCAGGAGCTCAGGGCCAGGCAGACTGCTTCTCACCAAGAGAAGGAAGGAAATTCTTTTCTCTGCAGGCTACTGCTCACTCACAGTCCTAGCATGGTGTGACTAGTGGGCTCTAATAAAACCACTTCTCACAAATTTTGCTGTTCTCAGCTCTGTAGAGTCACAAACAGCTCTGGGAAACAACGGAGCTCTCCACTGCATAAACAGAATTGTTAACCAAGTTCCAATTGCAGAACCAAAACCCTGCCCACTTATCTGTACCTGCCATCACACTAAATCTGATGATAATTGAGTTGAACAGATGTGTAAATCAGGGCAGAATCTGACATGCCAGATCTCTGTTATTAGGGATGCTAAAAAACTTGGCTTGACTTTCAGACTCTGGCTGGAATCTGAATTTCTGCCTGTTAAAGAAACAAAGTCTTTTTCCTTTAAGGCTGTCCAAATTTTGAATTGGAATAAACAGGAAAAAACCCCATAGTCCCTAAATTCTCCTTTCACGCCACCAAATACAAGTACACATATAGCAAATCTGAGAAGAGAGGAGAAATATCAGCTAAGCCTGGGCATACAATGTGAACAAACACTGTTAAGAAGAAGATTTTCAGCAGAAGCCATAATTCAAAGATGTCATTAGCACACAAAAAAGAAGGAGTGGATATCTTGCACAGCCTGGTTTTATTCACAATTAATGATGTTTCCTTATCTAGACAGAAAATGCTTAAATCACATTTTCAGTGCTAGGAAGAAAGCGTTACCCTTCTCAGAAACAGCAATTTAAACAATTTCTGGTGTTTCAGAAATGCTGCTTTATCACACGATGTAGATGCCTTTCAAATCACCTGTTTTGCTCAACACTTGTGAATCAATTTGTGATAAGCAGGCAGGGAGAACCTGAGGGCACGCCTGCTCCGGCTGTTCCTGGCTCCAGCAGGATGCTGCCTGTGTGTTCCCAAGCCAGCATGGTAGGACTGCTACCTCTGGGAGCCACAGCTATCCCACACTTCATTTTTTCCCACTCAACAGCCAAAACGTGCACGGTTCCTGTTTATAGGGCATCCATTTTCAACACACTCTCGCCAGCAAAAGCCAAAATATATTCCCAGTGTTGAAAAACAGGGTATTTTTTGCCCCCACCTGCACTGCCCCTCAGTGTCTCTCATCCACAGCACCTTCCTAGCTGTGCTCCAAAGCCAGCCCAGCATGGGCAGCCAGCAAATGCCATCACTCAGGTATCCCTTACAGTGCTCCAACCACACGGAATAAACCCAACATGAGTCTGGTGCAATTGCCATTAATGTCAGTCACAGCTACATCAGTCATTTGCATAACTGAAGCTACCCCAGGGACTGAAATCCCAGAGGAGGCGTGATCTGTGTCTCCCATCCAGACACTGAAAATTGCGCAGCTCTATTTTAATTCCACATATCTAAATCTCCCACGGGATTTAGACCTATCAATTTAAAGAGCAACAAAGTGCTTGGCAAATAACTGCAGACTACAAAATTTGAAAAAAAATCTGAGAAGGAAAATTTGCAAATGTTAAACCCAACTCAGTTGCTGAGATTCCCTAAGCTCAGTTTTTTGACAATAGACAGGAAAATCAAAACCATTAACCGTAGAGGAAAGGTCTTCAGTACAAAAGTCTTTAATCTGGTTGAATGACTGATTTTTATCTGAAAAACTCCCACATAAAATATTTCTCTATGATTAATAAGTAATTGCCATGCATTGTTACCAATAAGAATGTCTTATGATGCAGGGCACAGATGTATTAAGCTCACAGACAACGCACTGAGTCACAGAGTCCTTTACAATGATTTTACATGAATTATTGTTGCAAGTTCCCTTCAGAGCAGTTGGCCGTTCCTAGAACTGTGTTTCTTTTTCTTCCTTTAGATGTCTTAACTGGAGAAAAGAGGCAGAACAGGAAACATCCAAAAGACTAAAAATCAAATTCAGATGAATTCATCCACTTGTTGTTTTGTTCTAACACACGGTGCAACTACAGTGTCAGGGACATGTGAGCTGGAATAGAGCTAAGAAATTATCTACTGTTCTGTCCAATGCCTTAATTGTCAAGAAACAGCTGCATTAAAATATAGTGCCCTTTCCTGTTGGTTTGGGGTCTTTTAACAATGCTTCTTCTCATAGTGCACATTTTATGAAATAAACACCTTCTTGCAGATCTTCGAACATGGTTTTTTTAGTGCTGAAGAGGAACTCCAAGAGTTGTGGTTGACATTTCACCTCCTGCAGCCCAGAAACTGTATCCTGCTGGAAAAGTGCTTACTCCTGTTTTTTTTGCTTTTAAACAAGAACTATTTAAATTATTAATGATATTTTTCTCTGTTATTTAAATTTAACAATTTTTATTCTCCAGTGCTTGCATACAATTACTTTTATTCTTGAGACTGGTGGAATTCTAAATGCACGGATTCACTCAGTCAAAATCCTGCCTTTTAGTTCCCCAAAGCTTCAATAATTCCAGAGCTGAGTAACAAATCATCATTTTAACAGACATCCTTAGTAGTTTATCCCAGACACTGTCATTACTGCGGCCACAGTGATGAGGTAGGATCAGAAAATCAGTTCTTCAGTCATCTGTGAGGGAATTAAAAATGCTTTCCTTGAGCTGTGATACTCATGAGCCTGCTTACCTTCCTGAGTTTCAGTGGCTAGAATTTCCTCGTGCTTTGTTTTCTTTCAATAATTAATGTATTCCTTAGAGCACAGAAAATATCAGGGCCTGTGATCAAGTCAAATCATGTCACACTCAATAAAATATGATTCAGAATTCTCGCCAGTTCCTGAAATATCTTTAATCTTTAATTTGCAATTTAAGATTAATATCCAAAAGAGAAGCTATTGAAAAGGAGTGCCACTAAGAAAATATCAGCCCTCTGAAGACAGAGGTTTATTAATGTCACATATGACTTTTAAAGCAAATCTTCAAAATTAGAGATGCAAGTAATACATAGAAATGTTGGTTTCTGAAAAAGGAGAGAAGTAACTTGCAAAGCAGAGCAGAGATAAAGAGGTTTGGATGTAGTGCAGACATCTGCCTGTGCAACAGCAGCATATTACCTTTAAATAATATATAGACACTGTGGAAATGCACTTTAGTTATTACCATTTTAGAGGAGAGTATGGCTGAAATCAGTCCTCATCATGTATTAGCACAGTATTTTACAGAATGCCTTTAATGGGTGTTTAAAAGTGGGCATGTAGTGGGTTTTGCGGTACACAAAGACATAAAATAAACTACAGAAAAATACTGTCGTTTTTATTAAGTTCTAACTAATAAATTTAAAGCAAGAATTACAGTGTGGTCTTTCTTGACTTCTCCCAAAACCTGCTGTGACCATTTCTACCTCATATAAATACAATTACCTTCCTCTTTGAAGGCAGACATATGAAAAAAATCTATCAAACTTTAAAATCTAAGAACAAATCATCGCACACTTACTCACATGGCACGGCGGTTTACTATTTTGTTTCTTTCCCTGGAAGAAATTAATTACTTGGCACCAGACACCAGAGTTAAGCCTTTTATTTATTTTGAGAACACTCCCAAACTGTCAAAGTCCCAGTTCACTGCAGCCCTGTTGAGTTAGTGCTCCACTAATAATTAGAAATACTTCTAGTTAAAACAAAGCAAGGGTGGACTAAGTGAAATCATACAGAGACATCCTCTCTAAACCTCTCCATCCTGTCAAACTGGGATAGAAATCATACCAAATACAGATTCTTTCATGAGAAATTTGCTCCTGTCTGCTTGCCAGAGGCACTGCTTTCAGAAGACCTTTTTATCCAATATTTCAATAGTTCTTTAAAACACGCACGTAAATGTTGAGCTGAGGGAGTTAAAAAAGCAACTTAGATCATAAAAAAGCACCATTTGGTTTACTCCAGATCATCATGGCTGGGCTGTGGCATTTCCATGTTAATATCCACACACCTCTGTGTGATTTGCTCAAGGCTGGGGAGAACAGTTAAGCACATCACACACCTTTTTTCAGGAGGTCTTAGCTGGGGTCACCATTGGGAGGCAAAGGATGAGAGTTTTCCACACAGCTCCTGGTTTCAGCAGATAATCACAGTGTTATTCCATGTCCAGCTACCGGGAGATTCCAGCACCCACCACCCCATGTGTGTACAAACTCTGGGGGCCCACGGCAGAAACGGACCCCAGCACACCCCACCTCACGGGACACAGCTCCGGAGGGAGATTCCCACATCCCCTTCCCTGCTTAAAATCACACATTTGAGCATGAGCTCCTTGGAGCAGTGCTCAAATTAGAGTATCTTCCCTGACAGTAGCATGGAGGAAACTTATTGCTGGCCCCCCAGTGTGAACACACAGTGCACCCAGAGCACAAACACCACCGAGGGCAAACCACCAACCCAGGGCTGCAGCCACTGCCAAAAAGACAAGCGGCTGGAAAAATAATTCCTTGGCCAGGAGAAGCAGGAATGTTTCCTGTCTTTGACAAGGTGGGAGAGCAGTGCTGACCAGCTTGCTGGCTGGCAGCATATATACATGTGCATACATAAATATAGGGTGTAGATGGTTCAAAAATTAAGGGGGATGGAAAAAAACAGTGATGTGTAAACAATTAATGCATCTGTGGCAAAGTCTCAAGTAACTGGGCTGATCTGCCTTCTGCTACTTAATTAGAACGCTCTGTTCAGTACATACTGTGTCCCCAGTAAGCAATGCCTCCCAAGCAAATTGAAATGAGCATAATAAATCTTGCTTTTTTTTTTCCCTCCGGACGTACAATTCTCTCTCTTCACCCAATATATACATATGTAGGGAGAGAGAGAAGACAGAAAAATTAAGTGGCAGGAGGAAAACAGCAACAGCGATCATGTTCATTTTTTATCTCTCTGAGGAATTAGCTTTGCAGGGCTGTAGAGCTGATGCCAGCCTGCACAAGGACAGAGTTTGGTGAATAATTAAGACACAGTAATTTTTAGATATATCTCACAACCTTGGAATTGTGCAGATCAGTTGACTGTACTTGCATGTCTGAGAAAAAGCAGCAAAATGTAAACCAACTCAGGCAAAAGTTTGAATGCACATCCATGAAGAAAAATATATGCGGCAATATATATCTATTTTCTCATGTCAATAATTTTATAACAATTATAATGCATTTCAATACTTAAGATAAATCTTCTACCTACTATGCCTTGCCTTTTTTTTTTCCTGCATTTGACTCAAGTGGGAGCCAGCTGTAACACCTGAGTGTTTTTTCTTACAAGTCATAAATGCAATAACAAGGGGTTTGGGCTTCTCAGCTTAGTACCCTCGTGCTTTTCAAAATGGCCACGCTGTAAAAGATGGTGCTCACCCAGCATGGGAGAAAAAATGTTGCTGTATTAAGGCAGAATAGTTTACAAAAGCAGTGAGAGACCTAAAGTGATACACAGCTTGTGTTTATAAAAATTCATAAGCATTTCAAGTGCACTCCTAAAGGAATCGTGTAGATGCTGCAACAAATTATTATATAATATAATTAAACACAAAAACCTGGAATAGAAAAATAGCATTAAGGGACAAATTTTCATTGCTGTAGCAGTGGCAGGCTGCAAGCAAAGATCCCATTAGAGGTAATGGGAGCTGAAGTTATAATCCACTGTGCAGTGTCAAAAATAATATCCCTGTGGCTTTGGCTTAAACTGGCAGAGTTAAGGCAGCAACCTGATTTCTAAATCTCCCCATTGTGCGCAGACAGGAACCCTCACAATGTCCCTCTTTCCCTTCTCTCCCTCAAACACTTTTTTTTTTAAATCACCTTTGAGCACAAAGGAGGGAGGGAGGATCAGGCATGTTATATATAATTGTGCATTTCCTTTGCTTTTGTGGGTTTAATCAAGCTTTTACTTCATTTTATCATGGCTAACACTTAAAGCAAAGTGCTACCACTGAGAGTTCTGATGCTTCTCACTCTGCAACCCTGGATAAATCACCTTTGACTGGTGTAGACAGGCTGTTAGCAAGGTGAAGGAAGCTGCCCCCCCTCTCTAGAATCACCCTTCCCCTCTTGCAGACACAAATTGCACCAGCCTGTGGCCATGCACACCACGGGCATCCCCCAGTGCCATGCCTGGTAGCTGCATTTCTCGTATGAAATTTGTCCTATGAGGCCACTTTTTACTACTCAAGTTCCTGTTACCTGCTGTCACAGGTTTTGCTGGCACTTAAGCTCTCTCAGAGGTCTGTCAGCTTTAAACAGACTGGATGCCCAAACTGAAATGCTGCAGCCCAGCTCCAACCCAAACCTGTGCGTTTGGGCTGTCTCCCATCCTTCAATTAGACCTGCCAGCTCCAAAATGCTGGAATAAAAACAATGCCCATGTGGAATCTGGACAAATGTGCAGAGGGGTTTTATCAGTTTTCATAATTTCTAAGTGTTTGGAGTGACATGGTTGTGTAACTGCTGGAAAAGAGCCTTACCCACGCTGGCAGAGGAGCTGGGCTCACACCTACATGTCATCAGGAGGATGGACTGTGCTCTCTACAAACCTGCAGGTGACACCAAAGAGGGGGGAGTTTGAAGGCAAGGCAACCATTCAGGGGGAGCTCAACAAGCTGGAGGTAAAACCATCAAAAACTTCATGAAGCCCAAGAAAGACAGATGCAAAGCCCAGAATGTGGGCTGGACCAGTCCCGTGAGTCTCCTCAGGGAGGGGACTGACTGGCTGGGCAGCAGCTCTGCAGAAAATAACCTCAGGGTCCTGATGGATGAGTATTGACCCCTCACTTGAACCCCCAGCCTAAATTTCCGTATCACTCTCCCTTCCTACAGGCTCACAGCAAAGCTGTCTTACACTTACAATTCGTTATCTGCTCTTCTTCTCCATCCAAACGTGGCAGGGAATTAATCCCACTTTAGGTCAAGGAAAACACACACACACACAGACATCTGCAGCAGCTCTGATGGCACCAACCACACAGCGAATCTGTGGCAGAAGCAGAATTAGAAAACAAGAGTTACTGGCTTCCAATTCTACCTATTATCCATTCAGCCATGATGATTTCCCATGAAAACCTTGCCTTGCCTGGGACTGCTGCCGTGATGTTTTAACAGCACTGAGCACAACAGCTTTCTGGCCTGCAACTGATAATTCTTGGCATTACTGTGATGCAGATTATGGTAATTATTATTAATGTGCTGGGGTAGGAATAAATTATGTGTAATACACAAAATTATTCCGGTGCAGAGCAGTCAGCTCTAACACAACAGAAAAAATAACTTCTGGCAGAGTACGTGTAGTAAAGCAATAGTTGTCACACAAGTGATAAGCACTTGGACAAAGAGGTTTTTAGGAAAGAGCTGGCCTTTTCATGAATGTTTGTACAGGATTTAGCACTATCTATAATCCAGCCTGATACATACTGTTCTGGTCCAAATAAATTCGAAACAAAAGAAAATAAAGAAAATATAAATGCAAAATTTGAGACATATAAAAACCTTTCCTCCAACACAGAGAGACAGAAAGTTGAGCAGTATTCATATAGCAGGGGAAAAGGTTTGCTACACCTACACCTCTTCTTTTCTGACCGTCTTTACAGAAAAAAATTAAGAACAGAATAATCAGAATGAAGATTTCTGAATCCATATTCAATAAAATTCATTAACTCTGTTTTCAATGCAATGCATTTTTGGATTTGGCACTTTGTTCAAGCCACTTTTATGCTCCCCTATAAAAACTAATTGCAAGCATTAGTGTGAATAATAGGACAAGAAAGGGTTTTGAAGGTATTGTCCTGGCCTCAGTCATTCTGTCATATCTAAAATTTCATGGACTTTCTTGTCCAGCAGATTCAAAAGCTCACTCAAAAAAATCTATGTGTGACCTAGGCTTATCTCCCAGGGAGAACACCGGGAATCCACCAAACCTGGCAATTCTCTGTAGTGAAAGGGTCAAGTATAAAGTCATGTTTTACTTGAACTTTATCCTTTCCTGGGGAAAAAAGGGGTTTCAGATGAACTGAAAAAAGGAAGAAAAACCCCAGAGTAACCTGTGTACCAAGTCAAGAGGCAAAGTCTATAAATATCAGCCTGAAAGGATGAGAGGATTCTCTGATCTTTTCAAAGATACCTGGGGTGACTATTCCACTTTCTGCATTGCTCCTGCCACCAACTGTCCTTGTTTGATTGTCCTCTGCTGCTGCCTTTGGAAATATCTCTGAATACTTTCTGTGCTTAATGTTACAAGACACGAGTGTGAACCACAAATCAAGGAGTACAAAGAGGAGTTGATGGCAGAATCTGAGCAAAACCAATGCTTATATAAATAATATATAGTACCTGCCTTACAAGGTTCAAATCCTCCAGTAAAGTAAATGGCAGAACAAGGCATCTCATCCCACTTTTTGGTACAGCTCCATCAGTGGGCTTCAGAAATAAGCAAGAAATCTAGGTAATAAAAGAGTATAAACCCCATCATCCTTGGGTAGAAGAGGTGCAATAATTACTGATTACTGGGGCCTCGGTGTCTGTGACCACATGACAGCAGGGGTGACTCACATTCCACAGAGACAACTGGAAAGAAAATAATTTTTAGCTCTTGACTCTATTTTTAAGCATTTCTACAGCATCATTCACTACAGTATCAGTGAAGAGGCTGGGTTCTAAAATTGAAAGTCTTCACAGACAACCATTATTCCCCTGGGTCATTTATACACAGGGCAACATTTGTCATACATCCTTTAGAGTATGCCAAAATATTCAAATGTAGCTCTTAATATGCATGAGCACAGTACCCACCCAGGAAAACCATTAATCTCTTGGGACTTTAACATGAAGAGCACTTTTCTAGCAATGGCTTGGAACTGCTAAAGTTGTGGGAACATGTTCAGAACTGGTTTAAGTAAATAATTTTGTCACCAAACAAAATTGCTGTTTTATCTTTTAATTCAGCAGAGACCTGCTGAAAAATTAATAATTTATCATCTCCATTAAACAGAAAGAATCCACATAAATTGTACATTTTGATAAAGTCCTAACAATTGTACATCTAGAACTACATCTCCAGTATTGCAAAGCTCAATTCTTTACTCAATTTATGTTTCAACACACATCCATTTCTTTTTTTTCTTTTTTTTTAAGAATTCCCTTATTTTTAGGTGAATCTAGAGAGGATGATGGTAACTCATCCCTGGAATTTTTAATAACACATAATATCAAGTGCCTTGAAATTTTTGCATATCAGAGAGGAAATAAACCAGGATCTCTAAAGAGGAGTTAAAAATTGATTTGATTCTTACACGTCATACATTCTTAAACATGGTATTGCAGTTATCAATAATAAATACTGAGATATCAAAGTCAAGGTGTGCCAGATGCTGCATAAACACAGAGACTGCAAGAACTGCCAATGTGAACGGGCAAATTAGCACATGGAGAAGGAAATGTGCAGGGTGATTTCTCCCCTACATCATCATCATTATCATTATTGTCATTATCAAAGCCTGTGGCTTCCTTGATCTAGTAGAACACAATGTCATTTGTGTTTAGGCTACTGAAAACAAACCTGACAGTAACAACCAACACATCTGTAAAGCAGCCCAGTGCCCAGCCTTCCCAGTTCTGTTATTTTAAAAGCACCAGGAAGCAGAGGAAAAGACAAGATTATCAGTAAACCTCAGCGTTCTTGGCATCACTAAAGCAAAGGGAGACAGGCAGTCAGACAACAAATATTAAATTAAACAGCAGAGATTCATTCTCTACACTCAAAGAGCTCCTTCTAAAACTGAAACTGTCAGATTTGACTATTAATGTTTGTTTATTATTGATCTTTTGGGACCTGCAGTTGTTCTGAAGTACTAGAGATTGCAAACTCCCTGTGTTTTGGAAACCAAGCATTGAGCATTCTGATAGCAGAAGACAGGGGAAATAATTCTTCTCTTTAAAAATAATACCTGTTTTATAACTCTCCTTCTATTAAAGCTTCATTTAAAGTTTTTAGACTCTTTTGTACTGAAAAAAAAAAAAGAGTTCTGACTCTGCAGGAAACACTCAGTGGGAGGTAGCTTATAAATTAATACACAAACTTGGGGAAACCTCTTACAGTACAGGAGTGTAATCTAGATATAATTTAAGGAAACACAGATTTAAAAAGACCAGGGAAAAAACCTTCTCAAAAACAGAGAAAAATTAAACATTAGAACAAACAATTCCACCACTTTGGGTGCATCTACACAGACAATCAGGCCTTGAGAGGGGCACTGGACATCCCAGTTGGGAACCAGTTTGTCTGCTGGGCTGTGCAGAGCTGCTTGCTCCAAAACACACAGCGTTTCCAGAGGCCAGTGACACACTACCATGACACTGCTGTTGTACATCGTGCATGGAAAGCTGGAACAGGACTCAGGAAGGTGCATAACTCCATAGTTCCAGCACTGCTCACAAACCTCATTTTGTGAGCCTGAGTCAGTTTTTTAAGGAGCTTCCTTGGCACCAATCTCTCTGGGGAATATGGACAGGAGAGACCAGGATGGCGCTGCTGGCTGGAGGCAAGAAGTGCAAGGAGATGGGATGGGGTCACTCTCCAGGCTCAGCAGAGCCTTCCACTGTGAATGGGGGACACTCCCAGTGCAGGGGGCGAATCATTCTGCAGAGCAGGTTGGAAATGGAAAAGTGGTCTCCCACCACAGCAACATTCCAGCACCCCCCTCCTGAAAATTAGCTGGGAAATAAAGGCATGCATCCTCCTTTAATCCAAGGGTGGATCCTCACAATATTCACAGAGAGTGGCCTCAGGTCCCAGCGAGTCTACAAATACTGCTTGGGAAGGAAGTCAGACCAAGGAAGGTTGTGGTTCGTCCCCAACACTCGGACAGCATTTCAACGCCCAGTGCCACAGACAGAGCCACTATCAGACATGCAGGGACCCTGTGACCCTGGAGGTCACGGCCCAGGAATGCTCACAAAAGGCATCTGTGGCCCACAAGGCAGTGGATACAATGCTCCTCAGGATGTCAGTTGGACCTCAGGGCTCCTCAGGAAGAAGGGAGCTATGCTGGAAGAAAAGGAGGATGACAATGGCTGTATTCTCTATTTTCACGTACATTATTCCCATTCAGCTGAAACAACAGCAAAGGCTGTGTGTGCAAAGGCTGATGTAGAGTGAAATATGTAGCACAGGGCAGGAATTTCATCTCCTTCCTATTTTTCATATTTTTCTGCAGGTTTACAGATAGCGTTTTTCAGACAGGAACTGGTAGCTGATGACATCCTATCCTTTGCTTTTGATTCCTGTAAATTCCTATTGGGTTAAATTCTGATTTAGTAACTTGACATACTGTGAAATGACTATAGATTCCAGCTCCAGCCAGGCAAGAAGCCAAGGTAACTGCATCGTGAGAGGGATGGGCCTTGGCTCTGCTCTTGAAAATTTAACACATTTTAACAATTGATTTTCAAATGAAACATGCCTCTGTCACACCAAAACAGAACAGTATTAGGTTTCCTCCATGCTTGGTGCTGCTGAATTCAGTTGCCTCATTTGATCCTAACTGCACTAGAAGAAAAAGACAATTGCCTTCTCACTTTAAAAATACTCCAAAAAAAAAGAAAGGTAACCAATTAAAATGCATCTAGCAGCAACCTGGGAGTCAGCACAAGCACTGCAAAGTGACTGCCGTGTGTAGGAAGCAGTAAAGAACACAGAAACTCACACTGATTATACCTGCAGATTCAAAGCCATCTCTAAGTGTCGTATTCCCAAGGACAAGAGAAGTAAAAGCTTGCCACGCCAAGGGGTAACTGCAGCAGAACTGCTCCGAGCAGCCTCAAACAGCCCGACCATGGCATGGGAAAAACCAGAGCCCTGCACATCTCTAGATGTTGAGGGGCATCTTACAACAGAACTCAGCAACATGCTCCAAATCTGAATCAAAATTCCCGTATTCCACGGCTGTTCCTATCATACTGCTGTTTCAAATAGCAAGGTGACTTCTCTCTTATCCTGGGCAGGTCTTTCTCATCCAGCCCCTGCCTGAAGGAACAGACAGGGCCCCCTCCCATCCTCATACCTTCAAATCACACAGCTCCCACTGCCTCCTCAGCTTTCCTTTAATGTTTGCAAACACATCCATGGCTCGCTGTGGAATGGGTATTCCCAGAGAGGAAAACACAACATTAACTATGCAAATTTCTTTTTTCCTGGAAAGACTTCATTGCAAGTGCTATGTTCTTTCCTATGAGAAGCAACAACCTTAAAATGCATTTCCCCATAGTGCATCTCACTCCAGCTACAGAAACAACCAGCCTGTTTGCTTTGATCTTCATAACAGCTGCAAATTCTAAACAGTGCATTAATTGTATAGGCAGACACCATGTGCAATTGTGTATATTTCAATCTTTTTTCAATCACCAAACCAATTTTCATAGTCACTCTAAAAGAAAGCTTTATAACAAGGAGCCTCGGGTACTTTAGCCTAAAAATGACAACGCTGAGATGAATAATTACAAATCAGGATAAACTGTGACTGCAGTATACACTTATTAGATTTTGCAGAACTATTGAGGCAAAAGTTACTGGAATACAGTATCACATGAAGTTCACATATACGGATAAAAATCATATTAAAAGAATATATGAGCATAGAACACAGAATGATGAAGGTCAAAGAAATAATAATCACTTAGATACATCTTAATGTGAATGAAACTTTGAATAATGGCATCCTTAGTTTAGCATTTCTAGTGTCTTGCTCTGTAGCACACTTCTGGTACAATTTAGGAATCATATCATCAAATAATTCAAAAGTAAATTTTAGATACTACATAAAAGACTTGACAAAACATTACAGAAATTATCTTTCTAAGGACACTATATAAATAATAGTACAAGGCTTTCTAAATCAGGCTTATTTTAACTTGGTATTTTTCTGCATTGCTGAAACCAAAAAATACATTTGGGTCCTAAATTAATATAAATGAAACTGTCTATATTCAGATGCATATCTACTTTAATTTCATACATTAAATATAAAACATAAACAAAATCTCATATGGTGAAAAATATACTGGTTTTTAATATCAAGCACCATAAATGACTTAAACCACCTAAGTAGCTTTTGAAGCTGATTTTATTAGACATTTCACATTAAATGTGGGTTTTATACTATTTTCTCCCCTAGAAAAAGGTAATTTTAGAAACGGATATTTTTAAAGAGTGCAATTACATAAAAATTAAGAGATTTTTACTATGTTTACAATAAGTGAAAATTTATGTTTAGAAAGTCTGACTTAAACCTTTTTGCTGCCAATAAAAATATCCCCACTCACTTCAAATGTAATAGAATATTTAGACTATCTAAATTGGTTTTAAAGTTTAATTTACTAACAAACAAAACAGCAAAGGACCACTGCACAATGCTGCAGAACTTGTTTGCATAGCTGTCATCCCTAGAAATGGGACAGAAAGTTGTTTCTTATCATAGAAAATGCTCACAGAATGACTTAGGTGGCATGAGACCACCAGAGGCCACTTCGTCCTCCTGCCTGCTCACAGCAGGGTGCATGGAGTGACCGGTGCAGATCAAACCTTCCAACACTGAAGGCATCACAAGACAAAACAGAAGATTTATGTGTGGTACCCACTGTGCAGCACCAGACGAAAGCAAAAATAATTCTAATTTTGCCAATTAGATGCAACCAGCAGACATTCTGAGCATTGTTTGAGTAATATTTTCTCAATCTCTGCAAACTGCAGTGCTGTTGACAGCCATACATTAATTGACCATCCATTTTTTAAAGCCCAGACATCACTTCCTATGTCAAAGAAACCACAGCAGCAACATGTGCTGATCCATGTTACTTCTATTCAGAGAGGATAAAGCAATATGAGATCCAGGCAAGGCTGACAAAACAGGGATGTTATGATTCAAGTGTCCTTATTCTCTTGTCCTAATTCCAGAGGCAGATTACTCCTTAAAGCCAAGTGACTTGGATTTCCACAGAACATGGTGAAAGCAGGAAGTTTCTCCCTTCCCAGCAAAGCATGGCGATTCAGTAAATCAATGTTAATGTCGTGATCAGCAATTTAACCAAATACTTTACCAGCAATTATTTGTCCCTTCCTATCAGCAAAACCCACAGTCATGATTTTATGCCATATTCACTCCATACAAACATACACACACACAAGTGGAATGAGGTCTGACCAGCTGCGCAGAAACACAGCTTCCAACAAATCCATTTGTGTTTGGAGAGAGATGTTCCACTGTTTCCTGGGGCATGCAGAGCTACAGGATGCAGCAAGGAGCAGCTGAAAGGTTAGATTTGCAAGGAAAACTCCACGACTGACATTTTCAAAGCCGGCTACGGAAATGGACACCCATTTTGCCTCCATCTTTAAGGTAATTTGCCATCCAGGATTTTTCTTCCTTCTGCACATCTAGAATTCTACACTCAAAAAAATCTCTGCTTACAGGTTTGGAAATAAGACTCTCTTCCCTTTTCTTTGTTGCAAAGTTATCAAGGGCCTCTTTGTTCTTGTATTGTGTGGTTCATTAAAAAAGGAGAACTTTCATTTTCCTTATAATGGAAGTTGTGCCTTCAGAAACTACACATATCCCTGAAACAGCCCTATGTGGAATCTGTTGATATCAGATACATATTTCCCTCAGAAACACTCTGACAATGAAAGAGAAATAGCTTTTCATAAAAGAAACTAAAAGAACTTGAAAAGTAATACAAAACACAATAAAAGAATTTATTTCTAGCAGTGCTTTTCTGAAGTATCTATCCTTTTGGAGATGTGTCACAGTTTCCTAAAGGGTTTGTATTAAAAAACGCTTTAAAAATACACAGCAGGTTTCTTTAGGGATTCTATCAAGCTTCATTTCTAACTGATTCTTCAGAAGTGTGTAAGTGAAAAGGAAAAATCCTGCTACAATAAACACTGATGTCAGGTGGCAGATGAGATCCTCCACTCCAGCACTGTATCCATGTTGCACCTGAAGAGTATCCACTGGGGTGAATTCCTTGCTCCATCGCTAGACAAATTAATCTCAACCACTGTTGAGGGAGCTGGGTGTAAAATGCCTTTGCATTCCAGTAAGATGTATTTTTAAGAGCCTGCTAATGCTGCACACGCTTGCTTGGACGCACCCCCCCCCTTTTCATTCAGCATGGTAAAATTGGACCCTTTCCACTGCCCTGTTTGCATCACTAAATAATCCTTTCTATTTCTGAAGTTCCTCATCCTTCCTGTGAACCTTTATCTCAGCAGCAGGCTGAAGCACCAGGCTCTGCTAAATAAGGAGAAAGTCCCTAGTGAATCCTTGTCTGCTTTAATCTTTCTTTTCAGACCACTTCTTCTGCAACATATACTAATTAATTAATTTCCACATTCACTTGCCAAACTCTATTCCATAACGAGCCAACCTCCGCTGTGACTTCTCTCCCTTTCTCCAGCCTCTCCCTTTCTCTCTGACATCCTTTCCAACATGTCAAAGTTTCTGCCGCCCATCAGAGCAGCTGGAATTTCAACCACATTACATCTTTGGCCTGCCCTTCTACCGATAAAAGACAACTTAAGCCTTGCCTTCATCTTCTCAGCATCTCAGCAGCCACCCCCTGAAAGGCTTTCCCATGCCGTATACCAGACTCAGTTGAATCCCACTTTGCTCAAACTTCTCCTCAAATTCCACTTTCTCATTCAAAAACTTATTTCAGTATTAGCAAATGTCAAAAATATAAAAGGTTATAATATCTATTTGCCACCCCTACTTGGATCACTTTATTATTTCAGCTCAGAATATGAATTGGGGAAAATTATCTAAAACGGTACTCGAGTAATTTCATGATTATGCCAGAGATGTTTTCTCTCAGCTTTAGGTAAGAGATTTTTCATTCAGCTAGATTATTCAAGCTTTGTCTGAGCCCTCACTTTTTTCTGTCATAATTTTCAGCAGACAAATCAAACAGGGTATTTCTCAAACTGTCCTTCCTGGAGCGCATCATTCTATTGTTATTCTTGGTGGCACTGACACACATGTGGGTGACATTTGCACATATTCACCCCTGGGCACCTTACCTCGATACATTCCTGCACAGAGCAGGACTGCAGTTCATCGGGAAAGGCTGGAACGAGGCACTTCCCTGCTGTCCATGGGCAGTAAATCAGATTTCAGTTCAGGGCCGTGCAATAATCAAGAGAGACATCTGCTGGCAATAAAAGCAAAGGGCACCCATCGTGAACCACCATCAAAGCACAACACAACTATATGGATATACAGTTATCCATGAAAATGAACCATTCAGGGCTAATTAGAAACACCCAGCCGGCTGAAACCACACATTAGCTTTCATTACACCCTCTCCCAGGTGCATCCTGTTTTGTGATGTATTTCCTCTGGTTTTGTTGGATATGGTTTGCTGCTTTACGCTGCTTCACAAGTGTGGTCAGTGGGACGCATGCAGCTTAACACCAGAGGTGTTTATTTACTAAAAGGATCACACATCTTGTTCAAAGCTGTGCTCTGAGTGCATGTTATGAGTCCTGTAATTTTAGCAAATGAATGAGAGGAAGCCACGCATTAACTAATTAGTACATAGCAATTAATTGTAAACAATCAAGCTTTGATGATACCTTAACTAACATCACCCACAGCAACAGCACTGGCTCCAGAGGAAGTGTGAACACTGGCACACCTCCAGGGGATGAGAATCCAGCCAGCTTCCAGTGCGGGAGCTATTTCACTACAATTGGGGCAAAGATTATTTTTAGACAACTTTCATGTGAGCTATAAAGGAAAAAGCCTTCTTAGCCAATGCCTTAAAGGGACACTTAGCCACAGCCTTGATAGCTTGCTTTGGTTTGGCCTGCAGCTTAATATTCATATTTTGAACTTTATCAAGAGCCAAGGAGGAAAAAGTGCCACAGGTGTCCAGTAGGACATTTCAAATAAACAGGGAGGCACACAACAACCCACTGTCAGTGCAGTCCTGCTGATGCAGCTGCCTCACATTTGATTCTACCCACTTTTTAAATGGCCCAGCCTTCTTTTCCCAACTCTCAAGCAGTGCCTTTCAGCCCTGCTCAGGGAGGAGCCCATTGTTCCACCATCTCCTGCAAGGTGGGAGATGGCATCCATAAATAACAGCTGCTGTTCCCTCTCCAGGACTTAGCCTTAGGTCTTAGGAAAACTCTTGTGACCAGACTTCCCATTTTCTTTTGGAATATACCAGATTGCACATAATACCTGATCTTCATTAAGGAGCACTCTGGAGCCGTGCCTTATGCTCCTGACAGGACATCTATTCACAAGGTCCTCCTTGTGCCCTCCCTGCTGTTATTTCTCCCTCTCGGTCATTTGCACAGACAATTGCCCCCTTTAATATTTTTGTGAGCCTGTGGCAACAGCCAGCAAGTCTTCACTGTATTTTCCCTCCCTCTACCCTCAAACACATGCCTAAATGAGATGACCTGTTTACATTTTCACTATAATTTAGTACTAAAAGTAAGAAAACAGCAGAGGTGGCTCAGGATTAATTGGAAGCTCATCTTTCATCGTATCACAGCATTGAATTATTGTCCAAATGAGTCAATTGCAGTGATAGGAAAACAATTTTCCAAGAGGCAGCAGAAAATTTACAGTAACACACCTGCCTAAAGAGTAAAAAGCCCTAGAAATACTAATGCTTTGGGGAGAATAAATTTCAAGCAAAGTTAAGCTAACAACAGAGGAAAGCTAAACAATCAGTCAACATACACCAGTTGCTATTCCTGTTTATGAACAATACATCTTGTTTGTACACTTCAATAAAGCAGCCTTAATAAGCTTCAAAGAAAATGCTACTTTTCTCATAATTTCTCTTCATCAGTGCATGGCACCAGTAAGAGTGAGCAAGGGCATTGCACTGAAACACTCGAATGACATCTCTGCTCTGAATCGGCCACGCTGCATGATGAAAATGACTCTTAATGAAACTCCTTGTACCATCATAACACAGTTTCAACTGCAATCACTGTGCTTTTATGTTTGGCACAAGGCAGTCTCCATTATTCTTAGTTAATGTAAGTAGCAAACATGGCACTTGCTGATAATGATTTCACATTCCTTGACAGGACAGGCTGCAGCTCTGAAGAGACCCACCAGTGAATCAGACACCACTCACATTCCACTGCTCCTATAATTAGAAACCATCTACATCTCCAAACTGCAGCACGTCTAACCCTGAGGATAACCAGGATAAACTATCTTTTACAGTGACTATTGCAAAGTGTGGAAAAAACCTCACTTTACATGCCAATAATACTTACACAGTTCTGAAAAAAAATTTACTGACCCTTAGACCCTTAATAAGCTGACCCTTAAAGATGTGGTAAGCTTTTAACACGATGCTTAGTCCCTAATTGTAGCGTAAACTATTAAAGAACAAATCTTACGGACCCATGAAAAGGCTTTTTTTTTTAAAGCCTATTTGAATTAAGTTACGAGTATTTGTATATCCACAGTGAAATCCATATGAATTTTAGAGGCATAAAGCCTCCCAAATAAATTTTGAGACCTATAGACCACACCACCATCTGAAAATGCACAGATTTATGACAGTGTCAACTCCCAACACACAAACAAAAATAATTGGCTGACAATTCAGTTCAGTTCAAAACAGGAATAAACAAAATATGCAACCCATTTGAATACTGCTAAGTAAACTTTATTATTGTCAAGGCTAGTAGGGCTTATTGAGCTGAGATTAAATGGTTCTACAATAGGAATTTCAGAAGGTGTTGGGAGTGTGGCATAATAAGAGCCAGGAGCAAGATGTGTGTCTGCCTTCAGGACTATTCATGAGTTCTATTATTTCAAAGCTGGCATGGATTGGGATCTCTTTAATTTTTTATGGGGTGAACTGTGCCTTTTTTGAGCAACCTCACCTGCTGAGATGACTCATTTCAGTAGCACTGAACCCAGACCTCTTGTCTAAAGCTCAGTGGAATTCAGCTTTCTCCTTTCACAGGACGTCTCATTATTTCCTTTAAATTGCCAAGTACACAACTAAAACAATGTAGTCTCCTGGAAAGAGACACACTATGAAAAATTACATTTCAGAAACGAGGTCATCCTAGAGATATATTTGGAGACAATCAGCAGGGTCTGACAAAGATTCATGTTTAAAGAAAAAGCACCCATCATTAACTCAGATGCACAGACTGAGTTTGAGCTAGAAATACAGCTAATCAAAGTATTTACCCGCTCAATTAACATGCAGATGTTACTCTGCTCTACCAAAATAATCTCATTTCTTCTCCATCACCCTACACATACTCATGCAGAAGATAATATGCATAAACCCTAGGAATTTCAAGAGAAATTTTCAGAGAAAATTTCAGATAGATCAGTTTTTAATGCTGCTTTTATTCCATTTATGCACCCTGCTCCACTTTGTCCGGTAAAAACATAACATCTAAACTACTCCTGAAGCCACCAGATTGCCAACCACAACACTGCATAGAAGAACAAGACATAATGACAAAGAGGAAACAAAACCTCAAAACATAAAAAGGTTCCCTACTTACCAGACTTGAATGCCTTTAAGCAACTCCTGTCTTCCAGAAGACTTCTTGTTTCTTACCTCCTATTGTGTTCTTCAAATAAGGCAGGCATTTTGAACTCAGTGGCACGGAAATCATCAGAGAGAGGCAGAGCCATGGTTTCCCCAATTTGTGTGATTGAACACACCATAAGCACTACAACACTGAAACAACAACACTGAAAAATAGTTTGATTTATACCTTCTAACCAAAACAGCACATCTTTTTCAGGTCCTAAACATGGCACAGACTTACCTGAAGAGGAAATTAAAAATTCATTTCTTACACAGCTAGCTCTTTTTTGCATTTCTGTTAATCAGCCCAAATTTCTATTTCAGGCACTAAGTCTCTGGTTAATTTTGTATTTCAATTGAAAATTCACCTCTTAAAAACTTTTTAATTAGCACTTCTTTCAAGTTGTATAATTGTTAATTAGTTGCTCTCTGTCAATTTTGAGTTTGCTGGCAAAGTGCTCTGAGTCTTTATAAATAGCCCACTTCACACTGGTCTGCATTACTGTAATGTGACACATGTGGCAGGCCAGACACACATCAGGGAAGGGAGTGGCATCCTTCTGAAATCAATTTCACTGAGAAATCCTACAGGTTATAAACTGAAACCAGGACAAACTCAGGAAAAATATTTACATCACAATAATGTAGATTATTGTGGTGGGTTGGCCCTGGGTGACACCAGGTGCCCACCACAGCCACTCTATCATTCCCCTCCTCAGCTGAGCAGGGGAGAGAAAATATGACAAAAGGCTCATGGATGGAGATAAGGGCAGGGAGAAATCCCCCACCAGTGAGTGTCATGGGCAAAACAGACTCGACTGGGGGAAAACATTGCCACACAGCCTCGGCTCAGCCTTGGCCACCAGCAGATCCATCTTGAAGCCAATGGCATTGGCTCTGTCAGAGATGGGAGAAGCTTCTAGCAGCTTCTGCCAGTAGCTCCTCTTCTTTCCAGCTACGAAAACCTAGCCACAAAAACCTAATGCATTTATTAAAATTACTGCAATTTCTATTAAATGCTGTGGTAGAAGTCGCATGTCTAAATCGGGATGGGGTCGAACAGCACCAACACATTTTCAAACAGAAACAAGGGACAAATTAGAAGCAGGACAATAGCTCAGACAAATAGCATGGCTCTTCTACTTCTCATTGAGCAAATGTCACAAATGTGAGAGACAAGAAGCACAAGGAGCAGAAAGGAGCAAGGGGAGCAGGAGGGTCACAGCTCACTGCCTGCAAACACAGGCTTTGGGAGTACAGCACACCAGTACTTGCAGAGATTTTTAGAAGCTCTTCCCCTAAAAGGGAGAGAACACACCAATTTTTGCTGCAGAACCTGAATGACAGGCAAAAAAGGCTGGGAATTTGGGAGCTGAAAGTCGGAAGTTGGTATAAAACACATTGTTGGACCAACCAGGAGCTCCAATACAATGAAATCAGCTATAAAGGACAGGAAAAAAAGCAACTCAGCTAAAAAAAGCTAAACTAAAAAGAAAAGATGGCAGAATATCCATGCTCAAACACCAACACAATTCTCAACTGAGTGCAACAATGTGATTTATTAGTATACATTTTAAATAACACATTAGATGTTAAATCCAACTTTTTGCTATAACTTTTCACGATATGTCAGTGATGAAAATCTGAGGGTTTTCTAAATTGACATAAAAATTTATCATTAAAGGGGAAGAGCTGTAGCTTTTCGTGGCTTTTACAGATACTTGGAGCAATCTGTGTGAAAACACAAATTCACACGCACACACTCAGCACTTCTGAGTATCAGTAGTTATTGTCACTAACACTGCAGTCTAACTACTACTGCCAATAATATGAGAATATTTTAGCTGCCCCCAGACTTTATTATTTCAATTCACTATCCTTAACTTCTCTCAACAAAAAAAAGTCTTTCAAAGAGCTTTTATCTGTGTAGGTAGAGAAGAAGTGGCTGGACTACATTCACTACAGACTTTGCTGGCTAGATAAGTAAAAGATTTTCTTCTCCAAAACAAGCATTCGCATAAGCTCTTCAAATATCAGCACTTAAATACACAGAGATGAACGTGCTAAATGTGACAAACTGTGACACACTAACAAGTGTGTGTCTGCCTCCCTCTACCGGATCACACCTGTGTAGCTATTGGCCCTACTGCAACTGCTGGCCAAAAACCACACATGGACACCTTTTGTCTCAAAACTCTTATCTTTGTATCATTTATGGTCAGCCTGTCTATATGCAGAACTCAGGATTAAATGTTCCAAATTTTGGTAACAGATTTTCGATGCCAAAGGTGAAGGCAGCTGTTTGACGTGTGGGTAACACTGTATGAATATGGCAAACAGATCTTTGCTAAAAGCAGAGTTTTTCTCACATCTCACAGCACAACAGTCTTGATGGGCACAAAAGAACTGTCTGAAATTCAGCAAAGGCCAAAAGGTCCTGCACCTGGGGAGGAATAACCCCGTGCACCAGTACAGGCTGAGGACTGACCTGCTGGAAAGCAGCTCTGTGGAAAAGGACCTGGGGGTCCTGGTGGACAGCAAAGTGTCCATGAGCCAGCAGTGCCCTGTGGGCAAGAAGGCCAATGGTATCCTGGGCTGCATTAAGGAGAGCATTGCCAGCAGGTCGAGGTTGGTGATCCTGCCCCTCTGCTCAGCCCTGGTGAGGCACATCTGGAGTGCTGCGTCCAGCCCTGGGCTCCTCAGGACAAAGAGAGATGAGGAGCTCCTGGAGCGGGTCCAGTGGAGGGTAACAAAGATGATGAAGGGACTGGAGCATCTCTTATGAGGATGGACTGAGAGAGCTGGGCCTGTTCAGCCTCCAGAAGAGACAACTGAGAGAGGATCTTATCAATGTCTGTCAGTGTCTGCAGGGAGGGGTCAGAGCATGGGCCAGGCTCTGCTCGGTGGCACCCAGCAACAGCACAAGAGGCCATGGGCAGAAACTGATGCACAGGAAACTCCACCTGAACATGAGGAAAAACTTCTTTACTCTGCAGGCAACTGAGCACTGGAACAGGCTGCCCAGAGAGAACTTGTTATCAGACTGCCCAGAGAGTCTTGTTATCAGACTTCTCACCTGATCAGTGTTTATTTCAAATATGTGTGTTCCATTTACCAAATGTGCAACCTGTACTGGGGTTGTACTGGCACTGGAATTTTAATTATGTAAGCACACTGCACGTAACACAACCTGCACTAACTCTAACTCAGAGCACACTCCTTTAACAGTGCACATTAAAATAAAATACTGAGTGACTCCTGCCACTATTTTTCTGTCCCTACCACTTTTCAGGGCACTGGCTGTCACTCTGGTGACAGCTAGCATCTGTAGATCTGCTAAGTTTCAAAACATTCACATCAGTATTGGTTCACAGCACAGAGCACTGCAGTTAAAAGTACACAGAAGTTCTGCTTCTAGAAAATCTTTTTTTTTTCTATTCAAGGGAAGGCTTTAAACTGGAATTTGCTCCAGAGCGCACAGCAGTCCCTTAGGGGCTGTGTACTGTTGAAGTCTGCTCAAGGCTGCATTAGTAGTGCAGTGGGCTTTTCACCTTGTTTTAAGTTAATTTATCGATCCTGACTAACCTCCACAGCCCCTGCAGTCGTCAATCCTTTATCAGCAGCACTGGTACAGCACCTCTCTTACTAGGGTTGTCCAGAATACCTCAAATCAGCTTAAATCCACCCCAAAAGTCCTCCTGCTGGAAGCCCAAGAGGGTCTTTTTGGCCTGTTCTGAGCTGCACAGAAGCAATCAGTAATGCCCTCACTGCCTAGGGCTGGAGGAGGGGTGTCATATTTAATGGAAAGAGGAAAGGCTAAAGAAACAGAAACCAATCAGTATTAATGACAGATGTCATCCTCAAATACAAACCAAAAAAAAAGGAAAATTCTGGGGAGGAGAGAAACACCTATCCTGCCAAAACAACCACAACCTCATAATCCTAAACACCAGATATGCAGAGCATTAGCTATCCATGAGCAACCACTCGAAGACAGATTTTTCCCCATTTTCATCACCAACATCCTTCCCTCATCAGTATCTGGCTTATTTCAATACAGCCTGAAGACAAACCTCTAAAAGTCAAGACTTTTAGGACAGCGCCTCTCTCACTTCTTTTAACCAATTCTACTTCCAGAGCCTGGCACACCCTTTGAAACACCGCGTTCCCGGACCAGAAATAAAACCGCTGGGTGAAACACCCTTCCACAGGAAAACTGGAAGGAAGACGCTGGGAGAGGGCGAGGGGAGAGCTCGGGGAGCGGCCGAAGAGGAGGGTGCCGAGCCCAGCCCGGGCGGCCCTCGGGGACAAGCGCGGGGGCTGTCCCGGGACGCCTCGAGGACAAGCGCGGGGGCTGTCCCGGGGAGCCGCGGGGACAACCGCGGGGGCTGTCCCGGGACGCCTCGGGGACATCCGCGGGGGCTGTCCCGGGACGCCTCGGGGACAACCGCCGGTCTCGTCCGGGCCGTGCCGGGCGCCGCGGGGACAACGGCCGGCAGCGGCCGCGCTGACCCTGAGCCATGACCGTGCAACGCCCGTCGTGGCCGCCACTGTACTTCCCGCACTTCCACGGCACCGAGCCCGTGCCGCGGCCGGCCGGCGGAGCCTGGGCCCCGCTGGCCGCGCTGTGCTGGCC
>VXBT01012774.1:695160-831132 GCA_013400235.1 Oriolus oriolus | reverse complement strand
CGGCGCTGGCCGCCCCAGCGCTGCGCGGGGCGGCGGAGGTGCGGGCACACGGCACCGCCGCCGCCCGGCACAGCCCGGCCGCGGGCGCAGCAGGTCCCCCCGGCAGTGAGCCCTAAGCGGGATGTGCGTGGGGCGGGTTTTGGGTTTCTCCGCCCCGCAGCGCCGTAGAGCCAGCCCGGGGACACTGCAGGGGCAGCGCAGGTGCGTGCGGGAGCACGGGGGCGCAGGGAGAAAAGCCATTGTCCCGTGTCAGCTGCCGCTGCTCATGGGTGGCCGGCCGAGGGCACGAATTAGAGGAGTCGCTACGGGTGTGGTCACTGTTGCGCAAAGCAACAAAACCCCCAAAGTCATTAAGTGTCAACAAAAACCCGACGCAGGCACCAGTCAAGCGAGAGGGAGTTTGTAGGTGCAAAATGTATCGACTCGTAATGAGACCCTGCGGTTGTACATCAGCTTTGATGTAAAATAAAGGCCACAGGTTGTTGGAGGCATTAACCAAAACCAAAACACACCCGGCCCCCCAAAAAATCCAAACAACCCGCACGAAAAGAAACCACCAACCAAAGAAAAAATCTCCAGTAAATTATAAATGAGCTTGGCATTTTAATTTTACAACCTGTTGGCCATGAAGAAAATGCAGGAAATAAAATAGTTCAGCAGATGATGATGAGTTGCAGTGGTGAGGTCAACAACTGCAAGGACACAATGCTCATTATTTCCTGCAAGGCCACAGGCTGCCAGTCAGGAAACTTTCAGGAGTGCAAAGGTTACAAGAACACAGGAAAAATGTCCATCAGATATGTGAATTCAAAGGGAGATCTTAAAAGAAATTCTGATTGGTAGCTTTCATATATTTTTCTCTTCATTATAGCAATACACACATCTTTCCATTTTTAATACCTGTTATTTTTAGAAACTCTAGTTTTCATCTAGATATTTCCTAGCCAAGGCATTGTAAGGATTATTAGTTTGCTTAATACATTATTTGATTTACTTAAAAGTATTGTAAATTATTAATGACACCATTAATGACAAATTCTGTTTCATTCTTGTTTAGATAAAATTCTGAAGGCACTGGAAGAAAAGAAGATACAAAGCATGAAAGCAATGCAGAACCTGAAGTAATGGCCACCAACACACTGAGGACTATTTCAGCTGGATATTCTGTCACTGTATCATTATCGAGTGTTTTAATGAGTCTTCCATGTTGGGTTTCTACTCACTGTATGCTGTTCTCCTACCAAATTAAAAATATAGCATGTTGTTGACTTTTTTTTGTGTATTATTTGTCTGGTACTAGTTACTGATAACACTACTGTATATTTTAACTTTTTTTTTTCCTCCAATTACTTTATGCAGGAAGTGTTTTCTTCAAAAACACTAAGAAATTAACACCGCTGTTGTCAGGATTCCCAGCAGTCCATATCTGTAGCTGGGAAACACAGAAATGGCAATACAAAATATGGTTGAACTTTGTTTTGTTTCGTTTTAGTTCCAAGTATATTAAGTGCAATTTTGATTAAATAGATATGGTCAAAAGTCCTAAGCCTCTAAACCAGCTTAAAAAAAAATCTACTTTCATGTTGCCATACAAATCTTTGTTACAATCACAGTGTATTCCTTTATTGTCTTTGGTGTACCACAAATTTATAGAAGTTGTGGATTGAGTTGGGTTTTAACAGAGCAGTCATATGACATTGACTGTCAACTGACATTTTGCTATTATTTTAGGACTAAGACTGCTTCAGCTTTGAAGTGACAACATCCTTATGTTTGGAAGGCACTTCCTTTCACGAGGAAAAATGGCCAGAGGCAGGGATGACATATTGAAGAGCTGGAGAACATTTAGCATTCAAAAAGTAATGCCACACATGGCATGGAGAATAACACCACAAAGTAGTAAATAGGCTCGTCAGACTGATAAAAAGATACCAATTACTTTTTCCTATTCCATTTACAGAGCAGTAGGTGGCAGCATGAAATAACAGAGTAACTGACCCTGAAGCTGCAATATTTTGGCAAACAGCTTTATTCTTAAGAGTAGTGGTTTAATCTCTGTTTTTTAAAACTGTGTTCAAGCTGCTCGGCTGTGAAATATTTTAACACAATATGATATCAAATTTTTATTTCCTCTTACTGCTTATTGCAGCATTCATCCTTATACTGCCTCAATCTTTCCAGCCAGATTCTGATCTACTGTACACAGTTTATATCAGAAAAAAAAAATCTAGTTTATAACTCCCATTTGTCAGTCATCAAACTACAGTAATCACGTTTTAATGTGATTACAAATGAACACCAGAACACTTTGGAAATCTGGGCTGCAGTGTTTCACTGCTCCCTCTGCAGAAAAAGGATGAAAGGTCCTCAAAGTGTTTTGAGGCTAAAGCAGAAACGGTTAATTGCTGTGAAAATGTGGAGGGTTAAACTGAAATTGTTGATTACTATGAAAGTGAGAATTTTGTCAGTGCCTAAACTAAATACCAGAAAACAACTTTGGGTTGGAAAAAAAGGGCCAATACACAGAGGCCTTCAAAGGCTTTGTGCAGAAGCGAGAGCTTTAAAATCAAGTTAGATAGCAGAGGAGCTATCTTCATTTTCTCAATCTCCAGATCAATTTCGTTCCTAAACCACCCTACATTTCCCAAGGTTATTGCAAGGGCCTAGAAAGGTTTCCATTACATGGAATTGCTGCTCCCTAACAATTACTTCTCAGCTTTTACCAAGTCTTTCACTTTACATCCAGCTCTCATCAGCCATTATTCACTCAGATTTTCTTGGCTTAAACAGGGCTGCTTTTCATGGCACACAGTTTAAATATTTTCCATCTGTTGTTCTGTTTTTCATAGGGGCTTTATGTTGAAACAACACTTGTTGTTTAATTACTGGGTGATAATGCAAGGAATAGCGTCACTTAATATGTAATCTGGAGTTGCCTGGGGACACACATCTCCTGAAAAAATCATCTGGATCATGGCATTTAGCAGAATGGTTACCCTTGGCCAGTGTCACCCACAGCACTCCTCCACCAGGATGCTTTGGTCAAAACCCTTTCTCTAGGCAAAACAGGTTGTTAATACATAATGGCACATATGCTGATTTTCATTTGCCCCTAAACATTTCATTTACCTTTACTTTTCTGCTCTGTTTCCACCTGACCTTGTTAAATCCAGTAATTTGCTGTCATATGAGGGCTTATTGTTTCATCTAAAGCTGATCTGTTTTATTGTTTCTCTCATAAAAATTAAGCCATGTATTAGACAAAATAGAACAGCATTCTTACTGCAATTTCTTTTATTCACAAAGAATGTGTCATTTGGTTTTTTTAATTGTTTCTCTTCTCTTAGATTGCTCAAGGGAGGCTAAACCTGACATTTAGATGCTGGCACACTTCAAATCTCTTTCAGGCAGCTGCCTTGTGACTCAACAAATCTATCCCTATTGCATCCAAGAAAGAAATCTTGGGCTACAAATTTGATTCATAGGCAGAGATCTCAAAACATCAGTAGGTTGCTCCCATTTCCAGTGCTAAACAAAGCAAGCTTCTCAAAAAGCAGAGTGTCACACCTTCACAGCCAGCCTGAGGGCTGAGCAGTGGGAGAGCCGCGCCTGCCCCTGCAGTGATACCCAGGTGCTCCCCAAGGAGTGCCCTCAGGTCCCGTTTCTGAAACCTCAAATGGCCTCGGCTGCTTTATGATGGGAAAAATGAGACACAAAGCCATTCAAAAACCAGAATGCATTTAAGCTTTAAATTATTTTATACCCAACAGTTGGGTCCATTAAATTTCAGACTGCTGTGTTTGAGTTTGCCACATTAAAATTCTCCAAATAGATATTCAGCCTGATTACAATGGATCATTAGAACTTAAATTAATCTTCAAGTCAAGCTGCCTTAATTAGCTCAGGGACAGATTACAAAGGAAATCTAAAAGGAGTAAGCCATCATAAAATGATTTTTCTGTTTTCAGCAGCGTGTGCTGCATTTTAGATTCTCCTGCCCTGAAAATTCAGAGCCAATATCTCAACGTGAAGAAGGGGAATTGAGCAGCCCTTAACTCTGGGAAACTTGTCCTCTTCTTTTTGTTTGGGAGGTAGAGTTTCTTAAGGTCGCTGACATCTAAATATTGAATCAAGGAGTTGCCAGTCAGGATGTATTCCATAAGTGGTGCATTTGTCTTTTCCAAGGAAACACATAATTATTAATAACACGAGTCAGTTGCTGTATGTTACACACTAAAAACATACATCTGTGAAACAGGCTCAGATTTTGGTTTATCTTGAGAAAAACCAGAACAACCCCTTGAGGCAGTTTAAGTAGTCACAGTCACAGCATATATATAAAATATTTAAATACATATATACATTGAAAAATTATATCTTAACTATGCCATCTGTCTAGAACCTTAGTAGTGATACGTACACTAGGAAGTTCATTCATCTTTTATTTTTGGAAGATCCTTTCCTGCCTCTTTTTTCCTCTGAAACTACAAAGAAGTAGTAAAAGGAACCTTTTATTCCAAATTTCTTGCATCACAAATTACACAAAAGCTCATAGCTGCATTTTCCCCTTTCTTTTACTTGAGACTGACAGCGCAAAACTTAGGTCTGAGTAAATGATATTGAAAACCGCAGTAACTGACCCTTATAGGGGAAGGCAGAGAGGACATTAAGGTGAGAACAAAAATTCACAAAGGAACCACAGAATCACAAGATGTCCTCCAAGCTCACAGGCCTGCTGGGTACTGCCCCGCTCACCTCTGCAAGGGAGGCAAACACCCTTCCACAGAGGGAATGCCACCACTGGAATACATGGGTTGGACTTGTGGAGTCCTTAAAACCCCTTTCCTGTCCTTTGCATGAGCAACAGGACCCTACAAAGCCTGGCAGGTCCGAGGAAAACAGGGCTCAGCTGATCTAAGGAAGAGGACACGGCAGGAACAACCAATAAGCAGCAACACAGATTTTAAGACATATTTTATTTCATGTGCAAAACTGCCAAGGAAAACACGTGCACAACTTCAGCTAAGCTACAGCCACTAACATGAAAGGAACTGTTCTATGTACTCGTAAGCTTTATTCCTAGAATCACCCCATGGCTCAGAGTAAAAACATACTAATTTGGTAATGACCCCAGAACATTTTAAATGCCTTCTTTTCAGTCATATGTAAAATTCTACCAATCAGCATGGTTTTACATACCAGTTCTTGGAGATTTTCCTTCTGATTGCATAGTATAAAATTTTAATTATTTATTTTCTTATTCTTCCAATTTAATCCCTAGACTCGGCTTTAAATTTGCTCTCAGTTTTGCAGCTTCAGAAAATTAACTTTCCTGCTTGCAGCTGAAACACTCATAAATTTTGAGCAAGTTTCACAGACACAGCCATTACAATTCAGTTGAATCAAGCTGTGAACACCAAAGATAACATGGATATTTGTAATCATGCAGAGCTAGTCCTTTCCGTAATTCAGAGACGCAAGAAAAGTTCATTTCCTTGGAAAGTGAGATCTGTTGCCTGGGAAGTGAGACAATTTATTGATATAAATTCTGTAAATCTTTGTAAAAAAGTGTAGAGGCTCTTATTGGAAAGGCTTCCTAGAACATACTGAAATATTATCAAGAGGTGTTTTTGTTTTCCTTGTAGATTCACGTCTATTTATATGCTGCCATAGGAACAGGTAATTTATAGTCCTGAACAATTACCAAAGCTCCATGAAATAAGAAATAGTGCTTCTTACTAAAGTATCCACCGCAGTCCAGGGTTCCAGTGTTTCAGCAGGGCAGTGAGGAGAGGCAGTCCCTTCACCCTGCCCTGCACATGGGACACTGAGGCACAATCACATTTTGGACCAATCCAAAATCCTGAAGAAGAGCAAACTGACCTTCGACCTCTCAGTTTCCAGCCGCCCATGACCAGACCACATCCTTCCTCGCTTGGCACAGTTTTAAGATACTTGTGATGGCTAATTTACTGAGGGATTACTGGCTCAGCCCTGTTCTCCTTGAAGGGAGCAGGTGTTTTGCCAGTAACTTCAGTGGTAAAATGTTACCTACAGCCGTGTTTTGCCTTAACACTAAGAGGAGAACATACAAAGCACAACGTGGGCTGAAGCCATGCAGTGCCATGGCCATTTAAAAATTCTGTCATGTATTGGTGACTACTTCTGTCACACCAGCAGCCTATCAGTGAGGTAAGGAGTGCACTTCTTTGTGTACACAACGTAAAACTCAAATTCAGAATGCGCAGCAATGGCAGGAAAGGCATTAAATCAAAATAAAAAGTCAAAAAGCATAAGAACATCTGTGCTGAACAAACACGCTTTCTAATGAGATCCAAAGAGCTGCCCAAAACTGACCCTTTTGTTGGGCCTGAGCTGTTTCTGTTGGGTTGCTAAATCCTACATCAAAATTTAAGCCTTGCTATGATGGGTTCTGTAGTATTTTCCAAAATTTCTGCCTTCACTCTCATTTTTTTTCTGTCAAGTATGGCCTTGAATACAGCTTGAAGACGTCAACACCAAGATGAGCATTAGAGGAGAGTATTAGATAAAGACAGAGATAAAGAATAAAGTTCAAGTTTACTTACATCCAGATCTCCTTGCCAGATGCACAAGATGCCAGTGTGTGTTATGGTGTTTAGACACTGCTTTACAAAGCACAGAAATGCACTGGGCTGCAGTGAAGAGGGAATACTTCAGAAGAGAAATTCACCTGCTGTCTAAATATTGTACTCAGTGGAATCACCTTTCTTTGTGATTTACGATCCTTTGCACCCATTATTGCCCAGTAGGTAAATGTGCATTTATAAAGTTACAAAATTCTTTACGGACTGCAATATAGTTTCAACCTACTCCTTGGGTATGAATTGAGTGTGGAAAATTCATGAAGTCAGGCACTTCTTAAAACAATAATTATTTTTAACAAATGCAAAAAAAAAACCTAATTACTGAAACACCTCTTCATGATATTTGTAATTATTTTCAAGACATCTACTATGCATTTGACCACCTAACTATTTAAAGCCCACTTCTCATCTTTCATGAGCTTCATAAAAGAACAACCCTGAGATTTCTCTCTTCACTACTGCCTCTGTATGCCTTAAGGAACCTGAAATGAATGGGGACAAATTGACGGACAAATAGAACCAGTTTTGAAAAAATATTTTTTGACACACACGTATATATATATACACACATGAGTATGATGCAATATTCATAAGAATGTGGTCTTAAGGTGATTTTAAAAGCATGAAATATTATATGATTTGAGGACATAACAACTATTTTTAAAATCAGAACTTAAACCACCATTCTGCCACATCGCTTCGGTGGCTGGAGTTTTTATGTCTGTTGGTATTAAGGGTGACCCAAAGGGCAGATGAGTTACACAGCGTAGTTTATCCATCTCAGAACCCCACAGAAATCTCTGCCTCCTCTCCCATGTCTTATACACAGCCCATGCAAAAAGTTTCCTGAATAACAGGAATCACCAGATGTGGAGTTTTCTGTTTGCCTTTAACTTTCGGGGCACAGCAAAACAATTTTGATCAAGGATGTGCAATGCAGTTATTCTCAGTAGATATTCTGCAGTATTAACCAGCTTTGCCTTTACGACTTGGCCATCTTGAAGGTTTCTTTTAAAGAGCAAGTCAGTATGCAATTTATTTACTGACCTATATAAATCTCACTTCCACGAGTTTTGCGTTATTTATGACAGAAAGGCAAAAGGTCAATAAAAGCATTCTCAAAGAGTACTCTTATCCTTAAAAATGAAAAAAAAAACCCCAACTTTGAATTATTTTGATAAACAAAAAAGAAATGTGTTGCTCAGTCCTGGAGTTAAAAATTAACCCATGAAGGGAAAGCTGCCAAACACAACCATTTTCTAGTAAGTATGAGTGACATGAAAGATCCTTCTCCCTGTGCCATTTCATGTCAGTGAGGGTTGGGAAGCCACTGAGATTTGTTAATGTGTAAGAAATGCAAGACCTGTAACTGGTTGGACACAGTGTTTGGAGCTGCTCAGACGTGCACAGGATGAGCAGGGGCAGCAAAATGAAGTGACTGCTGCGAGCTCAGAAAACTTGCAGTTTTCAAGCTCCCTCAGACTTCTAGAAGCTGGCAGTCAGCTCTTATATGGGCAATGCAGGGCTAAAAAGCATGTATTAAAGTGTGATTAATTCTTTAAATGTCATCTTGAAATGTGATGGAAACTGTGGTCAGCTTGGTATATATCAGCCCTTAAACAAAATAATCCTGCCACTCAACCCAAGGTCACTTTTTCTACCTGCCTCTCCTTTTTATCTCACACTTCGTATGTGTCTCATCTTTTTAGAGAGAGTCTGAAAAAAAATGATCGCTACTTAAAATCCTCATTTCTACAGATAGGATTTGCATGCACTTCTATCAAGTTCTACCCATAATGTTATGACATACAAATATTACTCATATTTCTAGACTGAGTGCTAGAGCTTCTCTCCAATCCAGATAACATGTCAAGAAATGACTGCCAACAAGTCAAGAAATGACTGTCAACAAGTTCCCTCTTATCCTTTTAAAGTTACTGTTCTAGTGATGCTAATAAATGTCACACGTAGTTTACCAGCTGAAAGTGGTCGGTACACACATACTAAGAAGGAATTTTATGTTGTTTCATTTGCAGCTGTTTCTACTGGTGATTTACAAATCTCAAGACAAATAGTGATCAGAACATCAACATTTTGTGTACACAGAAAACAGTACTTTCACCTAAACATTTAACATATCTTTAAAGAAAATTGGGGCACTAAATAGGAAAAGCTGAATTACTACTTTTTTCTCAGTAAAAATGGCATGGATATATATGTGAAAGAGGTTATAAATTTAAACACAAATACTTTCTGCTTTGAAATCAGTATTGAAAAACTATACTGCAATTGTAGCCATACAAAATGTTTATTATATTACAAATTATTTATACACTATAGTTTCACTTTATCATTGCTTTGTGCTCAGACAGTATAAATATTACAGCATGTTTTTTCTTTCCCAGGAATGTCCTTACTGTCTTGATATAATCTTACTTTATACTTAAAAAAAAATACAGAAACATATTACAAACAGGATAAAAAGGCATTATGAATGAAGAATGTAAGATGGTTTTCTGAATAAAGTGCACCACAATGGTTTCAGAGTGATGGTTCAGGAAATATCCAATAGACTGCACATGGTCCATAATAACACCAAACAAAATTAATTTTGAAACTCTAACAGGTCTTCCTCAGAAGTGTGACAAGTACTTTGTTTAACTTTACCGAAATGGTGTTTCTTTCTAGAAGGCTATTTAAATGCTTTTGTTTGGGGTTTTTCTGTTTTCTACAGACATCCAAACCCTGGATATCTCTGTATTTTCCAAAATTTTTAGTTTCCAAGCAAGATAGAAGATTCATCATGTAAGGTATATGAGACTGTACCCTCCCACATTTTTTTACAGAGCTATTAAATTGCTAAAATTTAAGGATGGGAACAGACTTACAAACAGAGCTAAGTGTCCAAAAGATGCTGTTTAAAACTGGAATGTCCTGCTTCCCGTGACTCTTTTGGGAATACATTGTTACATTACCCTTCCCGGCTCTATGGCTTCACCGTGCCCATCCATGGGATCGCGATCGCTTCCGTACTTTCAGCCACAGGATAACTCTGAAAAACTGGAGTCTAACATAGAGAAATTTATTACACAGCACATTTCACTCCAATTGCATAGAAGGGCCCATTTACTTGCAAAATTTCACTGGGCTAAATAGAAAAAAATCATTCAAAAACAGAGATAATAAAGCTGATGCAAAGTGTGGCTGACACGACTTAGCGTAGGTCTCGCTTCCCACGTTAGGTCAAGCCAGCTGTGAACCAGCTTAGGCTAAATAAAAGTCAGCTGCTCTTCCATTATGTCTGCACTTATGTTACAGTGATCCAAATGACTGAAAAATAAGCAGAATGCTCTTCAAGGGGGTCTAGTGAAATTTGCTTTTGTAGACGAAGCCCAATAGAGAAACTCAGTCTCGCTCTCAGTGAGTGAAATTCCCACTGAAGCCAACCAGAACAAGTCTTTCTGTGGCACACTGAGTTTGGCCCAGTATTTTTCAGTTGTTATTCTAAGGTGTGGTGCTCTTAGCCAGCTATTGATTCCACACAATTTGGCTGTGTTGTATCACACTGATAAGATCAGTATTATCTGGCTGACAGGTAACTGAGACAGCAGTCAGCGTTTACTAGACTTGTATTTATATGAAAGATTGAGTTTCTTTGGTTGTTTAGTATCCAAGTCACCCAAATGTATATTTGTGTATTCCAGACATAGCATGTTTATATTGATCATTAAAATTATCAGGGGTTTTTTCTTTCTTTCTTTTTTTCTTTTTTCCACTTAGTTTATGGAAATTTTCTGACTATGGCAGACTAGTCACTTATATAAATATACAGCACATATATACATAGAAATTACAAAAATACATTTTATTTATATCTGATTTTAAATAATAAAAATGAAATTTCACATTTATTGAAAGATTAACTAGCATTCCAAACGCTTCTGCAATATTCAAGGTATTGGAGCAGAATATGTCTGTGTATTCTAGGATAATTATGTATCACAGTCTCAGTCAGGGTTTATAATATAATTATTAGGGGGAAAAATAGCTCTGCTTTAAAAGTTTGTGCTTCATCAATTTCTCCTTCTATCCCCTATCCCAGTCTTCTTTCTCCTCTCAATTTATTGATGGCCAAAAAGCTAAACCAAGTTCCCTTTCTCACATCAGTTAAGACCGAAGAAACTCAGGGAAATGAAATGATCAGACAAAATAGTAATTGAGGATAACTAAATAACCTACTGAAATGAAGGACATTACCTTTAACTCCAGCTGACATCAAACACGCCCAACACAACAAATTTTGCAACAACTTCAGTTCCTGAAGCTATTTGCTGAAGGAACTGAAAACAATTGTTCATGATCTCCAACTAGTTTGTACAACTGCAAAATATTAACTACCCTCCCATCCAAGTGGTTTGATTTTTTTTTGGGATTGGATTCATACCACAACGCAGTGTAACAATCAGTGACTCTTACCTTGCACAATATAAAGTCAACATAACTTCTGGCAATGCTCTCTTTTTCACAGAACATTAGTATTTTTGTTAATCCATGTAACAGTTAACTTATTTACATGTTAATATAGTAATTAGGTCCTCTACATTCAGAACTTTCTGGGTGCGCATTCACCGTGCCAGCGTAATCAAAATCAACTGCAGCTTCAGGTAGCACTTTCTGGCATCACTTTAGTAGATAGCATTGTTAAAGAAAGAGAAAAAAGCACTGTGTTGGACAGAGGTTTTCTTGTCCAAGCAGGTGTATTCATTTTTCCAGGTTGGAAGGATTTAAAGGTCTCAGGTTTACCAGCTTCACATGCATTCAGAGTGAAAAGCCTGATTATAGAGCAAACACGAATAACCTTTGTTCATTTCTCTTGGAAGCTTTTAGCACCAATATCCTTTGCTGGCTCTTCATGCATTGTATTCTCTCACACTGAAAAAAATCTGCTCCATAACTCATCAGTGGCAATGAGGGACAAGGTAGCCACCAATTACTGAAATGTCATTGACCTTCTTCACAGTCCTCTCGTCTTTCACCTCTTTGTACTGTTAATAGGATGAAGAGACTTGGAGCTATTTACAGGAGTTTCATTTGTATGACTTAATCATGTTGAATTCTTTTGGTTTGAATACAGTCTCTGGAATGAAAAGGCTGAAATGACTCTGCATTGCTGAAATCAGCACCCCTTATACAATGTCCTGCAGCAAACAATTAACATGGCCACTGCCACGCCAACCATGGCCTTCAGCAAACCATGTTCAGCAGGTTTTTTCTTCTTGAATCACAGTTTTGGCATGCAGAAGTTATTTTCAGCAGCTTTACCTCTGGGCCTGCAAATGAAACTTCTGGTGGCGCAGACGTGTTCAGCAGCATCTTTAGTGATGATAGGTCATAATACGAGAGCTAAGTGACAAACCATTGCATATGGTTGATCTCATCGGTATGAAACAGTTTCCTGGCAGCTTTTCCTTAGCTGGAAAGCAGAATTTCATGTCTTCAAAGTCCTGCTGCTCTGCTGTAAGTCATTTCATAGCGCTGACTTTTCAGACAGATTAAAATGCCATCGCTTTGGCACAATGCACAGAAAGTTTGTAGCTGAAAATTAAAGGAGTTGCTTTCTTGGCTACCCCAGGTGGCAAGATACAAATACTGTGCACAAGAGATACTAGACCTGGAACTCAAACATATCTGTTTGCTTCTTGGCCAGTTTGGCCACCTCTTCCCTTATTGCCTTGACGAGGGCGGCCGTGGAGATGTTGGTGAGCGGCGCGTCGGAGGGGTCGTTGTCGGTCAGGCTCTGCTGGGACGCGGCAGTGGACGCCAGCGGGGCCTGCTCCAGGCTGGGGTGCAGGCTGCCCTGCTGGCTGTACTGCCGGGGCAGGCGCGATGGGGAGTTGTGCTGGTAGCGGGGCCTCGGGTAAGCCTCGATGTAGCCAGGGAGTGGGACCTGTGGAGAATGGCAATTACACGGAATTACACGGAGCAATCCACCTGCCAGGTGCCACAAACGCCACCGGGGCACAGTCAGATGTGGCAGAGAGGACCAAATGAAGGGAATGCAAACCTCAGAATTCTCAGCTTCTCCTTACAAATGCCTACCCTGGCATGTGCCATTTATGCACGTGTCAATGTCCCAGCTATGGCAGCAAAAGCAGGGGAAACACTGTGTGTCCTCCTTTATCATCACCTCAAAAAGTCCAAGGGAAAAGGCTTTTCTGAAAGTGTGCTCTCTGCTTAGCAAACACTTTGGTTTTAAACAGACAGCATGATTTTAGTACACCAAAAAGCCTAGAAGAAAAAAAGCAGAGTTTTCTGATTTGCAGCTACTGTCAAATCCAAGCCAGCCAAGTGTCGGTCTCACTGCTCCTAACAGAAACTCACTAGATCCAGACAACAGGGATAAGCTCAGGTGTGCCAGCTCGGAAACTCAGGACTGAAAGGGAGGTTTGACAGCTCAGAAGTGCCAGGATTTCTGGCCATGTTTAACAGAATTACATGGGGAATTCATAGTTTTTGTAACTTCACAGATTTCGGCCCCATGTTACACCACCTAAAACTAAAATAATAACGTAGGCCCTTTAGTCACTGTGAGAGATTAAATTTCCTTCAAAAATCCATGAACCATAATGCCAGTCTTTATAGCACTCAGAAATTTTAATGCATCAAATAAAAAAATAGTATTTATGATTTCCAAAAGTCTATAAAATGGGAATCTACAGGCCTTAATTTTGAAGAAAGCTTTATGTCTGAAGCCTGACCATTAGGATTTACAAATCCTCTACGCAGCCTTGGGTATCCACCAAATGCTGAAGAGAACATCAAGCATGTTCACTATGGTGTGATGAGACAAATATAGGAAGCAGGTATGATATGGAAGTGATCATTATATGCAGGCACCTCTGTTTAGTTTACAACAGGCTCTTCAAAAGATGATTTCAGTAGTACAACACGTGAGCACGCCACTAGAGGCCACCAACTTACTGTTTTCACTAAGCAGCATCCAGCAGTTGGGAAAATAACTGCTTTGTCAGGTACAGTTGCCTTGTCCCACAAAACATAGTGTTTCAATACTTACCATTTACCTCAGAGAATAATATATTACAGTAATTGAGTTTATAATTCCTTGTTGTCAAATCTCCTGTTTCCTCTAGTCCGTTGTTTACAGTCTAGGCTAGCAGAAATGTGTGAAAAATAAAGAATCTTATAGATATTAAGCTTCTGTTCTTAATAATTGTAAGAAAATCTTGGAAGTATGATCAAGCTGTAATCTAGAGGCTCAGAAACCAGGACATGTCCAGAAATTCAAACCCTGAGTATTACTGAGAAAACCTGAGTATTACTTCAGATCTTTATGCTTTTCACTTTCGTTCGGGCTTTCTGACTGCGTTATGTTGCTAATGCTATTACTAGCTCCTCTAGTGATGATTTTCAAATAAAGACAATTTCTTGACAGATTTTCAAATTCATTGCAGAAACTGCAATGGTTTCTATATTTTTACCTCTTCTGCCAAGCCACCAGAGGGCAGAAAACCAGAGTAGCAAGGAGTTGTAAAAGCTCTGCCATTGGTAAGTCAAGTTAAAAGGGACATTTGTTTCCTTTGAATTCTATATTGCCATGGTTATTTTTCCGACAGATCCTTACACCCCTCTCCATTCCTCTTCCCCTGAAGACAAGGAAACCCACAGGAGGGTTATACTCTTCTCCTTCCAGAGGAAGGAGCTGGGGGTTGGAGACTTGGTTTGCAGTTTTGACCCGCTTGTTTCAGTCTCCACTTTTGACAAATGATACCTGACTCTTTTTCCATGGGACTGCAGTCAAGAGTAGGGATAAAAAAGTGAAAATGAATGGAAGACAAGTAAAATTTCCTTATTTGTTTTGTGGCTTTTTTCCTTCTTAGAGAAAATTTTAAAATCATTGATACGATACAACAGGCCCCCTGGATTTAAAGTGTCAGAAGGGTTAAAAAACACACACAAAACAAACAAACAAACAAACACACACCAAAACAACAACAACAACAAAGGAAAATAAAGTTTTTCATGTTTTAAAAGGCAACTCTGAGAAGAAAATGTATACCACAGCATCACAAGCCTCCAGGTGTCAGGAGCACACCAGCAGGTGTGCTCAGCTTACAAACGAACAGCTTTTTTTCTGACAGTTCAGCCTTCAAATTCAGACTTGCATCTCAAAGTCATACTGAATTCTTTTCCTCACAGGCATCAGGAGCAGTAATAAAGAGTGAACAACAAATAGCTGCCCCCAGGAACATTTATATGACTGTGTTGTCTCTTGCTTAGCTGCTCAAAGCCAGCTTAGATTTCAACTGCAATTCATTAAAATGTTCTGTTGATGATTTGCACAAGGAAATAGAATCTATCTCCCAGGTTTTTATCCAGAGTGGTTCTGCATGAATACCAGATGTGAGCTCAAACAGAAGAATTGATCTATTTTTCCCTAGTGGAAAAAAAGCCCTGCGTTTGAGAAATTGTTTCAAACATGATAAACTACTGCAATTCATTTTAGGATGTTTCAACTTCAATTCGTTGAAATGTAGGTTTACTTTGGGCTAAAAATTACATCTGTTCCAGTCTAGGATTGTGCAATTAATTATTTAATTTATGATCTGTCACTCCAGCCTTCAGGAGGATTTGAAACACTGCACAGCAGGGCTGCAGCAGTGCTGGGAGGTAAGATTTGGGAGCCAGGCTGTCTTGAGAGAAACCTCCAGGAGGGAAAGATGCTCCCCCAACTTTCAAACAGCACAAGGCCGCCTTGAGAGGCAGCATCACCTTCTCCTGACGCATGTCTATCCAAACACTTAATCTTTCTTGGGAAAGAAAAATGACATCTAACCCACCAACTTTAAACAAGTGTCAGGCCCTAACCTAGGGAATGATTCCACCCTCTAAAGACCTTGCTTACAGTTCATGTCATGAACAGCTGAAGTATCTATGCCCTCTCTTATGGCTTTTCACTTCTAGAGATTATTCCCATTCATGGAAAAATTATCCTTATCAGATTCTTTATAAGGCAGTGAAGAATTGCTGAAAACTCCTCCTGTGCAAATCACAGAAAACACAGGTGGTTAGAAAAGCAAGGCTGCTTACAGAGTCTGCCCACTGGCCTGGCAACTCGTTCTCTCCAGCGTAGGGCATCCAGGCTTGGTTCCTGTAGGCAGTGGGTGGAGTTGGGATAAAATAGCCCGTGAAGCCAGGTCGGTTTGCTGGAATGGCAAACACTGCTGGTACCGTATTTCCTGTCAAATAAAAAAAGAGTAGACGTCATTAATAGCTGAGATTTTCAGTTACAATTCAGAAGACGGTGCTTATGAAATATGGACTTAATGGTAGTTTGTTGGGGTTTTTTGTTTGTCCCACCATCTGACTAGAGCATCTTCATAATGCTGGGAAATACTGGAGAAGGCAAGATAAACATGTACAGCCTTCAGGTAAAGAGTCCCTAGGACTTGATCCTTGTAACAAATGATCCTGGTCAAAACTTTGACTTGTTAGAGAAAAGGCTTTTGTTCCCCTTACATTTGCTTCCTTGAATTCAGTTTTCAGTTGTTGTTACCATGGGTTCCAGGGTAATGCACCTTTCTTTTCAGAGTTTACCCAGTCCTTCTTAATATCTCTAGGCAAAAAACCTACAAAAATGAGTGGCTGATATGTTTAACAGGCTGTACTCTCAGCAATTCCATCATAAAACTTCAATACTTCTGTGAAAAATATCAAGGTTCTACCTGCTCAGTTCCTTTCCCAGGAACAGTCTGTGACTGCCATAAACTATGCAGCTACAAATTAAACAATTATTTGTTGATTCCAACTCTGGTTTATCGTGTCTTGATTAAGATGCATGCATAGGAATATCCAGGAAGCCGCCTATTAAAATCCCACTATCACCCTCCAGTTTGTGTGGATGGAGCCAGCCATCCTGGCATAAGCTTCAGCTAAATCTCTGGATATGGTCACACATGCTCTCAGGGAGGGTTTATTCCTGTGGCCCACGGAGATGCAGAGGACAATGTGGCACAGAGATTACCCACAGGCTATAACTGGGCTGTCTGGAAGACCAGCATCCTAATGTGCATATTTCCCTTGAGATTTGCTATTATAACTCCAGGTACTTGCCAAGTTTAGAATAAAATACAAACAACTTCCTTTCCCAGTTAAGTCCTCCTTCCCCTCGTATCTATTTACATGCAAAGACAGACTTCAGCAGTGAATCACCAACATCACACTAAGGGCATGAAATCCTCATCCCTAAATCCTGGCTGGGACAGCTGCATATCATCTTTATTAGTTGTTAGGCTTTTAGTTTATTCAGTTATACTACATGGACATTTATTTCGCTTTTCAGATCCACAGAATATAGCAAGAATAACATCACCTACATGAAAGCAGAAGAGGCAGTAAGCCCTTTAAGAACACAACAAAGTTCAACTCAAACATTTGCACTGAGGAATGGAAGCACAGTAACATCACCCAGGTGGGCAGATTCCTGTACTAGAATCAATGCAGAGAAAATACAATTCCTCTCCCTTCCAACTGCATGTCATCTGAATATTGCTACTAGTTGCTCTCAGTAGCTATGATACCACTATGCTAACGAAATCACAATACACAGGCCTTCCCCTGAAATCCATACAGAGTATAATTGAATTAGCATCAATTACTGGCTGCTTCAAATGTCCACCCCCCAGAATGTCATTTATAGCCCTGGCACATTTTTGCTCCTGAACAATCTACAGGAGGGTTATGCTGCCTACTCTGGCAGATGCTGGGACACTGCACAGACACATCCACAGGGATAGAAAGACTCCATCAGAGACATCCATCCCCAAAGCAGCCTCCACAAACCCAGATATTTACAGTTTCTCAATGACCTCCCATGCAGCCCCAGGCCAGAAGTGCTATGGATGCAATCAGGGCATGAGAAGAGGAGAAAAATATGGTTTGTAGAACATTTTTCTCCAGAGCAGAAACACATCACCTCTATCCCAATTCCTCCTGCCCCATGGTTTGGAAGGAGGTGGGCTAAGAGAAGAGGTGTGGTCAATCCTTTGTCCTTCCAGGTCAAAAGCAGCACAAGGGCTGCTATTTCAAATGAGTTAGCAAGGCTGGAAATGAGCCTTTTTCAGATATGTACAGAGAAGAAAGTGCTGCTCCTGTACATGACACATGGCTGCTACACCAAAACACTCTTTTAATTTAACCACAGCAAAAGGAGCTACTATTCAAAATGAATATTCAATTGGCTGATGTAATACCTTATCCTAAATTATTTTTGCAACATCCTTATCTTAGAGCTGATGTTGGGCTGCATGAGGGTGACATTAGGCCTTAACATTCCAAAACAGCCCCTGCAGCAATGTTTTTTCATGTATGAAGGCTATAAAAGCTTATTTTCGTATCAGAACATTAGAAACCTCATATTACAATTTCACATTTCTCACAATTGTCCTTGTCTTTCCTTGCCTGTATTACAGCTTTTGCTAGCACCTGTCATATATGAAAGTTTCCTTCAGCTACTCCCAGAATTATTCTGTCAAACTCCACGATACACAGGAAGGTCATTTTGTCTCTTCTCAACTGCAGCCACTCTTCAGCAACACACAGCAATAAAATCTTCCCATCGCTGGATCCAATAAAAAAGCACATCCCACAGATCACATTACTGCACACATAAAGAAGAGGTCTCGGTGGTGTGGCACATTTTATAGCTTGAAGTGTTTTGAAGTGGGAGGGTGAGCACCTGCTCTTTTCAGGTACTGCACCATTTGCAGAAGTTATGACAGTAAGTGAGAGTAGAATGGATCCTTCAAACCTACTGTATTTAATTAATTGACAACACATTTGCATAGCCACATTATTATTCTCAGTAGATGATGTCAAAGACAACGCAGATAACTCTCTATTACTTCTGAGGAAGCTAAGAAAGAATTTTTTTGGCAGATTAACAGAGCAACATCTAACAAACCTACTAATTTCAAAGCTTTGAACTAACAATATAAAATTCTTTTGAATATTATAAGCTCTTTTCCATAACTCTTCAAGAAAACATATTTTGCCAATAAGAAGGTATTTCCCATATTTTTCCAGCTAAATGTTATCGAGATACCATCAAAACAGTATATCAGCTTGATCCCATTATGAAATCAATTAATTTATAAATACAATTCATATCAAAAGGAACAGGACCTAACTAGGCCTTTAAAACTGGGACTTTTAGACTTAAAACAGGTTCTGCACCTGGGCAGAAACTATATTCTCCAGAACAGGAGGGGTGAAGAGCTGACAGATTACCTCTGACTGTGCAATAGCACCACTGCCTTGTGTTTTGAAGGGAAGGGGCCACGTACCTTCAATTTGCCCTCCTCAGGAGCCCACTGTTGTGACAAGACTAGGGGTAAAGTTTCTCAAGAGCCTTTAAGGGAGCCTTAAAACAGTTTTCAAGCCCTTGGATCAGTATTCTTGACTGATAAAATATTGGAAGGATCCAGCTCATTTCTCCCCTCAGAACCCCATTACCTGTCTCTCCCACTTTGCTTGGTTTGTACAAAGTGCCACACAAACAAGCCACACAGCAGTCCCAGCAGTGCAACTTATTTTGCCACCAACACCCTCTATACCCTCCCTAAAAATTCTACTGCATTTCGTGGTACAGATGAACAGTTTTACTGGGTTTTATTAATTCAGAGTCCTGATTGGTGTGCCAGGAGAATGGCATACTTGAACACAGAACATCTGGGATACTGCTGCTGGATCCTACCTTCAGAAAAGGCCATTTCCTGGTGCTTCTGCAGGAGGAGTATTTTACAGTGCAGCTGATGCTGCATTTACAAAGAGACAGGCCATCCTTTGGAGATCTCTTTCAGCTGCACCAGGAAAAACCCCACCAGTCTTTCTCCAAATAATCATCCTTATTTGCTATATCCCATACATTCATTTATATCCAAAATAATTTATAAGGCTCTCAAAGCTCCAAGTTGAATCTGCATCATTTTTTCACCTGAGTGAAAAGCTGATTGATCAAGTGGACCAACAGACATCGGAGCTCTCGAACCAGGTGCAAAAGGTGTCTGATCATGATGCTGGGCCTGATCTGCTCCGCTGGACTCAGGTATTCTCACTTTGCTGCCAATATCTGATGTAGACCTGTGCATTAAGAAAGAAAAAAATAGAAATTTTTGTCATTCTGACCTACAGATGAGATGTGTAGCCACATACACACCTACCAGCTACAGCAGGACAAGCCAGCTAGGAGCAAGCTGTCCAACTTTGCTCTGGCATGACAGAAGTCTGGAGAACAATGGGAGAACAGGAAGTCTGGAGAAGTTTGCAAACAACCCCTTTAGCCTGGCTGCTATCATACCAAAGCGTGTTACTACCATTGTACAGGGCCTTTGCTTGCTGCTTCCAACAAATGCCTGTGAAATACAACACAAAAACCAGAGCTGTGCCATAATTCACCAGAGCTGTGCCATAATTCACCAACACAGTCTACAGACAGTCACTACAGTGTGTATGACGTGGCATCACACAGTAGGAGACTACTGTGGTAAATAACATACCCTGCACTCGGGAAGTGCTAACATCTTGGGAAATGGTGCATCCCAGTTGCTTCGGGGTTAAAATACAAAGGATAAACAAGAATATATGCCCCTATCCTGAGTATTTCAAGGCAGTTCCAGTATGATAAGCAGCCACTTGGGAATGTTTCCCTTGGCCTGGGTGCTCCAGAGCTCTCCACAGGCCCGTGGTGCCTCAGATTGCAGCGGGCAGTACCCAACCCAGCACTGAGGGCTGAATGAGCTCCACCACCACAGAAGGGCAGAAATCCCTTGAAATGCATTTCATCGAGTGCCTTCCTGCGGGGAGGAGGTGAAATGCACGCCCTGAGCTAGGACAGGCAGGCCTGTGCATGTATTTTGCCTCAGCTTTGTAGGCATGAGATGTCTGATGGCCAGGCTGATATCCCCAGACCAGGGCTTACTAAGAAGCATCTTACAATTCATCCCTCTCCTGTTGCAAGTCCTTACAATACAGAAAAGCAGGAGAACGATGGTGTGAATTATCTGCCTCAATCCAGTACACCATCATGCAAGCTGAGGCAAAGAATGCTTTGAAAGAAACAAGAGCCTGCAGTTCCTAATTTTATTGACACAGGCTAGCTAACAGAAAATTCATTGTTATTTCGTTCTGTATTATAATGAAATAAAACCAACATGTTTCTAATTTCATGAATGTATCTTTTTAAGTGCTTTGTAAGTGCCCCTTCAGGGTTTGCCCCATTTCTTATTACAACAGTGGGTTTTAGAGACCATGCCTAAAATAAAATAACAGACGAATACCTCCTGAGAGAGGCAACAGCCACAGGACCCGTTCTGGGAGGGACAGGAGGGGGAGGAGAACCCATTACCATCTCAGGAAGCTGAGAAAATCTATAAGCCTGTAAAAGAGAAAAATAAATATTTTCTGAAACACCAGTAGATCTCAGTCAAATTGAGAAACAAAAGAAAATCAGAAATTAAATACCTGCTCCGTGTGCCAGTCAACAGGAAGCTAACTTTTTGTGACATCAATAGTAATTGCATTAATTTGAGAATTTACAGTGCTTTGGTGATTTTAGAATGTGGGAGAAAACCTGAACAAATGAGCTCAGAGACAGGATGAAGTCTAATTAAAATAAAATGTATTAAGCACTGTCTCTGTGGCATTTGTAACCTGCTGGCAAAGCAGATGTGTTGTGATTATGTGAGACTCAACAGCTGCTTTGGATCATGGGAAAAAGACCTGAGTATTTTCACTTTCTCCATGAAAAAAAAGTATTTTAAAGATTCAGAAAACGTGCTCAGAGCAGTGTGCACTGCGGTGAAGCTGCCTGTGAGCAATCCATATTTCAACCTCTTCCTGTCATCCTTCAAGAGATGAAAAGGAAATTCTTCACAAAACCCCCAAGTTCTGTAACTTTCCAACACAGCAACAAAGGCCTCAAACAGTTCTGAAAGGCAGCCTGATCCAGAGGAACACCAGGCCCAAGCCATGAAGTCGCAAAATTAAGCAACTTGCCCACAGTAATTCTGAATTTCATTGCCAGTACATGTGAAGGAGGAGTAATTATGTGCATGAAACCCATGACACCCAAGAACATACACGTAGGAGAAAATTGTCCTTTTAAACCCTTTCCAATGCTATAGATTAGAGGCCATAATTTTTCCAAATACACTTAGGGACAGAGGAATGATATCTCACTCGGTGCTTCACTAACACTTTTCTTCAGCACATCACGGGTGAGGGTTTTGTTTTCCTATTGGTTTTTGGTTTATCGTTTGGTTGTGATTTCTTCTCAGTTGTGGTTTTCATGATGATGCTTCAGAGCAATGCACAGGATTAAAGATAAAATCAGAGCTATAACAAATAACTAATTTTGGGAAGGCTGACCACTAACAAGACACTGGTATTTTGACAAAAAGATGGAGTCCAGTGGTGAGACTTTGGCCCTCTAAACGAGAAGCACCTGGTTTAGCCAGAAAAGCTCCTCCACAAACAGCAGAGAAAGTTAAAAACACATCACCATGGGATGAGTCACTCTCTATCTCCTGCCCAGAGAAGAGCCTACAGGATTTACATTATTTCAGACTTGCCACCGACATTTAGGTTTGAATTTGGCAATATAAATCCCACACTATGTATCAGAAAACACTGTCTTTCAGTAATCACCTTTTAAAATTACACATTTAGACCCTATTACAAATACCTTCATTCTCAAATACCTGCAAAACTAGGTTAGCAAAGAGGAAAGGTGATTTATCAAACTGACTTTTGATGTGTCTCCAAGGGAAGAGCAATACAGACCAAGCATCTTTCTCTGTCCTCTCACTGTCACCCCTTTTAAAGTAGGTTAGAAACCCTCAAAGGCATGTCTCTGAAAATAATTTTTTCTTTCATGCCACCTACAAAGTCTCCTAATATTTACTTTCACCATGCTACCATGATACTTAAAGAATTTCTACAGTTAAGTGGGGAAAAAAAAAAATCTAAGAAGACACTGGTTCATTTCTTAGCCAGGGGTTGCACATACTGATTTTTAATGAAAGAACTGTAAGAAAAAAACAAATGTTATTTACATCAAAGAAAACCTCAATTATATTTCTCCTGGTAGTGCTGGATGGGAAATGGTCTGCAATGCCTCTTCTGCATCTCAAACGCTGGCAGTGCTCTCACAGGCTGACTGAACACTCCCTTCTGGCTCCACAAGCCTTTCATCCCACATCTTGCTCTCAGCATGCATTTGTGCCAACTATGAAATCCTTTTTATCCCCCCTCTTTTAAAGGAACAGCACATGAGATAGTGTTTCGGAGTGGAAAGTGACTCCAGACACTGTTTAGCAGGGTTGGCAGAGACTCAGAGGTAGATCTGGGTTTTCTCTTGTGTGTTGTGCTTTGGAATGTGGACATCAAAGGAGGTATTTTAAGGGATAACAGTTCACAAATATGCTGCGACTTGCACTGGAAATTTTGGGGGAAAAAGTAAAATAGAAAATCCAAGCCTTTATTTTGCCGCTTACACGGGAGATGAACAACTTTGAGTGAGTGGCAATATTTTGCTGATGGCTGGGCAGAGAGAATCCTGTTAAAGTGAGAAATCCTGTAAAAAGATCTGCTACAGCACTCTGAGGAATAGTCTGTCCAGAGGGGACAGGAGTCAGTCCTCATTGTCCTGAGCTGCCACACACACCAACATGGTTACGGGAGGGAAATCCAGTGAAATTTCTAGACTTTCTCCAGTGGGTTGGGGCATCACTGTTTTCCTGCATGCCACATATAAATGGGAAAAAAGCATTCAGAAGCTAAATTATACCAAAGGTTTACTACAGAGGCCCGTTACAGATTTTTGTGAGCCCTTAGGCTCTTGGCTAACTGGCATGATTGCAGAATTAAAGTCACTTCTCTGTTGTGAATCCAGTCAGGGAAGAAAAAAACAAACAAAAAACCACAACCCAGCTGATTTCACAGATTTGCCTAATTTTACTCTTCAAAATGTATTTATCCTTTTGAAAGGATCTCTTGGATTTTAGCAAATGGAAATAAAAAAACAACAAAAACAAACAAACAAACAAAAAGCCCAAAAATAATCAAAGCCAAAAAAACTTAAGAAGAAAAACATTCTGCATAGGTTCCAAACTCTCTTTTTTGAAAAATGAGGACCTGTATAATGCAAAGGCTATAACAATCACTGGCAGAAGTAATCGCATTTGAGATCCAGGACAGACTGCACAGCTACCAGAGTGCAGACCCCATGCCACCCTTTCAGGAAGAAATACCAATGAAGGAGTCTGTTGTGGCTAAAACACTGACAATTTGGAAAGCAAACCAGTGAAGAGTTTTGAAAAGTAGGAAGTGCAGTTTAGCAGCCACTGGGCCAAGGACAGTAAACCCTCTTGAGGATGAAGTCCCGCCACCAGCAGACACCTGCACCATTGTCTTCTACAACCCACAACAGCCCAAGGTATCACCTGTCGTGCTGCAGAAGAGAAAAATCACAGAATGGTTTGGAAGGGACCTTAAAGATTATCTAGGTCTAACCCCCCTGTCATGGGCAGGGACTCCTTCCACTAGATCAAGTTGTTCAAAGCCTGGCCTTAAACACTTCCAACAATGGGCCATACACAACTTTTTGGGCAACCTGCTCCAGTGCCTCACCACCCTCACAGTACAGAATTCCTTGCTCTTATCTAATCTAACCCTGCCCTCTAACACTTCCAACAATGGGCCATACACAACTTTTTGGGCAACCTGCTCCAGTGCCTCACCACCCTCACAGTACAGAATTCCTTGCTCTTATCTACTCTGACCCTGCCCTCTGCCAGTTTAAAGCCATTCCCCCTTGTCCTATCACTACATGCCCTTGTAAAAAGTCCCTCCCCAGCTCTCTTGTAGCTCCTGTAAGTACTAGGAGGTGCATTAAGGTCTCCCTGGAGCCGTCTCCTCTCCAGGCTGAAAAATCCCACCTCTCTCAGCCTGTGTCCATAGGCCAGCACACAATAACTATAGGCTAAAGCAGAAACTTTGCTGTCAGTTTTAAGGCTACATTTCCCTAGTTGCAATATTTAGATATTTTTGCCACCTCCCACTTACAGATTAGCCTTGGGTGAAAGTATTCTATGTTGCCTTCTAATTACAGAAACATCCATCACATTACATCTCACTACAGGAATTAAAAGGCCAGTGTCGTTGTTTACTCATTGAATGATTTAATTTATTTGATTATTGGATTGCAATCCAGGAATAATGCAAATTTATTGATTTGGCTTTGCCTTTATAGCTGTCCTGTTTTATACTAAGCAGCTGTTATTGAAGGTAGCTGAATTTTGGTAGAACACTCCCACATTACCTCTGTTAAATGAAGGGGAGCTCTGAGGACATGGATACTTTTCCAGTCACTCAGGCTGTAAGTGTTGGTCATCAGTGCCTGTTTATGGTGCTGGGTGTCACCTCAGGACCCAGAGCTCTTTTACTCTCACTCCTCTTTCCAGAGCCCTGAAGAGGAGAGATGGAAACTGGTCCAGCCTTGTAATGGAGAGCGTTTTCCTCCCTGGTCTCAGCCCTCTTCTTGACTCAGCTGAGCAAATTTCCAAAGCTGTAACATGATCAACCAAGGCACAGAGCTGGCGGTCGGTCTGGTGTCACACGTTCAGCTCTTTAACTGCATCCTCCAGTCACAGCACACCAGCTGGATGCCAAGGACTCAGCCAAGTGTTACTCATCATGTTTCTGGAGTCTCCAGAACAACGGGGAGAGTTTGCTTTCCCTGGCTTTTCTCTGCCAGGAGAAGGCGTGAGCCCCATGTGGAGGAATCCTGTTTCCACAGGACACCCAACGGGCAGGTTGGCAAACAGGCATTCCCTCACAAGAGCTACAGATGATTTCAGTATTAAGGTCAGCACGCACAGAAAAACCCAACCAAACAAATAAACAACACACAGAAGGCCTCAAAAGGGAGAAGAAAACAGAAAAGGAAAAAGAAGATGCATGCACACTCTGGAGAGATACACAAATGTTTGGTAGTGGGACTAGCCAAGAAGTTGACTACAAAAAATTAAAGATCCACAATTTGGAGGACACCTGAAGAAACACAGATCTGAAGGGTGGTTCTGGGCCCCTCTGCACTTGTTCCGTCTAAGCAGGCAAAATGCTCTTGAATTTTCAAATGTGAAATTTTCATTTTCAAAACGCTCAGTATTTTGAATTCTAACAGCATTGTTGATGTTGACTTTTAATTGCGACTAAGAATTTAATTTTAAGAAAGGGCAAAAGTAGCTAATTCTTCATTTACAGAGGTTACAAACTTCCCAGTGCACAAGTACTTCTCATCCCCAAAGTTGGGGATATTTTTAATTCCAACCCTCCATCCCCATGAGAACAAACCAGAAACTGGTGTGGTTAAAGCATAGTGCATATTCATGAAAGTGATATGCAGAAAACCGTGAATTACCAGCCCTTATCTAAAGCCCAGCAGTCTGTGCCTGTCCTAATCTTTGGCAATCAGATATCTTCGGGAAATTTAACGCTGTCTTCAGAATGCCAGAAAGATAAGCAAATGCCTGAAGATCCCAAATATGCAGTGAAAAGAAAACAGTGAATCATTCACCAAAAAAAGTGTGGCTATTACATTTTTTAAAAATCTCTTACCATATAATATTTTTTATTTCATTTTAGAAAGATGCTTTGAAGCATCGAGGTAATTTGACTCCCCATTAGCTGTCTCTAAAGCTTTTAATGGAATTCTAACCATAAAATATGATTATATGCTGTATGAATTTCATCTGACCAATTTCAAAGTGCCAGAAATAATCTTTAGCATGATTTAAATAGCACCAACCTGAACCTTTGCAGGCAGTGCCACTGGCTTTCAAATATGTTCAGAATAGTTCAGAAGCAGCATTCCTTAATGTATTTTTTATTGTCATGGAAGGAAGTCATAGTAATGGTTATTTTGAACTGAGGACATTTTTCTGCATTATCCTCTTATTCTAGCCAGAGTAAGGGACTCAATTTTAAATATATTCTTTAAAAAAAAAAATCTGACCAAAAAAAGGCGTAAAATGAACAATTTATCACACTGGTATTGTTAGATGGGCTATTTCTTATCTGAAAACAAACGCCTCTGGTTTAGATTCGTACCTGACATATAAGAAAATATTTTGTTGCATTTCACATTACCATATGTGGGAATTCAGGGGCAGTTTCATACATGAGGGTGTGCACAGCGCTAGTGTGACTGCTGTCTCGACATCTACGAAATTCCATTAACAATTTCCACCCATGGCTTTAAGTCTCTAATTCATGTATTACTTCTGTGAGGTAAAAAGGTGTTAGCTAATGCTTGAGGCTAGAAAAGGAAGGATAAAGTGAGCTATAACGTCAACTAAGAGACCCATGGAATTACATCCTCTCTAGAGGCCCAAGCCAAAAGTTGTAAGTGCAAGGTTCCCAATAACAGCTCACGTTTCAGGTTGTTCTTCAGTGGTGAACCTCTCCAGTGATGCAGAAGTGTTGATGCTCCCCTACCCAGATGCCACCATAGTTATTTCATAAAACCACATTGCTTCCTAACATGCATTTGACACCTTTTCTTGGTCTTAAAATTAAGAACTAAACACAGTTAAGAGGGAAAAAGGGTTTTACCTTGGTATTTGTTTAAGGATCCTCAGGTGCACCAAAATGCACATCGAAATGCACCTCGAAATGCCCACCAAAAATGGCCACACACGATGTGATGTGTATGCAATTATAGGCCTTGCTAATTAGCACATCTATCAGATTCCCCAGTGAGGGACTCCAGCGAGACCCCTTGTTTGAGGAACCTTCCCCTGGGATGGGCCTGTCTTTGTTTACAGAATGTGTTCTGGAGAGGCCCTTGGTGTCTGGGGTTTCCAGGATGTTTGGTCTCTTGGCTAAATGGAATATTGGGTCTAAGGGAAGTTATCAAACTTAAAGAATTATAACTATGTAGGCTAAAAGCACTAAGAATACATAAAAGCTATATAAAAGAGTGTATAAAAGGGGTATAAAAGAAAAAGCAAAAAATCATCATGGCATCCCATTCACTGAATAGAAGTGAAGCAAGATGTGCAAACAAGTTTTGGATCTGTTGAACAGCCTGCAACCTATTCTTTTAATTCTTAGTACAATAAAGACAAGACAACCTTGCTGCTAAAATAGATACTGAGTCTTTAGTGGTGTTTGTGCGTGGCTCACCTGCCCTCCCATCATATGTATATACACCACACTACACATACTTATTTAGTGTAAGCATCTGGTTTTAAGCATGCAAATGGGACTACGTTAAAAAAAATGTGGCTCAGAGTAGAAACACTTTGCTGACATTACAGTGTACTGAAGAGAAGCTCCACTTACGGGCCTTGGCAAGCTGTACTGGTACATTTCTGGCCTGTAGGTGGGCACCCACTGCACACCGGCCCGGGGCCGGGTCATGGTGCCCGGGGCACTGGTCACCACCTCGGAGTAGGGCAGGTGCGGGGCCGAGCCGTAGGCGTCCTGCCGGGGCTGGCCCCCGTGGCCGGCCGAGGCCAGGCTGAAGGCCTCCTCCAGCAGCATGTGCATCTGCTGCCGGACTTCATCGATGGAGGGCTGCGAGCTCAGCGTCGACGTCTCCGAGTGGCCCTTGGCCTGGCGGGACCTGCTGTAATTCCGGGGCTCGTTGACACGGTCAACATTTGTCTCTTCTATAATTTCGGGCTCGGTCTGTTGTGAGGAATAAAAGTATATGTCAAAGGCTTTGCAAGACAGTATTTGTGCTGCTTCACCGTTCTCAAGCACAGATGTAACACGCACAGATCGGGAACTGTGACAAGGTACACGCACAACAAATATTGGAAAGAAATTATATGATGCAGGGGAGTATAACAGCCTTTTATGTTCTACATTGTTTGCTGGGAAAAGTAGCAGGAACACTCTGTAGCAGATTGAACCGTCAATGACTCACTTAAAAAAAATTAGAATTAATGTTTGAATTGTTATCTTAGTTGTGGTATCAATGGAAGTGCAACTGTGCCAGGAAGAGTGTGGTTCCCTAAATAGTGCCATCACTACGAAGGACCCCTTACAAGGGACAGTTTATTGCAGCTAGAGAGACTGAAACTCCTTTGTTCATGCAATGAACACCACAAGTGTCGTAACAATGACACCACAAGTTCAGTCCTGCCCCTTGCAGAGAACACCCCGGCCCAGCTCAGGGGTCCTACCCAGCCCCAAACATGAGTCACTGAGGTATTTATGCAAAGTTAATGTGGGAACAGGGAATGAGGCACATGCTCCAATGAGCAGATAATGCTTGGGCAGCTTAACTTGGTGCATTACTCCTGGGGTAACTTCTGTGCAGATAAGTACAAACAGAAATCAGCTCCCTGATTTTATTTTTTGGCTGTAATTCTGTGACAGAAAACCATCACCACATTGCAAGAAGTTGGCAGTGAAACACCACACTTTGTGTTTTGTAAGATCAGTTTTACAGCCCAGAGTTTTAAAAACATATGTTTTAAACCAGCAACTGATTCCTTATAATTCTTTAAATATCTGTGAAATGAATTGACTATTCCAGGATAACTGGGATGAGCAATAGGATATGCGCCTCCGCCTATATATAGCACATGGTTAGAACTGTGCTAGTGTTTAAAATAGCCATAAATAAAAGAATACAACAGGATGTTCTTGTTTAAAATTCCAGCACTCTCCTGATCATTTGAGTATTCTGTAGCTCCTGGTGTGGCATGTATTTTTCCCCTGTAATAGTGCTTTTCTACACCTGAAGAGATAAGCGACTGTGCCCTCAAGCTTTTGCAAGCTATAGGACAATCATAAGACATATTTCTTCCTTTTCAGAGGGAAATATCAAACTGATTTTCTTCTTCTGTTATCAGCCACTCAGAAAAGTGTTACATTGCTATTGAAAACTGATAATAAATCTAAGTAAAATATTAATTTGCTTTCTCTGCTTTAAGTATAGCTATATTTTGTATTTAATGAAAATACAGCAGTAAAAAAAGAGAAAAAATAAGATAAAAATTAAACATTTGCACATTAGAATTTACCATAATTTCTACAGTTATCGTTATACAGTATATTATCTAAATTCAAAACCACAAACTCAAATTCAGGCTTCCTAAGTGGTACACACATCAAATTGGGGGAGGGAGAATGCAACTGCACCAAATGATCTTAAATGGAAAAACTTTGTAGGAAGTCTTCAACTAAATACTTTCCCTTAATTTTCTTCATGCATTTTGATTCCATTGTCGCTTGTGTTACTACAATAAATAAAAATCAGGCCCGTTTTAGAAGCCTGACTATAAAATGCAGTGGTTGTTTGTGTGAGTGCAGCCAAAGAGCCTCTGAAATCACAATGTCCTGACTGGATGATTAATAACCATGGTTCTTCTATTGGCTCATGCCTGTAAAAATGTGAGTGGAATCCCACGTAGACCTATTAGTACCCAATGCTGAAATAAATCAGATTTTCTACTACAACTCACTGGTGAAGCCATTAGACCCCCACAGAATGTTTAAAATATATCACATGCATACAAGATGCATATTCGCAGTCTACATTAAGGCAGCTTTGATTTATCAATATAAAAGCTGACATGAAGATTTTGGAGGAGAGTAATAATCATTTCTTTTCCTCATAATTCAAAATTTATTTCAGTTCATGCTAACACTTTCTGAGGCACGCCATTTGCTATCCTATCAACTGAAACATGTAGCTATCATAAACAGAGGCCACTATACATTGATGCAAGCCCTAAAAAAATCATACACAGTTACTGTATAATAGAAGGAACTAGAGGTACATGAAAGAAGCAAACAAAACCCTGCAGTGAGAGACAGACTTTATACACCTCTTGAATAATTCTGCTGCTGCAACTTTATCAGTAAAATTCTTTATGTGAACATTAATCTATAAGCTTTTGGGTGCGTGGCATTAATTTCACCATATCAACAAAATTATGCCAGTGAATTCTTTTGTATACTGATCTCTTAAACATGTATAATAAGGTCATTTTCTCCCTTTTATACAAAAAACAGCCTAAGTATTTTCTGCTCTGGTATAAAGCTCATTAGCAGTCTAGAGGTTCTAGAGTCTTTCCTTATGGCATTTACTCTACACACAATTTTTCATGAACTTGTTGAAAATAATAAACATGTTAATAAAGTCTCCTTAATCTAAGTCATAGGTGAAGGTGATGATAGTAGATCCTGTTGGGAATCTTTAAAATGGAAAGCTAGGTACTGTTCAATAATAATTCACTTATAAAAGACACGATAAAGGAAAATAATATACTGAGAACATCAAACAGTTGAATGTACACTCCAAAATAATACTGAAAGCTACATATACCATATGGACAAATATCTTTATCCTCATATCCTTACCAGTTTTTAGGTCTGAGAAACACAACCATGATTCAGAGAAATATCACAAAAATTAATTATAGAGAATGAAGTATTTTTAGAAAAGTATGAACGAAGTAATTTAGAAAACCATTTAGAAATTTGTTGTTGAAGGGAAACCTTATGGCTGTGCACATGAGTGAGGAATTCTTAAGGAGTTTTCTTAGAGAATCTGCGAGATCTCAATCTCTTTTCTTTAAATATAAAAACACTATTATTGTTGGGAAGAAAAACCTCAGCACATAACCTGGGTGTGCTGGTAACAGCTCACACACACACGAACACAGACCCACCCCCATTTTTTATGCTGGAGAAAGTCTTATGGCATGAAGGCAATATGAACTATTTGATTCATAAATTTAATTATTTGGCACTGCTTATAAAATGCAAATTTCGCTACTCTTTGGCAGGTCTTGCTGCTAAATAACATGCTGGGAGGAAGGGGTTAGCAGCAGTCTGAGAAGGCTGGAACATTTAATATGACAAATCGGATGTCAAAAATGGGTACCAGGTGTCACTGTGTGAAATAGAAAGGGGACAAGAGCCAGCACTCAAACCAGCACTTTCTCACCCGTTTTCAGAGGTCAGGTTTACAGAGATGTTTAGTTGCACCGCTGGTGAGATCCATGCATTCCATGGATGCAGCATCAGTGCCCACCCGTGGGTATCCTGGGAGACAAAGCCTGTCAGGCACAGCTCTGAGCAGCCTCAAACAGGAGCAGGGACCAGCCCACGCTGCAGGCTGAGGCTTGGCAGCTAAATTTCAATATCCTGTCCCATTTTCCTGGTGGCATTTCTGTGCTTTCAGATGGGAAATGCATTCTGAGCCGGAAGAGGTGCACTACAGTGAATCTGCAGTGCATCGGGCAAAGGGATTTTATGTAACTTTTAAGTAAAGCACTGTGCCAGGGACAGGTCGCCCAACTGCAGCATCAAAAGCAAGGCAAAAGCAATTTTTTCTGTGATGTGCACACATCTCAGAATTTATAATTACTCTGAGGACACTCCAGAATCTGCATAAGCTCATTAATCTACTTTCAAGGTTTTTAACAAATTTTCTTTAAAATATGCTTCATATATAGTATACACAGTCTATTGAAATATCTTTTTAAATCTGCTGCCATGCCTGCTCCCAGAATTTTTTCAACCTTGATTTCCAGGAAAATATCCCCTGTGAAAAGCTAGCTTTTATTAGCATAGTATTGGTATCCTAATTCCTCAGAAAGCAGTGTACCAGTCAGCCCACTCACACGGCCCCACGTGACTCCTGCAGTCTGACAGGAAGTGTCCAAATGCAGGGAATCATTTCAGGAATCTGACAACTACTACATGCCCTGAAGAATTTTGTAAAAGGTTTAAACTTTACTGAACACATCTCCCCGACCTTGGTACTTTCTTTCACCTTGCTAAAAACACATTCCTGGCAGAGAGATGGTCGACAGTGAAACCCACTCCCCAAAAATGTTTTTCACCTACAATGTTTAGAAGATGGGCAACCACAGGTGAACTTCCTTGTTTTCCAGAATGGTTTAGACCTTCTCTAGGAATTGATCGTCAGGGCTGGCTGAGCTACAGCAATTTGTACACGTGACAAAGGACTGAAAAACTCAACATTGCCCTGGTGTGGGGGCTATTTTTAATCCTCATTCTGGGTTCACACAGTGTCAACTTGAACCCAGTGTATGTTCAGACTGCACAAGACAACTCCTCTGCCTTGTGCTGGCTGCATGAACTCCTTGGACCATAAAGCAGCATCTTCTCTGGCTGGGTTTGAGATTTACCTACACAAAACTCTCCTAGCTCTGATGGGAGCAAGAGGACAATACCCATCCCTAGGGGATTTCCACAAAACACTGACATTGGGACTTAGGTGAAAATCCCAGAAGCTGGTTGTTCATTCTTCTGAATTAAGAGAGCAGCTTCAGGCTGTTTTTCAGAAGAAACAGAGGATTTTAATTGCAATGGAAAAAGCTCACTGGCAAGTAGCCACACACTTAGAAGAACTATCTAAATTCAAGATGTAATACTTTGCCAAATAATGGGGTTTGGGCAAAGGTTTTGCTTGCATTTCAGGCTGTAAAATGATGTAGAGTGATAAAGAACATGAAAGAGTCTGAGCTTTCTTCAGGATGCTGAGTGCACATAAACTCCTGTAACATTAAACACCTCATGGCAGTCTGGCTTGTGGCTTATCAATAATTCCCTGGGTTTAGGAGCAAGTTTTTGCTGAGCAGATTTCACTGCCTATGTCCAATGAACTTACATCATATCCACTGTTCCGGATCCCACGTCTAGGCCTTTCTCGAGTCACCAGAAGATCCATCTCAGTTTCCCCTGGGCTGGGGCTGTTCAGAGACTGCCTGCTTCTGTACACCGAGTTCTTCAACGGCTGCCTAGAAAACATGAAACGAGAAAACAGTAAAATGAAAAATAAATTAATGGCAGACTGCAGTTTTCAATATTCACCTTTATTCTTAGATGATGCCGTTCATAAAAATGCCACCTTGTTACAGGATGTTCTTTCTACATATATGAAGTGCTAGAAATCAGTAACCTTATTAAGAGATGACTAATTGTTTTTTACAGTTTAAGGAAAAGAAAAGTTACGTAAAGGACATGGACATCATATGTGGGAGCTTATCAGATGAAACATATCCCAAGAAGATATCAGGACCCCTTTAACTTCAGCTGATACCATTCAAATTCACTTAAAAAAAAACCATATAAAAAAATAACGGGATCTCCCACACATACAGATAGGGAACAGATTTTGGTTGCTGATCCTGAGCAGTAAGAGAGAAGCAGAAAAATGCTCCACTGAAACAAACACCCAGCAAAGGGAATGGAAAGCGACACAGCAGTGGGAGGAAACTGCTTGCAAGATGCTGGTTTTAAATAGCCAGTTTGGTAACTGGCCACACTTTCTCAGAGAGCTGTGCTTCCTGGGATTCAGCTGCTTCCAGCACAGCTCCGAGCAGCACTGGGACAAAGTGCTGCTCATCCATGAGCATTGAGCTTCCACTGCTGGGTGCTCCAAACCAAGGGGAAGAAAATGCAGTGGAAAGGCAGAATAAAAATGAATATCCAAGATACCCAGTACTCTCACCAACAAAACCATTTCTGCCCTTGTTGCTGGTTATACAAAAGCAAATGCAGCACCCCTCTGTGAAATGCAGAACATATCTGTACATATCTGCAGGAGGGTTTGCCAAATGGTGATACAGGAACTTTATGCTTCATCAAGCTGCATCTTTTAAGAAGGCTGCTTCTACACCAGCAGAGTTTATGAGTTGTTTCCGTACTGTGTCTGGCCATTACTCATTTTGTTGCACACTCCAGAGAAGCACTGGTCCTGAAGTAGATCAGTAACAGATGAAATAATGGCATGCCAGCTTCATTTATTAACACAGTAATTACACTGCTAGAGCCTGATACAAAGTTATCTTTGCCTAGCCATGCTATTTTTCTGCCTGGTGCAATTACTCCATTCAGAATATTATAATTAGATCAGGTCATCTAATGTGTCTGTATGCTTTACACAGGGGACCTGGCAGTGCTCATAGTGAAGAAAAGTTGCACTGTTATGTCTCAAGTCCCATTTTCAAGTCACTTCATGGCTTAACATCTCAAGAATCATCAATGAAATGAACAGACAAGACAGTCCAAATTAATTCACTGATAAATAATTCTTCAGTTATTCCAGATCTTGTTAACAGCACTTTTTGCCTTGACAGATTAGAGCAGCAGAAACTGGTTTGCAGAAATCCAGAAAGTAGGACATTTACAGGATCAGGCAGGATAAAAGGTAGGACAAAAAAATACCAATTTCATGCTTCTGATTAAATAAATTACTCAGGCATGTGCTTAGTTTCAAGGCAACTTTCAAAAACTTCTATGTGACCTTTGATCACAAATCACCATGCTCATGTTTGAAAGTCTCAAATGCACTGCCAAAGCAGAAGACAAGCAGAGCTTTTGGAATAAGTTTCCTCTACAAAAATAATATTGAATGAATTCTTTCTTCCTTTATAGTCTTTCTCTGACTTTACTGTTGGTATTATCGAAAACAGGGTTGTGCACAGGTCAATCAGATCTGACAATCTTCATCTTCTTACATCAAAGGTCTCTAAAATTTCATGTATTTTACAATAGGTCCATAAATACTTAGTTGAGGCAGTTGTGATATGTTTCCTAAGAGATTCAAACATACAGCTCTGTAAAACATGCAGATTCTTGACCTGATTACAAACTATTAAAGAAAATCCAAGAATAGTGTGTATCATCAGCAGGCTCTTAAAAATTGAGATTGCCAATTACCTCATTTAAGAGAGTTTCACTAATGAGAAAGGAGGTATGAACAGGAACAACTGGCATTCAAATGGGTTAGGAAGTTCCTTCTGGGAACACAGCTGGAATGTTTTAAAACAGGAGTATTATGGTACTGATGACTGAAAGGTACCTAGACCACAAAGCTCTTTGTTCTGGAAAAAATCAAATCATTTAGCAGCAGTGCTCTGTAAATCACTTTTAAATACAATTAAAAATTAATCCAAAATATAAAGGTAACCTGGATTAATCAGCTGCATCTCCATTTTCTGATACGTTTTGGAAGTGCTGTAATAATGCGACTTAAGTTAGAGGAATATATACAAGAGAGAAAAAGTGGAACTGACCTTTTCCCTAGAAACTTTGAAATCTTTGACTTAGTTTTTAGTGATATTGTTTTAAAAACTGCAATTTTTCAAGTTTTAATTGCTGTAACAATGACTCAAAACAGAAAAGGTTAGAAATCTTTCTTTTCAATTGTATGCTTACCCAGGTTGCTTTTAAAGCTATTTTATTTCATTACAGAAATACAATTGTATTGACTCATTTATCAATAACCAAACCCCACACTACCCTGTAGTATTTTTCAAGGTTTCCTCCAGAAATGTGACATTTTAGCCATCTTATTTTTGTTAGAAAAATAAGGACAACAATTGTCAGGTGTGTGCAGCATATCAAGTTCAGCTCCAGGTCATAGTATGGAAATTTTAGCACAGAATTCAGAACTGGTTTGTTTGTAAACATCTGCAGCATCTATAAAGTTCACTAAGTGTTCTGTGTCTCCACAGAAAGTGCATCAGAAATGGTTCTCTCTTCCCACATATACAGATGATATATTTAACAAGCAAGTCCAGCAGCCAGCCTTTTATGCTTCAGCTACACATAGGAATCGTTCTTCCACAGCAGTTTACCTGCCTCCCAGCAGTTTATATCATGACAGGGATCACTGTCTCAAATAGACTGTGACAGGTTTACACAACACAAAGGAAAACACGCAGGAAAAAATGTGTGGGATCTTCCCACAAACAATCAGTGTATTCAACAAAAAGCACATGGCTGTGTTAAAGCTTCAGTTTAATGTTTTAAATGCTTCCTGTGAGCCATGTGACACATACTGAACATCCAAATTAATGCCTCAATCAGTCACTGTACAGCACACAGCCACACCAAAGTGTTGAGGGAACTTTCCAGCTCCCGGGACTAAATATATTCCTCAACAAGTGTTCCCAGTGCTCTGTCTGTACCTCCTGGACAGAGCGTGCAGAGCAGGGCTCCCACGTAAGGAAGACTCCATTTCTTACCTTTTCAGTGCACAATGAATGGGAAAACTGCATGAGGAAATAGTGCCCCAGGACCTCCAGCAAGAACCTAACATACAGCTGAGTCAGCATCTTTTCATTGACCAGTGCAGCCCTGGGAAAGAGCTTTTCCAGAGCAGTGTCCCCCAGCCACTGAACTCTAGACCTATAGAAATTCATCTGATCACAGCTTTTGCCCGTATTCTGAGCCAACAGTGCATTTGTAATTCCCATTACAGCCTTTTCCATCTCTGTGCCCCCAGGGTGATTGCTGAAGGTGCACTGTGTGCAATGCCTGTGTCACCAGTGATGCTTTGATTGCAGTCAATTTAAGCTCATAGGAAAATTTTGGTCTGAACGTTCCAGGAGATGGGATGCAAGATTGCACCTCCAGGCGTGAGGGCCATTTCCAGAGGAAAGGTGCTTCAGTATCCCTTTTTCCCTCGCAGACCAACTCATGCTTGTCCCTGATCACAGTAAGAACCAGAGCCCTCCTGTGCGAGGTGCAATGGCAAACACACTCTTTTATAATCCTTCACACCTCCAGAACTTCCAAGAAAGAGGAATCTGCACACTGTGCCATTCCTGGGGTAGGACTGGTGTGATCTCCTCTTTCCAATGTGCCAGTTTGTATTTCAGAGAGCACCAGCAGCAGAGCACCCACCCACGGCAGCAGCTCAGGCACAATCAGCACCTGCACTCCCCCTGCATTTCTAAAATGGGGAGATGAATGCTGCCGGTGTGCCATCCTCAGGAGACAGTGAAGTGTTAATCAAACATTAGTAATGTTATACAACATGCCAGCTTCATGTGACAGATGAGCAAATGGTGAATTTCTCTGTTAAAGGCACAGGAAGATCACCAGTAACAGGCACACACAACACCTTACAGATACTGTCGCTGCAGGACTTCCTGGACAACGCACCGGATCTGCCACCTCACGCCTACTGCAATAGTTACGTTTAGATTAAAATAATGACAAAATAGGAACACCACTGTATATTGAAGGAGAACCAATTCAGATGCTAACTTCCTGCCTAAAGTCTGCTCTGAGTATCACCAGTAACATTACTACCACTTTTTCTGTTTACCTTTGAGAATGACTCACAAGAACTTGCAACAGTCCCTTCCCTCATTTCTTTTCTTTCCATTTGTTTATTTTTAACCACACTGCAGCTTTACCTGAGGACATGCTTTCCATGGGCTATGTGAATTTTATTCATAAAGCAGAGGGGACGAGTGACCATACAACAAACAGCTGGCTCATTAAAATGGCCCCTCTGACTCCCAGGACATCAACTCTCCTCCCAGATGAAGAACTGCATATAAAAAGTCTCACCTGTTCTTAGGCTCAGCAAATGGAGATGAGACATCTGCATCTGGATCCAAAATGTGGTCAAGTTCTTTCTGGTTTTTCTCATACATCCTTTTTCTGTCTGTCAGCCCCTTGCTATTATCAACCTGTGGGAAATCATAGTACCCCTTCCTCTTGGCTTTCAGGCGCAGCTTGTTGCGGTAGTGCTCTATGTCAGACTTCTGCTTCAAAGCCTTGTTCACCTAAAAGGCAAGAAGATGTTTCAGGGCTGGCTGGTGGTGGGCTGGCTACCTCCAAAGGATATTGTCAGCGCACACACGCTGCGTGTGTCATCCCTCCGTACCACACCGTGCCATCTGCAAGCAGCGAGGAACTGCAAGTGAACAGAGTCGCTGCATTTTTATGGCTTGGCAGATGGTTAAATAATTTTAGCCTAAAAAACGGTGTACCATTACAACAGTGACTCAGAGACACCCACTGAGGAAAAACACTGGTGGTGTCAGCCAATTGGCGTGACCCAACGCCGCGCGTGCTTCGGGGCACCACGGGCACAACTCACCCGTCAAAACTCTGCTGGGGTACAGAGACATCACCCCTGACTACACAAAACCTTAAATAAATCACCACTGAATGCTGGGGAAGAACTCCAGTGAAATTACATCAAATGTTCCTTTTATTTATATTACTTCTTACAAATCTGTTATGGGCTCCTGTCAGAGAGGAACCTTAAGGGGGTGTTTGGTCTGTCCTGGTACAGCTTAGTCCCATGGTTTCTCCTAAGTACTGAGAAAATATCTCTCCTGCTTCAAACTGCAAGTTACACGGAAATCAGGAATTTACTTGGGCTTTGTGCTTCCAGAGTCAAATTCTACAGTCTTCTCACAAATTACAGGAAGTGTGTGTGCAAGGGTGCACGCAGCACCAGGAGTGTCATCCTGCTGCCTTACAGAAAAGAGAGGCTCAAAGCTAAATAAGTCTTTCCCTGAGTTTGGAAGGTACGTGGCACATCAGGACTTAAAATACAAGTACAAAGTGGAGCACAACAGGCTGCAGTAATCCAGGCCCACATGGGAACTCTGATGACACTGTCTTTTGCAGTGTCCCTGGCAGCAGGCCTCCCCACTGCTTTTAAACTGTTTTTAGCTGTTTAAATGGCTGTTGCAGTGTGAGTTTGTAAACAAAGCACCTCTGTGGCTTGTTCCCATAGTGTTCAACAGCTTCATAAAAGCCTCAGTCCTTTGTAAGTGGACTGGTCTTGATTAAATCTACATCAAAACATGAATATGTGCTGCAGTCAAAGCATGTTTCTTGGCCAGCATCTGGATCAGACATTTGTGCCACCCCACTTTTTTTTTTTAAACAACTGCACCCTCTGTGCACAGGCTGGAGTGCAGAGCAGGGCCATGGTCCCGTTGCACCCCTTCTCACTCTGAATGAGATTTATTACTCAGTATAGAAAGATCAGCTTGGCACCCAGATGATCTATTCAAATTTTCATACCCAGCCACGGAATTCATGTAGGAAAAGATCTTTTTCTGCTTTCTGCCTTCATGACTCAATTTTTAAACGGGAGAGAAGGACACTGGGAGGGTAGGAATATAGAAAATTGCCTCTTCCAAGGTTGCAGGCATTCACAGGTGCATTGTGACAGAGCAGGTCTGAAATTCTCAGATCTCTGAGCCCACAATGCTAATGTAACTTTATATAGCATAAAGGTGAGGAGCTCCTAGCAGCCCTCAACTCTAACAGGCTTAAGGTCACTCCACTTGTGGCTGTAGCCAAGGAAACCCCTGGAGACACTACCAGACAGCCCTCACCTCTCCATTGATGATGGCAGACTCCTGGCTCCTCTCTGAAGCAGCATGGACAGCAGGGAGGGCCGCGGGTTTGATGGCGATGAGCTGCACCGATCCCGAGGAGGTGTCGAAGGGGTCAATGGCAGACTTGGCAATGTTATCAAAGAGAATCCCTCCTTCCTCTTCATCACTCACGGCCACTAGAGCACATCAGACTCACTCAGCATAAAGACACAGACATTTCTGCTGCATGATCAAGGGGAAATTCAGCAAGCACACGCTTTGGATTAATGACGTGCTCAGCGCACTCAAGGTGCAGGCCTGGGAGACCTTTACATGGGGAAAAACATCCCACTAGATCACGGAAAATATTATGTATTCAAAGGATTATCTGTCGCTTCCCCAATGAAGGTTGGTTTCCAGTCTACACTAATAAGATGGGAAAAAGGAGAAGAATAAAACAGGAAATTGTATGAAAATGACAATGACATTTAAAGGAGGTGCTTCCCTAGGTTTCACATGGAATCACACACACACGAGAGCCCACGTGCCAAGGCATCAGTAGCTACACCCGGCCTAACCCAAGAATGCAGCTTTTTTTCTGTCTTATACTGCAAGAGCAAGGGCACACTCAAAATTTGCTAAAATAAGTAGGTTTATTTTTCAAAACTTATTAGTGCTAAAAACACCCATTTATAAAAATAAAAGCATTTTCTGCTGTGTGTTAAAAATGCTTAAGAAACTGATGGTATCTAATCTTATGTTAATTTTTTGCTTTGCAAGCAGTACCTCAGGTCTCTGTGAAGTTAAACCATTAAAATTTCTTAAGATCCAGAAAAAGGCTTCTGTAAATCTTTAAAATTAAATGTCATGGCAAAGCATCTTTTGTTTTTGATTTCTATAGAAATGGATAACTCTTTCACATGTAATTGGGCCCTTTCTCCTCCAAATTTTCTTTGCAAACCTGCATCACCTTGTCAGCCGTTGAATCTGAGAACTCTTACCCACATTTTGAAGTGAAAGAAAGACACTAAAGCATGAGTACAAATTCTACAAAGACATCCTTGCAAACATTTTTGAATAATTATGCTATTAGAGGGAAGAATGCTTGCTCCATCTCCTAACTGACAGGAGCAGAGATCCTCTGCTAAAGAACAAAGTGGTCTGCTCTAAATTTATTTCCTCTGAAAATACACTCTGCTTTAATATTTAATCACTGCACAAATTACAATGGACTTGTATAAACTCAGCAGTTTAGACAGCCAGTGATTTTGGTAAGAAAATATTTGACAGCAGCAACATAAAAGATGAACCCTCTGAGTAAGCTCATTATCTCTGTCTGTGCTCAGTGTGACTGCGGTTGGCACCACTTGAGCTTTTGAGCAATAGAATGGGTTAAGTCACTCTGTCATTAAATATTGTCCCTGCAGCTCCACAGAACTGTCCAAACACAACAGAGCCTTTAGTGGGTCTGGAATCCCCTTGTCCCTCCTGGGGCTGTTCAAACACTCCAGATGTGTGTGCTCAGCGGAGCGAGCGGCTCATGAGCCCGGCTCGGTGACAGGAACCCCGACTGCCAGGGACCGCCAGGACACAGAGCAGCAGGACCAGAGAACGAGTGGATCCTGGCTGGCACTGACCACACGTGAGCAGGGAAGCATTCACGTCACCACGAGTATAAAAGTGAAGTGTGGGTGCTCTTCCCTGGGGGGATTTTGAAACCCAGCAGCCACAGAGAGCTCAGCTTGCTGCAGATGCATGGGGTGTCCCCCCAGACCTTGTTTCAGGATCACAAACCAAGAGTTTTTCTTAATGAAGCTGAATTCCTCTAGGACTCATTAAAGAAAAGAAAAAACTAAGGGTAAAAAGAATCAGAAATCACAGATGATAACTAATTCTGATGTGGAACACTAACACCACAGAGCACCCTCAGTATCAGCCCTCTCAGTGGTGAGCACATCTCCTGCACCTACTGCAGTGCTACTGGCATGGACGTGAGAGCCCAGTGGGACCAGAAATTGGAATTTTATTCCACCTTAGCTTTGAGTTTGTTCATTAATTGGCATTTATAATCTAAAAGTAGGTTTTTTTCCCACTGCCCCTTTTTCACTGGTAGGTGATCTGCAGTCACTGGCACCCTGCTATCATCTGTACTGGCAGGAAACCATAGCAAGCACTGGAATTTCATTGTTTGCTCCTATCCATCTCCTCCCGAGAGAATTTACAGCAACCATTTATAACATGACTGAGCCACAGCAACCTCCAAACTTTGAGGAACAAACCAAAGGAATTTCAGAGAAATGTGGGAGGACTCCTGGAGTGTTTGTTTCTGCTGTGTATCCCTGCTCTGGGCCAGTCCACCCACCCCAGCATCTCAGCTGGGTGAGCAACTGGCCAGCATGGGAAACTTCAGGGAACTGCCCCCCATATTCTTTATAGTCACTCACAATAAGCAGCCTTGCTTATTATAGTTAGAAACATGGTTTTAAAGTGATGTTTTAAATCTCTCTTTTCAAACGGATGCATTCCAGCATTATTGTGGAGTCGTTCTCTTTGTGCCTCTGTGTGAGCACAGAGTGATACTCAAAAGCTCAGTGGCAGAAAAGGGCAAAACCCAACTTAATCACTACTTAACAGCAATTTCCCATCTCTGAAATATCTCGTGCTAGATGTCTCATGCCCCATGATCCACTGAGATCTAATTACTCCTGCTAATCTTCCTGTGACAGCAGCACATGAAGATCTGTCCAGAGCAATCATTTATTCGGGTCAAGTGCCAATCGCAGTGAAGAGCAGCGTGGCACTGGGTCCTTGAGGAGCAGGAGCATCCCGGAAGCTCTGTCCCCACACCACTGCAGCTCTCAGTACACGAGATCTGCTCTGTGCACGCTGCCCCCGGGATGCTCTCCCCCCATTTCCACGCAGCTCTGCGCTACTTCCAGCCGGCAGTGCCAGCAGGTGGTGCTACCCACTCGTGACCAGCTGGTCCCGTGGAAAGGGGGCTGTGGAACCACAGCTCTAAACAGTTAAAAAACAATTAGACGGGTGAAGTATTCTGTTTTTATCTAGTTAATAATTTAGAGTTTAAAAAAAAAAAAAAAGTGATACTTTTGTCAGCCAAAGATTTCAATGAGGGCCACAGAAGATTCCTTGTCTCCTCTCTCTTTCCCCCTACCTTGTCTTTCCTCCCCTCTCCCTCATCAAAATATGCTGCAATGAAGAAAAAAAGGGCTGAAATACTTGCACCTAAAAAAAACATAATGAAAATAACGACATTCAAATTGCCTGTGAACCAGGTAACCTTCCAGTCAAACACCTTAAAAAAAGATTTGTGCTGTCCTGCTCAGAAGCAACCATTTGAAAGATTTTGGAAGTCCTCAGTAAAACAATGACATCAATAGAGAAAAACGCATAAAGCCAAAACTTGGGTTTGCCTGCAAGCAGGTGGACATGCTCTGCCTTTTCTTGTGTCACTCAATGAAGTATTAAAATCCTTGAAGATCTATTTCACATGAAGGGAGGGCAAACATTGTAACCATACCTACAGAATATACCTTCAATTCAACAAAAAGCAAGCAATGTCACCCGTCTAAAATACCTCCTTAGGAAAAAGTCCAGGTATCAGTATTTCAAACAGAAATCCTGACTCCTGAATGTGATTTAATAATGGGGAAGTAATTTTCATTTTAGAGAAAATCTCTGTATATAGAAAAAAAAAATAGACATTTTTCTATGTCATCCAAGTCATCCTATTGGTCTGATGACTACCTACAGAAAGGTGCAAACAAGAGCTCTTAGCAATAAGGAAACTTCTGTTTCCAAAGGAGTTCATAGGCCTGTAAGTAAAGTACAAGTTTCCTAACATCAGTATCTGAACCTATCCAGGACAGAAGCACCTCTCTGGAAGACACTGCAGGTAAAAGAAAACACGCTTGTGTACGCACACACCCTTTCAAAACTGCACCCAGCTCTGTCCAATGCCAAACCTCTCACAAACAGCACAAATATTGTATTTTCCGAAGCAGACAGCTTACAGATTAAAGGAAGCAGCTCATGATTCCTCCCAGACAGTATTTCCTTAGGTGTAAAGTCTGCTAAAAGCACAGTGATGTGCCTGGGGTGTTGGAGTCCTGGGTTTACCTGGGATCCTGAAGCAGGAGCCCCCTGAGGAGGTCATTTGAGCTCTCTAAATGGGTATTTGCAGGTTTCCTATGAAACCATGTACACAGGGTGAGTACTTGTCTCCTAGCTGCTGGTTTTGCTCCCTTTCTTTGAAGGTTTCCTGTCCTTACAAGCAGAGGGAAGGCTCTCTCTCTGTGGTTGTGTCTTCTCCTCCAGCCACATCTGCCTCACTTCTAAACATCAAAGTCTTTCAAAGAGAGACCACATATCCCATAATGTTTGCAGTGAATCCATCACTCCTTTTCTTGGCTGACACTTCTGTAATAAGTAGGTACATTCAATAATTGAAAGAAAATTATTTAGCTAACAAGGATCATGAACATACAAAAGATAGGGAAGGCATGAGAGCCCACAACAGAAGCTTCTTTGAGGAAGTGGTGCCCTAGGAGTTTTAAAAACCTTTGCAGAAATAGTTTTCTGTTTGCACAATAAAACTGCCCATTTGGCTTCTTCAGTGCTGACATATCAGTGAAAAATCTCAGCCACCCAGACTGCCGCTGGATCTGATGGCATCAACATCTACATGCTCTTTACACTATTGCTTGGATGAAAACTCCTGTCAGACTCAATCAGTGGCAGAGTAAAAGTCATCCAGAGGGGAAGGCAAACATGAATGAAGAAATATTTATTTGTGTGACCATTTTCAGATCCCAGATCCCTCAGAGATCTGCTAAAACAGGCACCTTAGCAACACAGCATGCAGTATTTTCCTGCCATGAGAAAAGCAACCAAAAAGACAGGGTCAAAAAAAAGAAAAAAGAAATGGTATTGAGTAAGTCTGAAACAGGATGCTAGCAGGGTCACAGTGCTCTCACTACTTAAAGCAAATAAACAACAAAAAAAGGACAGTGGAAGGAATGGAAAAAGTAAGGGGAAGAATTAGTCTGTGTCACACAAGCAGAAATCTCGGGGGAAAAGAAAAGGGAATCATTGTGGAAAGCTTCTGGGAGGTTCAATAGCATCTGGTGCCAATGCACAGGATTTTAGGTAAACAGGTGGGTTTTGTTTATTCTTGGGGTTTTTTACCTCCCTGTGGTTAAATGTAGTAAATTATTCCACAAAGCCTGGGAGTTTAGTGTGAGGAGGTGAAGAGTCAGATTAAACCCCTGCTTAATACCCTTTCTGGGGCAAATGGAGCTAATGCTTCGGGATGAGGGAATGGATGATGAGAGGAGGAGGCTCCTTTCTCTACACCACGAGTTCTTCCCAGCACCCTGATTTCTTAGCCTTTCTAAGACACAGGCATCATGAAGAGGAAACATCTCGCCTCAAATCTGCACAGGTGCTCCAATGCAGTTGTCAGGACTCCTTTCTGACTGGATATTACATCCAGAGATCTGTCCCAGTTGGCCATGACCCTTGAAAGCAGCCCTTCCCTACTTCACCCAGCACTGAAAAGGCAGAAGGAGGGTGCTGGATGTTTGCTGGGATCCACCAGCTCCCCCAGCTAACTCTGTGTCCAAGCTGCTGCACCACTGCCACTGGACAACGTTGCTGGTGCCATATTTCATTTTATTTTGAGTCATCACAGACAACTGCTCAGAAATTCAGAAAAACAGGCTCTAATGCTGAGCTGCCACATCAGACAGAGTGAAAACTAGTGGCCCACGCTTCTGTAGAATAAAGGAGGTAGTGTATCATAGCTTGGCTGAGTTACATCCAAAAATCCCTTTGATTTTAGCTAAGCCAATAATACAGACAAGTTTTTCCCCCCGCTACTTTGCTCCTGCAGACAGCTCTTGCCTGGACAAAGGAAATTATAATCTTAGAACTTGATATTTTAAAAAGGAGTGAGGCCCTTTACTGAATGACTTCTAAGAAGTTACATCTGTTCTCAAAGACAGTGTCCAAATTATTGGAAAATGAGAATGGTCCAGTTGGTCCAGTTTCTTACACAAGGAAGTTCGACTCTTTGGTAATGCTGCTTGTACATCTCCACCTGTGATGATGAGGTTCAAGTACAATCCTGAGCTCAACTGCACAAGTTCTTAGCCCAAAAGCTGGGCAGTCATACACTTAATTAAGAATTGATAGCAAATCAAAACTTTTGTTTTTTCTCTAGAAAAAGAAACAAGCACTCACACTCTTCCAAAGACACTTAAAGGTTGAAAAACAACCTACATCAATTTCACTGGCTTCATTTAGTGAGGAGCTGGTGAAAGGAAACATTGTACTGTGGGCTGCTTGAGTTCTCTGGTTCTGAGTAGGTTCAGCCATTTGCTTCTCCCTGAATGGTGTTTAGCCTGATAAATGATAGATAGAACTGCTAATATCTGGTTATTCTCTTTCAAACCCATCTCAGAAATTGCCAGGACCTCTGTTGGCTGATTCTCCCATATTACAGTCCTCTAACATACATTATTTAGCACTTTTAAAAAAATGTTTTAATTTTTTTTAGGTATCTAAAGTAAATGAATGTAGAACTCATCAACTTTTAGAAAGAAAACTTTCTATTAATATAATAATGTGTTCTTCAAGAAAAAGCATGCTGTTATCTTACAAAGCCTTATCACTGTTTGATTCAAGTAGATATTGTGTGTTTGCAGTAGAAATAATGCTCAGCTGAAGAGTTCTCCTGATCCTCCAAAGCATCAGGTCCTGAAGCCAAGCCTGTCAGTCTGTGCTGGTTTCACATTGTTCACTCACAGCCCTGACACACTCCATTTGGAGTCACTTTTGATACAAGCCATATAGAATTTACGTACTGAGGTAACATCCAGTGCTGTCATTTCTCCCTGTGACTAAATGTCAGCAAGAAATAGAATCTAAAATTGGTCTGTAACTATGGCAACTAATGAGCCATTCTGACTTGGAGTCCCCAAATCCAACATGTGACCATCAAGGGATTCATTCCAGTTCGAAGATGCTGCTTCTCAGAGAAGAAAATCTTCTGCTGCTTTTGTCAATGTGCGTGTGAGAGCCACCAGCCGACAGGCAGGCTAGGGAGCTGGAGCAGGCTCAGGCAAACAGCTGGGAGAAAAGCAGCTTCCTCCTTAAACTGGAAGGAAAACCAGACAGCCTTCTGGGGATGCTGATCACACTGGGTGAAGGTAAAACCCTGCAGAAAGAACAAGCTGTCAGAGATGACAACAGTGTTCGCAATCACAGCACAGGGCAGCAAAGTGTAGGCTCTGTGATGAGAAGCAATGGGTGCATTGCAGTTTTGGTTTTTTAATTTCAGCTTCAGTGGGCATTTGGGATCACACAACTCCAAACTGAACTCCATTAATTCTGACGAAGGGATGTCATTTCATCTGCCGTGACCACATCCTCCTTCTCAGATGCTGTTCTGAAAGAGGAGCAGCTGTTCCTGTTTGAGGAAACTCTCCTAAACATACCATAAAAGATATGCCTACAGCTAAAAAGTTCCCCTCTCTTAACAGGGAACAAGGTATTTATTCCCTTTCACATCTGTGCCAAATGACGAGGTGACCCTTTTTAGGGCCATGGCAGATGAGTGAAGAGATTTCCCCCACAAGGAGCTGAAGTCTCCACCAGGAGGGCTCTGCAGATGAGGTGTCTCCTGCACAGGTTCCTCCTAAATTCTAATGAAACTTTAAAATAAAGGGTCACTATTTCCTTATACTACATTCAGAGGTTTATGTAGGTACAACATGCATGTATATGTTCTAGAAATGCACTACAGTCCAGATCCGAAGTAAGGATGTTAGGTGCTAGTCAATTCTTTAAAGAAAAACAAAAAAACCTGAGTTCTTACCAATTTTCTTTGAAGATGTAAAACCTAACAAAGCAAAAAATACCTTCACTAAATTATTTTGTCTACCTATGTAAACAGCACCTGGCGCTGGTTTTGAATATTGGCTTTCCTAAGTGGGTAAGAAAAAAGATATCATAAATTATAGCTTTTAACTGTGGAAAACATAAATGTTGTTGTCTTGTAAAATGAGCTACATTTGATACAGCGAAAAAATAATTAACCCCCTTGAAACTTAGAACCTGTTAGTCACTGTTTTCTATTTGTAAGGAAAACACAGCTATGGGAACAAAGCTATAACTCGGGAAAAATAAGCAGAGAGAAGAAAAGCAAGGATGAAAGGGGATCCAGTACTACTCTTATCAGATGTTCCTGATCCATCTTGAGTCACAAGGTCACCACCATCAACCAAGGTCTTGTAAGAAACATCCAGCATGATCCCAGGTGCATCAGGAAAAGCTGCCAGCAAGTGTTAATGACAAACAGGTGTGCCAAGGATGTGAGGAAAGATAAAGCACTGGATGTTTCACACTTTCTCAAATTAATTTTTATCTAATTAATTAATCTCCATCAGATCTGGGCCAGCTCGGCAGCAGCAGAGGAAATTAATGTCTTAGGGATCTACACAACAAAAAAAGCTTTAAACCCTGTCCACCTGGTAAGCAGCATCATGTCTTCATTAGTTTTCTGGCATTTCAAGAAAAAAGAAAAAAGGGGAAAAAAGCAAGAAAACTTGCAAGGGCCCACACAAATGAGCAACCACCATGATGTTTCATGGGATGTGGCGAAACAGTTAATACAGTAAAGGGGAAGGAGAAAACCCAAAAAATGAGCCACACACACAAAATGCCCGGGGACTGCTGAGGGTACGAGGCATTGGTTTCAGCATCCCTGGTGCCTGTGTGGACATGGCTGTGGGAGTGACCACAATGAACACTTCTCACCGTTCCTTTTCCTTCCATCGTCTTTTGCCACTTTTTGCGGTGCCATCACTTTCTGCAGGGAGCTCCGGCCGGAGCTGGGCTTTCCCGACCCATTGCTGAGGATGGAGCCACTCTGACTCGGGGACCGGCTGCAAGTAACCATAGCAACAAGGCAGGACGTGAGTTCCTCCTGCTGAACCTCATTTCAAGGTTATTTCATTTGCACAGTTTGCATCACTGAGTTTTCAACTCTGATTTGGTACCAAAAGCAGACAGAATATAAACAGCACACAGCAACACAGCAAAGGTAGGAGCAGAGGGATGGGAGGTGAACACAACTTTCTCAATTAGTTCAGGGGTGATGGGCATCTTGGTGGCTTGGAATGCAACTGCTCCTCATGCACAAGCCCCACAGTGATAAAAGTGCCACCACAGAGGACAAAAAGTCCCATTGTCAATTCAGTGTCATTAACCCAGACAAAACAAAGCAGACCTTTGTTTTTGGATGTATGGCCAAACCAATTCCTTTATTATTTAGCCTGCATTTACAGTCAGCTGTTGTCGGCCACAATGCAAAATTCACTCACTCACTTTGCACGTATGCACACACAATGTGACAAGAAAATTCTCCTATTCTCCTTTTCTCCTTTTGGTATATAACCTGGTTTAACTGGCACAATTATTGGCTGAAACTCCTAAGAAAATGCTTGTTTCAATCAGCCATTGCACATCCTTGTCCTGAAACTGGTCCCTGCCCAGGATGAGGAGGGAGGCAGGGCAGAGCCACTGTGCGTTCGGTCCCAGCGAGGAGCAGGGACAGAAACAAGCAGCATGATCTGGGCTGCACTGGGAGCAAGCTCCCACCACAGCTTCTCTGCTTTTTGGGGTGGACAAGTTACTCAAATCCTAATGCACAAGCTGGGAAAAGCAGGCCAAAGTAGAAAATAGTACATTTGGTGCTAGTGCACATCAAGACACAGTCACTTTTTTTCACGTGTGAAACTTGCCACAAAGGGAATGAAAACTCTCCACAGGACTTGTGTAGTTGAATAACTACACAAACCTATCTGCAATCTACCACTGAATTGTCATGGCCAGTGACAGGGTGATGTAAAGAGGTTACATTAGAGAAAAAAAATGGGCTTAGCCACAGAGGCTTCCATTTAGAGAGAAAAGGAATCAAATCGATTTCTATTGTTGTCATAATGGTTTTATAACCAGAAAATGGTACTAAAGCAAAACAACTGTCAAAACCATGCTGTAAATCGTTGCCAATACTGTGTCATCAGCTTGAGACATTCATTTACCTCCAGTTCTGGCCACCCTGTTTGGTGTCAGTAGAAAGCATTTACTGTGGTCAGAACAGCAAGGGACAAATATGAGAAAAGCAGTTCTTGGGGATTCCTTTTTGAAGATAGCCTAGGTGGAAATATGTATAATTTGAGACAGGCTCTTTCCAGCTACAGGGCTCTAGGAGAACTCAGCATGCAACCCAGCTCAGTCCAGCCTGAGGGTTTCCTTGTGAAATTCTGTTGAAAATGAGTATTCTTGAGAAGCAGGATTCCTCCCCTGCAAGCCTGTCTATCGCTGCTAAATGAATAATCCCAGCCCAGTAAAAGAAATTCATCCAGGGACAATACCTGAAGAAAATCTCCTCAGCTTGGGAACACAGAAAAGAAGTGGGCATGGATAGCTTGCACAATGATTTCTGTAGTGACACTAATCTAAATAGTCATCCTTTTTAAGAGGCCTTCATATTATTAACTGAGAAGTTTCCTTCAGTGGTGACAGCAAAGATACTCTGATAGTTACCAGCCACTTCCTGGCTGTCTGGTTTGAACTGACCTTTCTGGGCTGTAAAGTACCCTGAATGAAAGAGCAAACACATAAAGGTCAAGAAATATTTCTTCATCTTCAGCAACCATTAAATTCCATTTCCAGACACAGCCCCTGGGAATGAAAAATACTGAAATTCTACATGTTCTCACTTACTCAAGTAATCACCCTGAAGGAGGGAAAACTAACTCTTAGTTATTTGCTTAGAAGGGCACCAAGGTTCAACACATTTTATAATGAGAATAACTTTCTTCAATCAATTTTGCTTATCAGCACTTGTTTAAAATGGTGCAGATTAAGTGGGGGATTTCTGTGCTCACTCAAAGGACTGAGTGAAGTGCTGAATCACTTTGGTTAGAGGATTAATTAATAGGGCTGGTTTACATTTTTGTGTGTATTTACACGTGGCTTTGGAGAGGTTTCAAAAGATTTTAAAGAACAGTTCCTGCAAAGGCTTGACCTGCCCAGCACCAGCAACTACTGCAGGTGTCACGGTCATCTTCCATTTGTCATTTCTTCAGAGGGTGGAAGGTTTTGAAAGGGACAAGTTCTGTTTGTTTCACACGGACTGTAGAACCTGACCCTCACATTTCAGTGATTTATAGCATGAACAACACCTCACTGGCATTAAATGGCAGAATAACAGTTTACATCCAAATGCAGCTGGCTTGCCCTTCTCTACCGTACTCCCTGCAGACAGCTCCTTCCGCATTCCAGGTGATTTACTGCACAGCCAGAGAAGTATGACAAACCAAGCACCAGCTCAGGTTCCTTCTGTCTCCGTTCTTCTGCAGGGAAAACCTCGGCTGATGACCACTGGGGATGTCTACTCCCCAAGAAGGGCAGCAGTGTGTCCTCCAGCCCCACACCATGCTGGCTGACACCTTCCCCTTCCAGCATGTCCCTGTCAGAGTGTGCAGCAGCACTGTGATGAGTTTTCCAAGCTTTACCATTATTCCAAAGGGGGAAATACTGGATGAGATGAGGTGACTCAGCTGTGAAGGTTTGGTTTTCTCTAGAATTTCTCTGCACTATTCGGCTGCTTTTCTTGTATGTTATCAATTCCCTTCAAGAGGCCAGGTCTGTGTGATGCCTGTGAGCTACACAACAACAGTTACCTCCACTCAGGCTGGTTACCTAACAGGTTTATTTTCCTCTCTTCTCTTCAGCACCATGCCTCAGCTCCACTCTCATTTAATACCAAGGAGAGCAGGTCAAGGAAAAAATGGCCTCAAAGCATGCAAAACAGCTGGGAAAAAGGGATAATCTGCTTTCCTCTCCTGCAAGGACTGAGACAAGAAATAATGACCTTCTATTCAGCCATTCTGTTGATGGTTGAAGGCAGACATGAGGTAAAACTTCCTAACAGGAAAGGCAGGAGAGAACAGATTGTTGGAGGAGGCTGTGATCATCCCACCAGTGGAAGACTTTAAAATAAGGTAGATCAAGTTGAGCTAGGGGGGTGTTGGACCCTGCAGCAGAGAAGAGGAGCCAGAGAGCATCCTGGGGATCTTGAATCCATGGTCCTACAACCCTAGAGGCTCCATATGAAGAGAGTGCAAACCTGGGACACTTTACCCTAGATACTGACATCATCTAGTCTATTCTTACACTTTAGAAGTCCTGCTGTAGATGCTTTGGATCTAGAGGTCTTCCATAATTTAGTGGGTATTTAGGGTTTTCCCTTCTGCTAGTGAAGGCCTTGGGTCCAATTCTGGGGTGACAGAGCCTGCCAGCAGAGTTACAGCAACTGACAGTGGCCAAGGACCTGTATTTTGGTTCCTTGGGAAATTATCAGTGTTCATGCTACAGGTCCCATGTTTCTTTTGGGCTCATCTCTTGTGCAATAACAACATGCACATAAAAGCCACTTCACCTCCTCTGTGAAGACTCCACTTGGTGTTATCTCCTATTTTGCAGCAGCCTTACACACCCAGCACAGACCAGCGTTATGCCAAGGATCCATCACGGAGCAGCCATCTGCCACGCACAGAGCCTGGCTGCCAAACCTCACAGCAACCAGCAGCACAAATCCCATCAAACCCCTCTGTGGAAAGATCCCAGATGCCAGTCCATACCTTTTCCTTGTTTCGTTGGATTTGGCAGTTTTGATGGTGCTCCCATCCTGGGTGGTTTCTCTCTCCTGGGAGGCGGGAGCATCCCTGACTGGAAGTGGGAGTATGACAGTCTCCTGAGTCACGGGTAAAACCTCATCCTCTGCTCCCTGCTGACCCAAGTGTTGCTTGGCATAGTCAAAGCCTTGTACTGGCTGCAAAAAAAAAATAGGAGAAATAACAGAAATTTCCAGCATGCATTAGATTTAGTATAGATTTTCAAATTCAATGTAAAAATTTTCATTACTCCTTAACTTTTTTAATTGCATGAGTGACAGGTAAAAATATGTGGATTACCATGTGAATGCCCACCAAGAAACCAATTTTCTGATGAGATCTACATTCCACACATTTTAAACATGATTAGTTAGTATAAAATTGATTTTGGCTAACCTTTCTTACCCTGCTGTAACACCCCCAGAAATAACTTTGACAGACAGTGGAAGAATGAGGATGTGGAAAATTAGGAGTGAAAAATTAGGAGTAAAAAAAAATAAATAAAACCCCACAGAAAACTTTCTCTGACAAAACCCTTGTGTTCCCAAAGAGAGTGGGAGTAATTTATTCCCAGTCAGGCCAACGTAAAAAAGGCACACATCAGAAAGTTTCACGGGCAACATTTTCCAGAAAAGAATCTTTTTCAGATCAGTGAAATTATATTTCCCCTGGCTTGCCAGTTGCCTACTGGGAAGGGTATTACTGACTTCACTCATTTCTCTTGGGAAGTGGCATTTCACCAGAGCCTTGCAGCAGGGCAGTTCTTGCCCAACAGAACTAAGACATGCCTTCTGGGCAAAGCAGCCAAGGAAATGTGGGTTCTCTCAATGGAAAAATTAAACATTTAGACAAAACTTGATTTTCCAAACTGCATTTTCAATTGGAAGGAAAAGAGATGGGAAAAAAAACCCCAAACTAACGCGCATTATCTGTTGAGGAAAAAAAAATGAGAAATAAATCACTCAAAGGAATTCCTGACCACCTCTGGAAAAGATGTTCTTGCTACAGTAAATAAAAGTAATTTACTAAAAACTGGAAGGTTGCTCTTCCTGAAGTAAAAAGACTATTGGCAAAATGCTAAAAAAGGGCCACAAAACACTTCAAATTTGAGAAGTGGTGATTTTAAACCTCACACATACTTTGAAATTAGTATGAAATAAAGAATTATGAAATACACTGGAATTAGTTCACAACTGATTAGTCTCTCCAGGTTCCTGTCATGTCTGAATATTTCAGCTCCAGAAGAAAATCAGCAGGAGAAAAAAAATTGCTATTGGCACAAAAAAAGAACGAGCTCTGAAAAGCATTTTCTGTTGTTGTGTCCCTTACTAAATCTGGGCTGCAGCTCTAAATTCTGATACATTTCACAGGTGATCTCAGTTTGAAAAGAATAGGGCTGTCTTTTACTTTTTGAAACATAAAATATGCTTTTTCTTCATGTGGATCTGCATGGCATTCCCAGTCTCCTGTTCAGACTGAGGCTAATGGTTCCTAATGTGTTTCCATACTTCAGCATTCCTCTGATAAGGAGCTTCAGTGCATTAAGCAGTGGGCTAATGCTGATATGGGAGAGCAGACAACTCCACAAATCACCACTGTGGGACTTGCAGCATATCAGAGAAATGCTAATTCACCATCAGCCCTCCATGGCCAGCAGGGTATCGCAGAACAGCCACCAAGTGAGCTACAGAGGTAGCAAATGAAGGAAGGCAAGCAGAAGCTGTGTGCAGGACAGCTAGGAAGAAACACTGCACAACATCCTACATAATAATATTGTTGACCAAAATAATGTTTTTCAACCTCATCATAAATATTAAGTGTCAGTTAAGACTCCCTCTAGACATTCTGCAAGAAAGGTAACAAGAGAGAAGAGGCAATTAAATCAGTTATTTCTCCCTCTATGCCTTTAAAAAGTAAAATAAGTTTCAACTTATACATATCTTATTTAAAAAAAAAACCCCTCCAAACAAAAAACAGACCAAATCAGAAACAGCAGGACATGAAAATTACTAAAAAATTCTGCAGTGTCCCAGCTCAAATCTGCCAAAGGAAGAAAATGAAAGATTATTTTAATCAGAGTTCTACTTACCACCATGTCCAGTAACAAACTGCAATAAAAGGAGAGCTGAGAAAGTCATCCTCATCAGCAGACATATTGCATTAAATAAAATTTGCTCTTGGATCCTTGCTCTGTAAAAGCCCACAGGAGCAGATGGCTCTGCCACCCCTGAAGGGAACTGGCAAGGCTAAATCACGATCAGGCACTGCAAGCAGAGATGTCCAATACATCCAAAATACTGACAAAGACTGAAGGACTGAGATGCTAATATTGCTTTTGGGATAATAAATGGATAATGAGACCACTAAATCACACTGCCTGGCAAAGGGCAGACTGAATTGGGAGAGTTGTTTCTGGGACTCTTTTTCCTTGTAATGGTCATGAAAAAGACACTAAAGACATAAAAAAAAAATACATCAAAAAAAAGGAAGGAAGAAAGAGAGGGAGGGAGAGAGAGAAAGAGAGAGGAAGGAGGGAGGGAAGGAAGAAGAAGGAAGAAGGAGGAAGGGAGGAAGGGAGGAAGGGAGGGAGGAAGGGAGGAAGGGAGGAAGGGAGGGAGGAAGGGAGGAAGGGAGGAAGGGAGGAAGGAAGGAAGGAAGGAAGGAAGGAAGGAAGGAAGGAAGGAAGATCAGCCCCTCCTGTCTGTTTGTATGCCCAGGTAGAGTTTCACTGACTTTTTTTCTCTGTGCCCTTTATCAAACTGATAAGGTTTGTTTTCCCATGGCCTGCAGCACTTGCTTTTGCTTGTGGATCTTAGACTACAGATCTTAATCTCTCTTTACCTGCAAGTTTATTCTTTCATAGTCTAAGAAAAAAACCAAGGTGAGGGGACAGATGAGATTATAGACTTTAAAAAAGCATGCTGTGAATTAGAAAACAAGGGAGGCAAAAGTTAACATCCATCCAAAACCTCAAAGCAAAAACAGTTGCTTAAAATAAAAACAGCATTGAAATAACATTAAAATAAAATCCCATCAGAAGTTTACCAATTTGAATTTATACTTCTTTTCATTTCCCAACTAGAGAGAAAATTGAAAAAAATGCTAACAGTCCCTGTTCCCTGCAACTGCATCCAGATGTCCCTGACTGCTGAGGCAATTCAGAACAGCAACACGATTCCCAAGAGAGATCCTCTAAACTACGCTGCGCATGAGAGGTCATTTTGCAAACTTCATTTATTTACCCTTCAGTCTGCTACGACGCAGAAGTCACGCCTTAATTACCAGACCCAGGCAGCAGCCCTGCTGCTGTGCTCCATCACCTCCCCGTGCTGCCCGCGGGTATTTAGTGCTGAACGTGTCATTACCCCGGGCGCTGTGTCCGTGCCTCCCGGCCGCGGGATGTGGCAGCTCCGCTCCGGCAGGACCCGCAGCCTCCTGCGGGACTGCAGCACCGAGCAGCTCTGCCCTGCCAGTCCCCTTGGAGCAGGGCTTCTGGAGCCCGAGCGCAGGAAACAGCACCGCCAAAAAACAAACACACCTGAGCTCCCAGGATGCAGGTATCCCATCGCGTTCTCCTTTCCTGCCTACACAGCTTGCTGGATGTTCAAAAGGTATCGCAAAAATTGCTCCGGTGATTCAACAGCAAATCTCGGAGGCACAGAAGCAAAACACTAAAACGGCTGCTTAAAGTACAAATCACTCCACTGTGACTCCACTTCGAGCAGAGTCAGCATTAATCAGCAGTCTCAGGCACTTTTCCACAGCCATGAAATACAACAGACTTGTTTTTAATGTGACGTGGATATGTGCTCAGCAGCTATTTGTACTCCCAAACTGCATGAATTGAAATGGCAATTACAGTTCAAGAAATCACCACTATCCCTAACACTGGACTTAAAAATTAAAATAAAACTCTTCTTTTTAGAATGGCCTTCTTTCATTATCTTCCCAAAATATGTTTCTTAGCCTTATTTTAATTAAAGGTGCTGAAATCAGGAATGACCAAACCAGTCCATTCCCAGTCCCACTGCAGGATTTATCTTCCACAGTCCATATACCAGCATAAACTCTAAACTAGACCTGGCAGAACCTTTCTGATGGAGCCATCATTGTGAAACTAAATGGAAAGCAATTTAGCTTTCATTTGGAAATGCATCACTTTTCAGATAATGAATTAAATTAAATTTTATGGAGTCTCAAAATAAACCGGAAAGGGGAAATGGACCTTCTGCACTCCAGCTGCAATGTGAACAAATCTGCAGGAAAAGCTCCTGGAATGACTGTGGGGTGGGTGCTGGGAGCTCATCACCAATTGTTTTGTTCCAGCAAATGCAGATCCAGCTCCCATCCAATGACATTGACAGCTGATGCAAATGTAACCTGACTGAACAGGTTTTAACCTGAGCATGTATCTTACAGCCTGATTAAATCTGGTTTCTCAGGAACAGTAAAAATCCAATTTTGTCTTTCTTTTTGGAATGAAAACAATGGATTAAAATATGAAAATACTTTCAAGTTTTTCCTGTGCTGTAATTTCAACCAGCAGTAGGTAGTTTTGGGTTTTTTTAAATAGGAGTTTTCTTCAGCTGGAAAGCATCCCATATTGATGGGCAGTTCAAAAGAGTGTGCAAGTTCTGTTTTATTTTCTTCCTTTAGCTGAGACCAAGATTATACATAAAAAGAATCAAGTGGTGCATGGCATTTGCAACAGCCCCTAATGAAGCATAATTTGCATTTCAGGGGCTTCAATGGGGCATCAAATACCACTGCTGAGATATTAATTCTTGTCTGTGTTTGTGATATTGTGTGTTTCACTTTTGCAGACCTAGTCTTAACATTGGATGGATAATAGTGGATAAATAGACCAGCACACTGGAACCAAAATGGAAATGTCTTTTTTGCATCTTTTTTGATGCAAATGTCTGGTTTCCAACTGGCACCAGCTGCACCCATCTGCAATGAACCTAAGATAAGGAGAAAAGAGCTGTCAAATGCATCATGCCTTCCTTCAACTCTTCTTCCTATCTACATTTTTCAGCAGAAGCAACAGAGCTGAAATCTCAACAATCCTGCTGTCTGTAGCATTAAGAAACCAAAGAAAAAATTCATCATCTCAATCCCATGCCAGTGGAGAAGAACAAAGCCAGCTAAAAGGGCAAAGGAATCGTCTGACATAAAAGGCTGAAAACTCCTATCTTTGAGTGGACCTGATCAAGAGCCATTGAATAGCAGCACTGAGAGGGCAGACTTTTGCACCATGGAGATAAAACAGTATTCTGGGACATTTTTCTGTCAGAGGATCAAACTGTAGGTGCATTTGGTTTTGGAAAAAAAAATTCTTGTAACTGACATGGATTAGTGACTTTAAGAAAAACATAATTTTTGAACCTGACCAGCAATATCCACAAATAAATTTGAAAGTTCAAAACACCTAAAAGAAAAATAGCAGGTAGGAGAAAAAAAAAATGCAGAGAATGTCTATTCTGGATTAGCAGTTTGGGAGGAGAACTTTGGTTAGGGCCAGGTCTGAACTGCTGCAAAACCCAGGGCTTCAGACATTCCCACCTTCAGCAGGCAGGAACGGCTCAGGCCATGGGTTTTGAGGTCCTACAGGAGATGTGCTGATCCAAGCTGTAAGAACCTTTTCAGTTCCAAACATCCTTCAGCTGCGTCTATCAAAGAGTCACAGCCTCAGCAAGCAAACGGACTTTGGATCTAGAGCTGGGTCCCTCACCTTGGCTCTCTGAGGCAGGTTCATCATGGTGTCTGGTTTGAAGTCGTTCTTGTTCTTCCTGCACAGCACCGCGGTGATGATGATGATGATGACGGTGACCACAGCAATGGGAGCCAGCACGGCTGCAATGATCCACAGGTTGTTTGGGGGGTTCTTCACCACAGCTGCAGAAAATGGCAAACCAAAGTAATCTAGCTTTCCACACACAAAGGAATACCTTTGTATTACTTTACTAGGAAAGAAAAAGGAAAAATCAGCAACACTGTTGAATTCACAAATCCCTAGGCTCTCTTCTCTTAGTTATATGTTACCTGGTTATATGCAAAAGCAGCCATCCTCTCCAAAGTCAAGGTAGATGCCATATTAGATATTACTCCAATGGTTCACATACACAATAAACAAACAAAAAAAGGTGCAAGTAATGCATCCTTAACTATTTTTCAAACACAAACCCAGCTTGGAGCAAAGTGGCATAGCACGTGTGTTAAAAGAGCACACGTGGAGTCCATACCTGTTGTCAAAGACTGACTGGCTCAGCAGGTGTAAAATGGCAGATCTTTTTAAAAAACAGTGAAGCTAGCTCAAATAGTCATTATCAATAGCAATAAGGCAATAAGAAGATGCTTCTCTTGTGCTCTAGAAGCAATTTATCATAGTTAAGGTCAAAATGAATTCATCATTTCTGAAGGACTGGAAACAACGAGGTTGGAAAGTGCTACTTGCAGATATATTAATAATGGCACCGGGAAAAGGGTACATTTCAGAAATTCAGTGATGTAAAAGCATTTTAGATTCCATTTCATCAGAATAATCTCTCTTAGTATGAATCTTCAACTTGTTCACATGTGAGAGATCCTCCTGTGACACATTCCCAGCTCTCTCATCCCATTTCATTTCATTTCATTTCTTTCTGGAAAAACAATCAGACAACCTCCTTACAATGCTGAATTTTGCTGTAGTGAAATATTTAGTGGACTTGCCCATGATATCCCTGTTTATTTTGCTGTGGCACTGGCTCCTGGCGTGGGCAGGCAATTGTGAGAACACCAGCACAAAGCAGCCGTTCCCATTTCCTAGGGGACCAGCGCTTTCAAATGTCATTGAGCTTATGAGCTGTCAGAGGCACTCAGCATCTCTCAGGATCAGACTCAAAATGCAAACCAGCTTGTTCTGCAGCAGCTATTAGGAACTTCTAGTTCTCCAGCTGAAAGCCTGGCTGGGGCCTGAGCCTGTTTTCCTTGTAGATTTGCAACTTTTTGCAAAGCTGGTGAAGTTTGTTGGGTGACACAGGAACAGCACCATTAGGTTCAGAGCCTGAGCACAAGGCTGTCCAAAAGACCAGGCTGGAGTCTTTCAGGGTTCACTTTTCAACAGACTTGCAGAATTCTTAATTATTGACTTTGACATTTAGTGTGGGGATGAAAGTGCAGAGAAGGAAACAGAATCTGAATTTTAACAAATAACTAATTTTAATTGTAGACTGCTGCTGTGGAAGCAGCAAACAATTGTTGAAAAATTATATTTATTCCTTCTAGGGGAATGGAGAGGAAATGATGACCTTATGGCTAATAGGACAGACATTTAGGAGTCCTAATTTACATCTTTAATTCAGTTACCAGACTCCAATGTGACCTAAAGTCAACCCATGTTTCATTCCACTCAGTAAGACTTCAGTGGAATTTGAAACAAGTCTTTCATTCTGTTGTAACTCAGTCTCTGGCTCGTAACACAGGAACATCCATATTTTGTGTTATTATTCCTCTGTCTTGTCTAACCCAGCTATGAGCTCACGAGGGTACATGTCTTTTCTTACAGTTTTTTGGGACAGAACTTTTCAGTCTGCTAGAACAGAAATTATAATGAGCAAAAATGAAATCCACACAAAGTATTTTCTGTGACAATACAAAGACAGACTGCAAATAACCATGTCCAGAAGGAAAGAAATTGGGTTTCTTTCCATAATAAGGTATAAAGATGGAATTACCTCCCACATTTCAAACACACTCCCTTCAGAATCTCAGTTACCTCAGGTCACAATTTCAGTTTCTCTATATTCTCTTCTTACAGTGTTCTATGCATACTTGGTTGGTATGAAAATCTACAGATGAATAAGGCTGCCTTATCAGACCATGGGAATACAAAGTTAGATGATGAGCAGTAGATTCCATAATTGCCTAAATACCCACATAAATATAAATCACATCAGAGCACAAAGACCTAGGAAGCTGCTATATCAATATCTTCTTTAGTAAAAAAAAAACATTAAAGAAATATTCTCATGGAAAACAAAATTACTTAGCTTTTAAATACTGGAATTTATGGAATGGAGATCCCCGGGTTCAGTTGAATTAAAGTCAGTAGCAGACCATGATCAAATCAAGGATCAGGTACCGTACACGGTGCATTCTCTGGAAATTATATCATATTTCAGTCTTCTAACTCAATCCTACGTTTATGGATGATACATAAATTACTTATTACAGTGGTCTCTTCTTTTCCTGTCACCATTTCATGTAATTATTTCAGTGTCACTGCTCCTCCAGGCAGATATAACTGCACCAGGGACACCTGCTTTATGTGCTGTTTCACCAGTAAGGAGATCCAGTGTGGAAGTCCACTACATAACTTTGATTCCTTCTAAAGAAATACCTTGGCAAAGTGGAGAGATCCAGTTAGGAAAAGGCATGGATTTGTACACTGAGCTGTTAACTGAACGAAAAAACACTCCAAGCTTTACCACAGGTTTACAGCTATGGGTCGGTGATATAGGAATATCCAAAAAAAAAATTTGAAGAAACCTATGTCCGCAATAACTCAGTAACTGATGAAGGTCTTGAAAGAGAAATTTGAAAATACTTTAATTTTCAAGAGTGGATTGTTTTTTGGCCACGTTATTCTGAATGATACTATCATATCTTGAATCTGAAAACTGTCCATATGCACAAGTAGCTCTTTTCAACTTCAGTTTTCTGATTTGTGTCTAAACAATACCTTTAACAACCATGTCGTTTTCTTGGTGAAAATTATTATTACAGTTCCATAATGTTACTGGATGTTGCTCTGGGTGATAAGGGGAGGCTCTCCACATCTCCCTCCAGTGTTTTCACAAAGAAAGAGAAAACATGTAATAAAACAGTGATTTAAGTATGGAATTTTTAAAAGGACTCTTACGATCAGCTTGAACCTGGATGACATAGCCCAGTGTCAAGGCCATCCGCTGCGAGTCAACCGTACTCAAAATTTTGGCAGCTGCAGTGCCCAGCAAAGGCTTCCCGTTGTATAAAGTGTAATAAGTCAGTTCAGCTGGCTCCTTGGGTCCTGGAATACGCTGAATTTTTACCATCTTTAAGGGAAACAAATAAATAAATAAATAAGAAGAGAAAGAGAAATAAACTATGTTCACATTATACCACTGCAAAACTTGCCAGGAGCTATTTGAAGGCAGTGCCCACAGGCACTTGAAGACCTCCGACAAGCATAAGCTGCATGCAAATATTCTCAGAGGATCAGAGCTTCTCCCCTTCAGAGCCCAGGCTATTAAGTCAGTCAGTTGGAGGATGACTGACATCTTAAAAAAATTTTAAACATAATCCTAAGGTAAAACCCTACACTAAGGAAAGCAGGCAGTAAAGAGGAAAGGATCAAATGTTTGGACATTACAGTCCTCTGCAAAGGGGGAATTCTTATAATCTGTCCTAATACTGAAAACTGTATTTACTGGCATACTGTAGCTGAAAAAGAGCCTCACATTTCACTTCCATACTCGTTATTTTTTATCCCAGGTTGATAACAATGGAATCATGCTTTTCCCATTTTAGTCTGCAGAACACTGGCAGAATTTTTCCATTGTACCCTCTACCTTTTCTGAAACTACAGAAAGTGTCAAACACTTCTAATGATGAGAAGAAAAAGGAGTTTTGTGATTCTTCTCCATTATGTTATGGACTAAAATTTTACAAAGGTTCACACTTTTGGCAAGTTAAATGTGTTCCTTCTTTTAAATTCTTTCCGTGAAAAAATACAAAGAATTGTGTGGGCAAATGAGAAATGTAATAACTTGGGTATGTATCTTACAACAAACAATTCTTGAGAAACATAACGTAATCTTTTTTTTGAAACATCTAATTTTTGAAGATTGAAGAAGAAATCTTTTAATTGCTCATAGCATCGGTTGGCTTAATTGGTGAGAAAACAAAATGTGATCAGTTCAAAATACTGAATGTGAAATGCTGTAAATAAGAGATGATTAATAAATTACTCAGGTCTAAAACCTCTACTTCATAACGTGATCTGGGGCCACATGATTTGATGACTAACCCTGTATAAATAAAGTCTGCTTCTCACAATTTTTTTCCAACAAAAAGAAAAAAATTAAAAAGTTCTAGCTTTGAGTTACCTAGGAAACTTTTATCATGAAAAAAAGAACTTGGAACTCTTCATTATGCTGAATACGCTAAAATATGTACTTTGTACCAATCCTCATAGCAACCAGAGAGAAAATATTTATGAGCACTGATTAACTAATGATGATTTCTCGAGGATGACAGGCGTGCCAACACGGCTGGCTGCAGAAAGAGACACGATTAGCAATGCCACGCGCTCTGCCCTCGCTGCTTGGATATCCATGAGAAATACAGGAAATTTCAGCCTAGTTAGACGTGTCTTTTCCAGGAACTGAAGCGGGACACATGAGAGCAAAGCACTTCTTTTAACACCCGTCCGCTGAGCACCTGCACAGTGTAGCTGCCCACAGTAGTGGCACGTCTGAAGCGCCTTCCCTGCTGGTGGGACATCATGAACAGCGGGGCCAAGCGCTGCTCCATCAGCCTGGCAAAGCTCTGGTTGTTCAGCCCCAGCAAAGCAATATCGACCCCTTGAATGACTGTGGGAATGGAGAAAATACACACATCAGCACATCATGCACGGACAGGTAAAGTAACACGTGGTCTGTGGGACAGTTTGGGGCAGGGAGGCACAGACTAAGTCAGAAGAAAAATATCTGGACGCTGTTATCCCCTCTCAGTAATTCCCTGAGGAGATATAACACGCTTCTCTTTCAGTCCCAGCACTGTGCTTCCCAGATAATGTCAGTGATGTTTCAGAGAGTAAAAATCTTAAAATACCATTTTTAGGCCTTCAGTTTACCAAAATGGCTCAAGGGAGCATCTACTCTACGATCTTCAATGTAAAAATTAAGTTCAAACCCATTTGAGAGCTGTTGGTTTTATGCTTATTGCCAGATGCTCCTGTTAACTGAACTAGTTTTCCATCCTGAGGATTTGAACTCTGAAGTTTGGATTTTGTACAGTCTCAAACAAAATATCCTGTTTGAGAGCACTGAAACCTGAATAAACATTTCTGATGTATAAATGAAGGCATCTGAAATATAAATGAATGTAAGGTTTAAAAGACGCTGGATTCTAAAGTTCAAAAAAGTGATACAACATGCTGATTCAATTCATACATATGCATGGTTTTTTCAGTATTATTTCAAAAAAGTCTTCTGGGACCACCAAGATCTTTTTAAAACAGGATTTCCATTGTAATATCAATAATACTCTGCTGCAGCAAGTGCACAGAGGCAAGAAATGGAGTACCAAGTTCACAGGGTCCATACTGGGAGGAGTTGTACCACTCCCTTCAGCAGATCATAATCTCTGCATAAACTTATGTTTTATTTCAAAGTTATGAAAAGATAGAACTGGTACCAAGTCTATTTTATGTCAGAGCCCTTTGCTCTTGCTCCCCTAAGCATTAAACAATTCCAGGCACAGACATACCAACTAGAAAGGCTTTGGTATCACTCAAAGATATCTGGGGGAAAGGGTCTATTTCTTGCCCAGTTATCACTTCTGAAGTCAAAATTATTGTGAATGAGAGTGTGGCACCTGTAAAACAACTTCATAAAAGAGGTATTTTGAAGCCTAAGTGCTTCAAGCAAAAGATGCAAAAATCCCTGCACACAGATAATCAGCAAATCACAAAGTTCCTTGGTGTAACAGCTTCACCTTTCCTGGGTTATGTTCACAAGTGTCTTTTGATTTCAGATTTAAATCCAAGTCCCAGGATATTTAAGAAAATTTAAAAAATTAAAAATAAATGTATTTTTGTCTCAAAACTCTCAGAAGATAACACTGCCCTCAGAATTGTTTCAGCCAAAGTGCTATAAATTCTGAGGTGGGTGTTGGTCACTGGAGATGTCACTGCTCAAGATGATGAATCACTCATGCCCCAGAGTGACTGTAACTACATTTGCCCAGTCAAAGGCAGCTTCAGTGGGCAGCCACTTATTTCTGTGTAAAATTACTGCACCACTGTGTTCATATAAATGATCACTAAAAATTATTACCTGGAATGCACGGAGGAGGGAAGGACATTAAAAAGTACCTGTTATCACCCAGTAGTCTCTAGTTGATTCTGAGACATCAAGGTTTGGGTACTCCAAAGCTTTAAAAATAAGAGATTAAATTATGTCATAATATTCCAACGTCCTACACATTATGTGTCCCAAAACTGGCTAACCAGACAGCAATAAATAAAACTGAACTACGGCCCAAGAGGAGATCTAGAGCATAATTTTCAGGGTTACAGTTTCTTTTCTGTCTGAAAAAGAACATCAAGTGTAAACAGAAGAAGCACCGCCATACAAAGTAGAACATAACTCTCCCGTTGCCAAAATACTGGCTGGTACAGAGTCTGGGATGAAGCCCAGGACTGTCCACAACCAAGAAGGAGAGGTAATAGGTGTTTTATACATTTCTGCTGCATTCTTCCCTGCAGAAAACCAGATGAGATTCCATGACCATTCTGTGATTAATCCTCATATAACCCAGACCACAGTTTTAGCCTAAAATACTACGAAAATATACCAGGATCAGACTCCACATGGATTGCAAATGAGACTAACAAACCTGAGAGCACACCTTGGAGTGTGGTGCTCTCTCACTGTACACAGTTTAAGGCATTACCACCATATGTGTCTGCATCTGTGAGAAACTGATATTTGCTGTTTTGATGCCTTTTGTTAGCTCCTCCATCTCCAAAGTGCAGTAGGCTGTAAAGCTCAATATGCTGCTAATTCATTACACTGCTCAGCATTTGTTCAATGGATTAATTCTGGGAACTTAATTCAGAAAATATCCGTGCTCTGCACGTTGATAGGCTGCTATTGAGTCACCTTGATTTTTAAACCCCAAAGTGGCTCGGAATAGTAAACATTGTAAAGCATTTGATTACGCACAGTAGCTGCTTTTGAGGAGGATTTCACAGCATGCCCTGAGCTGAGCATTTCCACGACAGACTGAGAAGGCTCTGGAGGAGCCACTGGAGCCTACTGGGAAATAACATCCTCAGAGAACAACCTCAATATTTGTTTGATAAACTGAGACAACTACACTGCCACATGAATAAGCATCAAACACTCTTCAAAGGAAACATTTTCCATGCACACTATCAGTCTGGAGCCATAAACACTGCGCGTGCATTAAGTTCATGGGTTTGCAGTACAGCTGCTGCACTGGGAATAAAACCAAGAGCTCCAAAATGAAATATAAGCCAATAGTTGTTAAAGAAATACTAGCTAAAGACTTTATCAGGCCTGTTCATCATGTGTGGGGATCAGCAGAGAGCTGCAGTACCACACGAGACTTGCTATGTGACAAACGGCTTTCACAGCTCCTGACTACCAAGCATATGCCTGTATTGCCTTGGTGAGAAGCACCACAATCCTCTTCCTATGCAATAGGCCTATTTTGGAAGCCAAACACTTGAATCGAGCACAGCCAACATCAAAACCTCCTCCAGCTTTCTCCTTCTGCTCCTCGGTGGCCCATGAAGACATGTCCTGCACACAGGGCACCTACCAGCCATGAAAAAGAAGGAGTTTGTCTGATGAGGAATGGGGTACATCCCTTCCTAGGTCCCTGAGCACACCCTTGTCAGCAGCCTCTCTCTGCCTCCTCTTGCCTGTGGAAAGACTTTATGAAAACACAAGCCCATGCTGAGATGTGTCTCTTACCCCATGATGGAAACTTTGATTCAAAAGTCACACCAACACTGTGCAAGAACTTATCATCAGGCAGTTTCACCTATTTGTTTCCAAATAGCATAATTTGACAGGTAATGCCCCAAGAACAACATACAAACCTCCTTTCCCAAAGATTTGCACAGTCACCTGAGTTAGCTGTGATTCCTGACTGCCTCACAGCAGAGAGAAACCACTTATCCCACAGACTTGCTCACTGTGCAAATCACTGATGGAGAATTGCACCATATCAATTCTCTGCTGCTGGGCTGTTTGCAAACAAAATGGACTGAGAAAAAAAAGATTATTTGCGTTTTCCAACACAGTTGTGCTCACTTTCCAACAGTCTGCTTCTGCACTGATGTGCCCTGATGCCTTAGGTTTTAACTTTTTTTAACTAAATCCTGTATTGCCTAGTGTGTAATTCTGAAGTTCCTTGTGGCCTGTTAACTTCTGCTCTCTCATGCTAAGATAGATGTAACAAAGCCTCTTCAGGCCTGCTCTCCAAGGACATCCAGACTGCCATATGCTAACATCTTGAGAAGGAAGCCTAAGCTTGGAGAAATTACATCATTAGCTAAAGTTTAACTGGCGAATTTATGCTGATGTGCAAATGGACCAAACCTATAACAGTGTGAAGAACTCGTGACTCGGCCGTCCATCTTGGGGGTCCTTTTTGGATGTAGCCTTTGGCTCCCCAGGGTGTGCTTTTGAAGGCCTTTCAAATAAATATCTACCTTTATTCCCTTACTCCTGTCTAGTCTCTGTCTCTAGGTAGCCTCTCAAGGCATCAACCCAGCATGCCACTGTCTCTCGTCACCCCCAGCAAACACAGGCCTCCAGTGAAGGGATAACCTGCCTGCAGCGAGCTTCATTTCACACATCACATTAACAAGCAGATTAAACAGAAATCCTCATAATCAAGTGTCTTGTCCCTTTAATCACTTTAAAGAAATTAGCATGCAGAGTCAGAGAGCACACACACCACACAGGCTGCCCACACACCTGTCCCCAGCTCTCTGTACCCCAGAGCCTTCACAGCAGTTGGAATGCAAGACAACTACTGATGCCAAAGTGCTTGGCCCACATGTACACTGAAGATGCAGTTCAGCAAATACCCCAACAACTTTTTATAATAGAAGCATAGGTGGAGCTCACCCCACTACCCAAACACACACTCACAGCCTGATCCCAGCCCAGCCCCTGGAGCAACCACCGGGCTGAGGATTCCACTGAAGCAGAGGGCTATGCTGAAGCGAAATTTCATCCAGCGCTGTGCTAAGCTCTGCTGAAATTAAGAATTTGGGACCTTTTGTGCTTTGCTTTTCATAGAACTACAATTTTATTTTGTTTGAAATCTGGCACAGGAATTTTTTCTTATTAATGACAGTATATATACATTTTTCTTAGTTATTTGCCAGTGTTGCTAGCAACCAAATTAAACACTGAACCCTGAACAGAAAATAAACAACTACCTAATCCCCCCCCCTCTTTTTTTTTTTTTTTTTAAACAGAAAACAGTTCAAGAAGTAGTCAGAAGAACTACCTACAATCCCTGAGTTTGACAACAAAGAAAAATTCCAGTGCTGGCTAATCTTGCTGCTGGGAAGCACATACTTACATTCAGCAATGGTGAGAGGCGGGTAGGTGAGGTAGAAACCCACCAGCTCAGCTGACAGCTGATTAAGAAGGTTGCTGGAAATAGTGCCATTTAGAGTAGTGCTTTGATTTTTCACTACGTAAAACAGAGTGACAGCTTGGGAGACATTGGAGGTGTTCAAAATCTGAAACAGAGGCAAAAAATAATGTGTTGCTGTGGTTCAGCTCAGTTTAAAAAAAAACCAAAAAACACCAAGGCAGTGCAAAGAAACTGGGGAAATGTTAACTTGAACAATGGATTAGCTACACCTCATTCAACTTAACTTCTGTGATGCTTTAATCCCTACTTTAGCATTTGCAGGGTTCCTGGGGGACAGCAGCAGGCAGAAGAGGTGCAGTCAGGATTGAAAATGTTTTTTCCTGCTTTTACCAGCAAATGTGGGATGAGGGAGAGGATGCTTATCAGAAAAATCATCCAGTGCTTGACGCAGAGAAATTGTCCTGTTTATCTCGCTGTCTTTGCTGCCTTCCTGCTGTAGTTCTCTAGACCCACACTTTTCCATATGAAATTAAGGGGTGTCATGTCTTTTTGTTCCTAACATCATATGAATACCTGCTCTCCTTCCCACTCTAGCTCTGTGCCAGTCTCTTCCTGAGCCCAAATCTGATGACTGCATTTTAAGGACCAATTCTATTTAGCAAGTACTGGATGAGCTCCTCAAGAAACAGGAACAAAACCCATATGTTTTCTTGGAACACTCATGCCCTAGGGCAAGAGGGATGGGGTTTTTTGGCTACTGATAAGTAGGCCCAACAGTATTCATGAATGTTATTTAAATACCCCATCTTTATGGTTTGGATCACCAAGTTAAAAGAGAAACCATCACAAGAGTCCAAGGTCAGACCAAAAGTCTGCCTAGGCAATGTCCACTTACAAATGGCTGGAGCAGAGGGTTGGAGAGTTGGCACAGGACAAGAGGAGTAAATGATTTTCAGCAGTGTAAGATTATCCCACAGCTGTGGTCAGAGCCATTAGTCATATGCTTGGGTTTAAAAAGGTTTGATGACTTTTTATTCTATATCTTTGACCAAATGTTTTTTGTAATTTCCAGATTTGTTCTCCAGTTAGATCTGGACATCTATATCACACAGAATGTGAAAGGATGCCTCTTTTCAGTTAAATTTGAGTAGTTCTGTTATGGCAAACTCCAAGTGACCACTCCTGATTCGCTACAGCACTCGTGGCTGGAGAGCCATGGCCAGTTTCATTTCTCCTTGCATGGAAGATGTTTCATGCCTTTTACCCACCTTGCTGCCCTTCTCTCTACTCTCCTAGTGCAGCACTGCCTTTTCTGAACTGGCTCTGTCTGCTCCAGAGCTGTTCCTCCATTTTCAATTAATCTAAAAGCCTCATACAGTGCTCTGTTGCACCGAACTAGTCTTTTGCACGACACTGGAATAACTTCAGAAAAATTAATCATGAAGATCACACCCTTGAGCCTCTTACTTCCCACCTTATATGCTGCATCCGGGACCTCCATCCTATCTCTCCTTAAATTGACAATAGCCGCAAAAACAGCCACTACCTTCTCCTAGGGCTCTTTCCAAAATTGCTCAGGTGCTTCGTGAGATCTGCCACTTCTGCCACAAGCAAATTAGCCACCGTGAAGCTTCCCTCAGTGCCACAGGTCCAGCTATTGAAAAGCTTGATAATCACTTTACCTGACTGTGGTAGGTCATCTCTTGCTGTGCACTTTTCTGCCTCTCTGAGCTCCTCCAGTTTGAACACAAGCTCACAAGAAACAGCACCAAAGTAATTAAGCAGAGCTCTGATGGCAAATCCTCTCCTTCTGAGGAGCACAAGTCCATGCACAGAGTTTGATCATAAGTCAAAAACATATCATAATATCGCCCACAGGATCATTCCTTTAGCCCTTAAGTGTGGCATAGAGCATAGGGGTGTTGGCCCACTGTACATATAAAGGTGTGTAAAAATCAGGCCCTTAGTGGTGAATTTGTGCCCGTGAGTATGAAACTGAAATGCATACCAAGAGAAAGAAATCTATTCCATTAATTCAGATCTTAAAAACAGCTATGCCTAGCACTATCTGTATACCTGAATAGCCTCACTAAAAGCAACTAATGTGTCAGAATAATATGTTCAGTAAAATATAAATTTGGAAGACTGTGTTTTTATACTTGGAATTTCATTTTATATGACTGAACTGCAAACAGTAAAACTCCAATTCATGAAAAGCAACAGCCTTCTATAAATCATGCATTTATAAGTTTTCCTGCAACACATAAAACAATCTTATTTCAGATGAAAACATAAACCTCCTTCCACAGTGGCTAGCAAAGGCACTGTGCTGGAATACAAACGCACACATGGCAAAGAATAAGCAGGAGAGTTTGGCAACGGGCACTGGCAAAGCACCTAAAACTGTACCTGAACAGTTAAGTTGTTGCTGGTGTTTAGGACCTTTCTTTCAGCATCCTGAAATGCTCTCTGGAGCCGCTGTTCCATGGTCTGAACAAATTTGCATGACTGAATATTGTCTGTTTGACCCACAAACTGCAGCTCTGGAAAAGGAAAGCGTTAGCATGTGGACAAAGTATTCTCAGCTCCAGCACCAACAACATGATCAATTTACACATTAAGCAGGTGAAAATAATGCCACTTCAGGAACTGCACTGAATTAGCCTTAATTAAGACAAAATATAAGAATTAGATTGCATTATTAGAGCTGATACTCTCCACAAACAAATGGAGATTGCTTCTGCAATGATATATGAGATGGTAGGGCCAGTTCACTGTGCATATTCTTGCTCAGAGCCAGGCTCTAAGTGAAGTCATTCCAAAAGACAAGTTATAATCTTAAATCTTTCAGGTCATTTGGTCCTGAAAAACACAGTCAATCATAATACTGATTCTCATTCTGTTTTATTTTCACTCTAGGAAAAACGTACTTAACTTTAACTGCTGTAAGTGTGTGTACATAAACATGCAAGCACACATGTAAGAAATATTTTTTGTCATTCAATACGTTGTTTCAGAGTGCTCTTCCCTGCCATTACTATGCACAGAGGGGTTTAAACAGTGACCCTGGGTCAGAAAACTGAGACTTGGGTCAGATGAGTCCAGACAGAACAATGTGTGCGTATGTATGTATAAATACATACATATATGTATATATAACATACAATCATGTTTCTCATCTGATTGCCCCAGAAGAAACACACAAGTTGCTGCACAATCCATCGACTGCAACCCATTTAACCAAATGCCAAGCCTTAGTCAGGCACGCTGCTGTGACTCGTCCCTGCTGCAGTGCCACCTTCCCTGACAGCAGCACCAATGGCCCTGGCAGCAGAGCACCTGGAAGGACAGGGGTGCCCACACTGTCTGCCCTGCTTGTGCCAGGAAAGCAACTTCTGAACCCAAAGCAGAGCCTGTCCTGCTCCCACACCACTACCCCAGGGAGTCCCTGGGCGCTGAGCCATGGACACACACCCAGCCCAGGCAGGGCATCCCCCACTCACCCGTCTTCAGCTGGAAGTGGTAGGCTGGAGGTGGCTGCCAGGGCAGGGCCAGGGCCACCACGGCCTGCAGATGTGGCACGTGCTGCTTCATGTCCAGCGTGGCGTTGCTGATGCCGTAGGCAAGCAGCTTTTCGATGACAGCAGCTGGCATGAAAACCAGTCTCCCCCGTGTGACATAGTAACCAACTGTGAGGTTACTCGATTGCTCCAGGATTTCAACCTAAAACACACAGGGAAGCATATTTTGTTATTATTTTGGTTGCAGTTCAGGCACTATTTGATGGGGCTTCTCACTCTGGATATGTGCCCCTTGTGGGATTTTTACCCTGCAATCCCCTACAATCCCTACAGGATGAGTTAGTGTCATACCAGACATGGTATTAGCAGAATTTCTCAGAGAATTTTAGGCTCAGCCCACACAGCCTGGGCTCTGAACTGAAGGAGTGCAGTACTGCTACCAGAGCTGCAAACCTCCAGGTTAGGCTGGGCCTCCATTCACACGCAGATACTGGGACATTTTACATGTGCATGGAAAAACGCAGTGGGCTTCCAGCTTTCATGTCTGAAGTTCACTGACTTCATGCATGTTTCTCTCATTGCAGATTTGCAGACAGATTTTTGAAAGACAAAAGTTTCCAATATTTGATTGGGCTGCCTCTCATATCCTGTTCTCCTGTACTGTCCCAGATGGTTAAGTCTATGAGTGGGCCTATATGAGTGGAAATGCCAAACTACAAGAGTGAACACACTGTGAGCCAGAAAATGAGCTGTTTTACCTCAAAATTCTGTATTTTCCAAAAAATTTTACCCCTGGAACTGGTCCTCCTCACTAAGTTTTGGCTGATTTTCTCTGTTAGAAGAAGGCAGCTCCTCTCAGGTCTGCAAAAAGGTAGGGGACTAAACCTGGCAGCTTTTATTGCTGCTGCCAAGGAACACACAATTCCCAAACCAACCAACATCCTCCACACTTGCAGCAAGAAAGCGTGAGAGCCAAAATCAACTCGATGCCCTCTGTTTTGAGAAAAATTACTTTTTTCCTTCCCTGAGGCTTGGTGAGTGTAACTCCTACCAGCCTTGGGCTCCACACAAACCCCAGCCTGAGAGCGCAGGAAGCTGTGTCCCGGGGAAAAGCATCCTGGCAGCCCACCCGAGCCTGCTCTCACACACAGCAGGGCAGAGGTTCGTGCAATTTAGCTGCAAAGAGATGAACACATCACCTCCATTTATTTCAATAAAACGTGCTTTCTCCCTGCTCGGGATGTTCGTCCCTGTGGAATTGCACCTGTCAGGTGCTGGGTTTTCCAAGCAGGGAGCGGACTGACAGCAGTGACATCCCATTTACCAGCCGTGCTCTTGCCATTGATCCAGGCTGAGCACAGCAGCACTCGGCTGGCCCTGAGCAGAAGTCACTCCTGAGCTGCAGGGGGAAGAGGAAGCTGCTGTCAGTAGTCATTTCCTAGAACACACTGAAAAGAAGTTTGCATTTCTCTCTTCTTCATCATCAAATAAACTGGTAAAAGCGTCAGATTCCTTATATTTTTAGAGACCAGAGTGGGTGCCACCTATGCCTGGTCTCCATAGGAAAAGCTCAGTGCTCCCCTCCAAGAGGCTTCCTGCATCCAGAGGTACCACTGGAGCTGCAGCCAGCTGGGGTTCCTGGGTGGGGGAGCTTTTTTGGTGAAATCAAGCAGGTAAAGCCAAGCATACTTACCTGAGCACTGACGTTCTGGTTGAAAGCTTGTCTCAGCACTTGGTTGAGTCCTTTTCTCACACTCTCCCTGAAGGCATTGCTTATCATCATCCTCCTTGTGTTCAGAAACAGAACTGTGGAGCAACAAAAACCACAGGGTGGTTTGAGACATCACCATGCTCCTGTTTGCTTTCTTTAATTGTTTTACATGGGGCTGGCTGTGCAGGGATCATCAGAGCAGCTTGGATTAGCAGCAGCTCCAAAGACAGAACTGCAGCAGCTCCTGAGTTTCTCACTCATCCCATGGCAATAGCCCATTGTTTCCATGTTTCCAGAGCAAGGTCTGACAGACACAATTTCTTTAGCAGCAACAACAAGTCTTTGCCATGCTGGCTTTCCAAGGAGGCATGAGGCCACTCACTGCCTGAGGACAGACTGGTACAGCATTCCCAGGGGACTTAGCCAGAGCTGCACAGGCAGGCTTCACATATTCTTGGCCAGAGTTACATAAAAGAAATGTGCTGCTCCACTGCTGTAATTATCTTCTATTTAGAAAGCATCTGTACACTTTCTTTAATAAACTTATCACTATCTTCTTTCTCTCTTATAATTTGCAGAGAGAGTTTTACAGCTGTGCTTGAGTACTTTCAGCCATATACTGTACACAAGCTACTTCTCTCTTTAGAAGTAGCTGTTGTTCTCATCACACAACTGATGGAGGTATCTAGCAGCTAACAAACATACATTGGGCCCAAAAGTTGCTTATTTGACTGCAGCCTGTATCATGCAAGGTCATTAAACTCTTTTCTGTACCTATTCTTTGCTGAGATCCCCAAGACACACACACCTTCTGGTGCTGTGCTGTGCTGCCACAAGGAGTCCATGTGAAGCCTGGGCAAGGTGCTTTTCCAGGCCCCTTCAGTTTAGAGTTCTTACAGCTAAAGAGAAGCTGTCCATGAAAAAACACCCAGAGCCAGAAGTGGCACTGTTCGCACAGAAAACTCAAAATCCTTCCATTTTGAAGTGTGCAGCTCTAAATGCTAAACATTACTTTCAAATGAATCTTTAATGATAGAATTAGGTGTTCATATTAGAACAGAATCAGGTATTTGTGTGTAAACAGGGCTGAGGACCAAGGCAGGTTACTGCACTGTCCTCTTCAGCAACACAGACTCCCTTCTGCAAGGCAGGCACAAAACCACCCCAGCTTACAGGGCTGTCCCTCCACACAGGTGGTCCTGCAGTGACTCCCTGAACTTCAGAGCACCTGATCTCACCACTTCATTTGACGCGTTCGCGTTAAAATCTGACGCCATTTCCATCTAACAACCCTGCTCGTATCCATCAGGTTGGTCAGGGCAGCAGGTTAATCACTGCTGCCCCACACTCTCTGACACGGGGGTGTGTTCCTCACTCCTCACTAGATGCCCCTCACAGACACACGAGGTCCCTCCAGCCAGTGCAGTGGCTGCACGTACCTGTTTTCACCATCATGTTGGCAGAGAGGCGGCAGTCCAGGGAGGGGGCGGCTGTCATGTTAGCGAAAGCGGCTGCTGCCGTGGTTTCGGGAGGAGCGGGGGTGAGTTCCACTGGAGAAGGGGGAAGCCTAGTTGTTTTCGCTGATGCTGTAATAGATGTCAAAGCTGCTGTCATTGTCAGTGGGTATGGGGTTGGCGTTTCGGTGATGTCTGAGCTCGGGAGCTTCTGGGTGTCGGTTACTGTTGTTTCTATCTGCCTTGGAGCATGGGCTGTGGGTGCGAGTGTGGAAGCTGTGGCCGCGCTGCTCTTGGGGGTTATGAGCATAGCTGGCACGTCCACAGGTGAGGCAGTCGTGTTTCTTGTTGCAAAATGAAAATCTGCCTGCGTTCCTACCGAGCTTAGATCCGATGTCAGTTTTGTGGCAGTGCTATTTTTTGTTAGTGTCAGTATCGGTGTGCTTAAAGCCATCACAGATGGCAAGGGTGTGTTCTCAGTGCCTAGAGAAAAGAAGGAAGAAGCTGGCACTGGTGAAGCTGGAGATGATTTTCTTGTTAGTGGTTTTGCTTCTGAAGTTTCTACTGTAGGTATTGCACCAGAAGATACTCCAGATAACACTGTAAGAACAGAATGGGTAAAGTTGGTTGTTGACAAAGAAGGAGACTCTGTCTGTGTTGGTGATGCATGGACAGAAGTTATGATGACTGACTGCAGAGCACTGGTGGTAGGGGTTGGCAATGGGGTGCCCTTGGTAGCTTTATTAGACACGTTACTGGGAGCTAGACTATGACTTGTAGCACTTGTGTCCCACTCCTCCTCACTGAACATGGCTGGACTTTTATCAGCCATAACCAAATAACCAGAGGACTCCAACTGGCTGTCTGTAAATTCTGGAAAATCTCCAGAACCGGTGTCTTCTGAGACAGAACTATTCAAGAGAGTCAAGCCAGAAGGCTTGCTTACAGGGAAGGGGGACTGGGCTGGCAGTGTGCTGAGGGTGACACTGCTTCTATTGGGGGCTGAAGTAGTCAAGCTGTCAGTGAGCTGAAAAGCCAACACTGCGCTGTGCCTTACATTTCAGTCAGTAATCTTTCCAGCACACTGGTTTGGGATTCTAGAGAGCTAAGGAGAGCACCTCCAGCACTAACAGTGGGCACATGTAAATGGAGAGGTGCTTTATCGTGTATATTGATAGGAACATGTCCAACAGTGAAGAAATCAGCAATGTTTTCAGCTGTGCTTCCGTGCTTTTTTTGCAGGGAGTCAGGCATTGTCCATGCAGTAGCAAGGGATGAATACTGAACAGGGGATATTTTCAGAGCAAATGCATCTACATCAAGTTCTGAAAAGCTATTCTTTTCAGCACAGGGTAAATTTGAAATGTTTTGACTATAGGATGCAAATGTATAGTTTGCTGAAGGGGTGGAGAAGAGTGGCTGCTTATTTGCATTAATTTTGTTTTGCAGATTTGACACTACTAAGGTGCATGGTACTCATCTTCCAATGGAAAAGTACTTGGAGCAACTTCCCTTATTTCCATTTGGACTGAAGTTTTAACCGAAGGAATACTAATGCCGGCTGCAGACAGCAACGCTTTATTGGTCCACGTAGAAGCTGAAGTTACAACTTCAGGATGGCTGACAGGATCTAAATTGCTTTCGGAGTCTGCATTCAAAATCCTGGAAGAGCCAGAACTGTGGCTGTCCATCACTGTTGTCATGGAAACAAGTGATGGCAGCGTACCCCACGTTGGAGGCACAACAGAGGCGAGTGGCTTTTTATCAAATGAATGCAAAGTTTGACCAGAGGTTAAATGATTTAAAGCTCTTGGAGGTGAATATTCTGCATGTGGGGTCATAAGGGAAGGTACTCTCATCTTGCTGTCTTCATTTACAGTTACATCCGAACGTTCTGCATCTCCAGGTGGAAGACGTGCAGTCACAAAAACAGCAGTGGCAGAAGTATTTGTGGTAGCAAGTTCAGGTTTTGAAAAGCCTAGAGTGGAAGTAATTAATGGCATTACAGCTAGATCAAGAGTCATGGCCATCTCCAAAACAGTGCCTAGTATTCTTGATCCCATGGCGAGTGTACAGGTTTGGATATCTGGAGAAACTTTGGGAAGCTGAGATCCATAATGCAGAACATTACTAGTGTTAAAGTTCATGGACATCTTTGCTGTCACTCCTCTTACGAAAGGCTGTTGAGCTGTCCTTGCCACAGGAAAGCCACCAGGATTTGGGAGAGCAGGGCAGAAGCAGCTGGAGTCTCAGTGCTGTTTGCCTGGTAGGTTCCATCAGTCAGGTCTTCTGCAAAGTTCTGATTCAGAGGCACCAGCGAGCGCTGCGAGGCAGCAGTGGCAGGGATTTGCAGCCTACCCTGGCTGGCTGCTGCCGCCCTGGGACTGCCTGTGCATGCTGCCCCAGTAAACACCTCGTTTGTCTCAGTTAGCAAGGGAGACCTTGGGCTTGTTGGAGAGGAGTGTGTTGCATTTCTAAAGAGAAAAATCTGTTTTGCTTCTAAATTCTTGTACTGGCAGCACTGCACTGAGAACGTGCTTTGCATCTGGAATAAGTGGTATTGGCAGTGAAAGGGAGGACGAGCTCTGTGCTGAGCTGAAGAACTCAGCCAGGCTCTTGGAGGCTGATGACAGGAAAGGTGCAGGGTTAGAGCCTGTAGTGCAATTAGTCAGTGCTGTGGAAGACTGAGGATGACTCATTGGCAGTATTAGATGTGGAGTACCCACAGCATGGAAGACTGACGTAGGAACGTCTGCTTTATCCTGAAAAACTGATGATGACAGAAGAGTGGTACCACCAATTCTGCCAGTCAGTGCTGCCCTAAATGGCTCCAGTAGAAGAGACATTATACATACTCTCATTAGGGAACCATGACAAATTTGGAAGTTACTGTCAGGGGAGACGGATGCATTTTTGACCCAGGAATATCAGAGTATACAGATGAAAAAGAGATCCTTTCCGAAGGAAACCCTTTTCCCACTAATTCTGTGAAATGCACTGCTGTCGATCCAATGAAAATCATGGCCCCCATAAGCAAGTTGGGACCCCTTCTGTGATTCACCACACTGGAATACACCATGCTTACAGGACTATTCCTGCTTTCACTAACCTGTCAGCTAGCTGAATCTGTGCTGGAGAAACCTTCAGGATCTGCAGACAAAGGCACTTGGATGGGCAGTACAGCTGGTTTAGAAAAGTTAATGGCATGAGGTGACTGAATTACCAATGAGGACAATGATGGTGATGGAACAGCAGCAAGCATGTCTGATCCTGGTGTGCTTTCTTTGGCAATGGAGGGTGTTTCTAATGGCACTGGCTGGGATGGCACAGCTGTACTCAAATGTGTCACTGGTGGTGTGGTGGACAATGTGGCAAACATACCAAGCTGAGGCAAACCTGTTAGAGCAGCTGTGTCATCTGCATCTTGAGACGACGACCTCAGAGGCGACTCAGCTGAAACCTCAGCGGGTTCCTGGGGTGCACTGTTCCCACTGCCTTGATAAAGGGAGGGTGACAGGTGCATCTGATCCAAAGTCCTGGTACGTGCGCCAGTCAGCGTTGTTTTTATCATCTGAAGCAAGTCTGCATTCTCCAAAGTCTGTCCCAGAGAAATATCAGCTGCTGAGGGAGTCTTAGTTTCTGTGGAAGGCCGTGTTGGTGATAGTATAGATCTCCAGTTAGGAAAAGATCCTGTAGAAGGAGCATCGTTGATATGCTGTTGCCTGATACCTGTAAAATAATAAGCAAAATGAGTATATTCTTCCCCGAAAGGAAGAGGAGTTGTTGTCTTGTTGCTACAAATCACAACACAAAATTCATTGTGTTTAGTAAAATGAGTGAATTTTTTTTATTGTTTTCAAAGTGCATAAAAATTTAGAGAAAGTTCACCAAAAAAAACCTAAAACATGAAACCCTGTGAAAGGTTCTACACAACAGAGTTTAAACCACTCAACTCATTTCATCTGACAGAAGAATAAGGAAAGCTGCCTAGGCCATACTATTCCAAAATCCTACTTTTACCAGGGATGCCTCAACATACTAAAAGAACATTCTTACGCTTGGGACAATTCTTGAGGTTATCATGAGTCACCCAGTGTCAAAATATTATGTGAGAAGATGGGTTTAGAAGCAGTGTAGAAGGGGTATAGGTTTTGACAAGCAAGCTTCACTGACTTGGCATGCAGTCTGACATGGGAACAGAGTCAGCACTGGCTGCATTCCTGTAGGATGCATCTGGAGGTGCTCATCCTGCCAGTTCTAATAACGCGCGCAATTACAGGCACAAAAGGAAGAAAACAAAACAGGGATGAACAAGAGGAGAGGGGGGCAAGATCCAAAACAAATTAGGACATTAAACTCTTTTTTTGACATGTGCAGATGCACAACACATCATTTCAAACACCAGTTTCCTCTGCATTCAACACCACAATGTTCCTAGGCTTTGTATTCTTGAAATGATTACAGTTATTCTAAAATCACAGCATTGGACTCTCACATTTGTACTAATTTAAAGATTAAGATTCACTCAAGAGTAAAATTTAAGGTGGTGGGGTTTTTTTTTTCCCCTTCCCCCATGTCAAGACAATAGATCAAAACTCAGCCCTGGCACTTGGTACTGTGCCAAGCTGTGTCCCCTTGCATAGCTAAGCAGAGGAAAAATATGGAGCTAAGTCCTTCCCTCCAGCTGCAGCACATCTGGACCAGGCACAGGGGATGCCAACCTCCTCCACAGCCCTGTGAATAACTCAGCATAATGGCGTGGAAGAGCAAGCAGGGCAGATCTCAAGACACACATAATGGGCTGGACGTTGGCTCCAGCCACCCGTGAACCCAAGGGTCAGCAGAGCCAACAGCATCACCTGGGATCAGCCCACACAGACAGGAGCCAGCAGCAGGACACCTTACAGCACAAGGGAGCAAAATGGGTCATGTTGCACCTGTTTAAAGCTAAGTTTCTCTCTTTATACAGCTTTCTTTGCTCCTAAGTTTCTACACCACCCATCATCCACATGCACAGGCCATAGCAGATGATTAGACCAGCTCCTTCGGGCTCCTGTGTGCATTCAACAGGAACGTGCTGCAATTATGTTCAGCATCTTCTCTCTCTAAAGAAAAAATAAATACACACACACACAAAAAAAAAAAAACCCCAAGAAAACCAAAAAAGAAAACCCAAACCAATGAGACATCTTCCATTTTATCCCTGTGTTTAAGACCTTTATTAAGCCATGGTGAAAAATGGCCATTATTGTCTCCTTCACTGAAATGCAAGAATAAATATCGTCTCCAGAAGCAATTTAGTTTAGGGTAGCAGCTCCAGGGCAGGCAGCAGAACAGAGCTTTGCCCTCCAAGCAACCAAAAAAGTCCCCAGACCTTTCACCTGACACCAGCTAGCTTGCACACTGGTGATCTGGAGAAAAGCTCAGGAGGCAGACACAGGGCTACCGACGACAATGAGAGACGAGCAGGTGAAGGGGGAGCCCAGTCCACTTTTATGGAGCTGCTCCAGAAGGTCAGCAGGCTGGATAGGAGGCTGCAGAGTCCACCAGGCAACTTGACCCACCAGAAAAAGGTTTGCAGCACAGAAGTGACGCTTTTGTATTTGGGCCATGGCTGCTGATGGGTCATCGGGGGACTGGAGACTGGTGTGGCCTGGTTTCTGATATTCTACCTGCTCCACCCCGTGCTGGAAGGCACATTGTGCTCTAGACTGTGTTTTGGTGGCTTTTCCTTCCTTGTGAGTCCAGCAGCTTTTCAACAGAAGGTAGGAAAGAAGACGACACGAATTTTGCTCAACTAGAATGGATCCAAACATGTGCTTGAAATTAAGAACTAGCTGATGTGCTTTGGAAAATCAGGCTTTAGGCAACCTGCAGCTTAAATATCTCTGCTGGTGAAGTCATCATTACCCGACCTGTTACACGTCTAACTGCCTTGTTTCACCTCAGAACTGAAAACTGACTGCAAAGCCTTCATGTGGGATTTCTTCTAGCACTTAGTCCTAGCACTAGTCTAGCATGAGTCCTAAAGGGGAATTAAGCAAGCCAATATTTTCTTGTTTTCTAAAACAGCAAAACCTATCAACATCAATCCTCTTACAGACTGCACCATTCTTCATAGATTTCTTCACACACTGGCTTAATGAGAATGATTATGAGCAGAGAGACAACATAAACCCGGAAAAAGCATTGATGTCTCTACATATTGACAAGAAGTGAAGAAAAGTTCAAATATTGCAAAGAAGATAAAACACTGAATAAAAATATCCCCTAACCACTGCTTAATTCCAGTCCTTCAGCTCTTGTTCCTTCCGTTCCTACCAACTGCCAACTTCTCTGTTCATGCCCATTAATGAAGTAAAGCTCCCGAGTTACTGAAGCTTTAAGAAAACTATACAATATTCTGCAACCTATGTATGATGTTGGCATTCCACTGCAGCAGATTTTCTTTTATTCTGTGCCTAAAGATATTGACTATCAGTACCTGTTTCAAACTGACATAAATTTAGCATCCTGGCAGTAACCAGACAGAAAAAACACATGGAGTTTAAACTGAAGGACATACTCTTTGCTTGGGAATTGTTGGAATGGTATCCACCACTACAGCTCCCTATCAAAAACTGTGCAAACCAAGACTGTATCGTGGAAAAAAGGGCAGGCAGGAAAACACTTCACTTCTACATCTATCAACAGCTGAACATACTTGATGAAGGAGGGGACAACCAATTCAAATCAGCAGCAAAGCCACAACGAGAACTCCCCACGGCGTGCATTGTGCACTGAGCCACTGCTTGCACACACCAGGAGCTGCTCCTCCTGCCTCTGGACTACCTGTTATTCTTTCATGCTTCAGCCTATCGACGAAACACCACCTGAAGGAGCGATAAGGACCCTCACGCCTCTCTTTTAATAAAGTGAGGGTCCCCATGAGGAAGGTGTAGGCTGCCATGAGGGCACCCCTCACCTTCTCTTCTCCAAGCTGAAGCCAAGTGACCTCAGCCACTTCTTCCACATCTTGCCCTCGAGGTCTTTTATCACCTTCATCACCCTTCCTTAGACACACTCCAATAATATCCTTCTGCCACTTCTGAGCCAACACAAAATATCAACTCAAAGGCATCGCCAGCAACAGAAGATATTTGCTGTCTTGACTTCGGTCGCATTACTTACAGATCACCTGGATTAATAACACTTAAAGGTGAAGCTGATCAAGAGGATGTTTGGAAATTTTATTGCATGACTGACAAAGACATCTTCCCCATTATATGTCAAGTATGTATCTTTTCATAACCTTCAGCATATTGAAAACAGCATTTCAATTTTCCAATCAAGTTGCTTTAATTATTCATTTTTGAGACAAAAAATGTGACCAAAAAAATCCCCAACTGCTATTAAGTACTGTAAAGCCTAAATTTTAGGAATACAGTAATACCTATATAAGAGTAGTTGTAGCCATATAAAGCACAGCATATTATGTTACATAAGCAATCTGGATTTTATACAAGTCTAAATCAATCAGCCCTAAGGAAGAGTAACTCCAAAGTTACCTTATGAAAAATCAGATTGTGAGAAATACAATTACTTGCAAACACACACTTCAGCAAAGCCTTTGATAATGTCTCCCAAGAATTCTCCTGGAAAAGCTGGCAGCCCATGGCTTGGACAGGTGCCCTCTTTGCTGGTTAAGAACTGGCTGGATGGCCGGGCCCAGAGAGCGGTGGGGATGGTGCCACATCCAGCTGGGGACCGTCATTAGGGATCAGTGTTAGGGCCAACCCTGTTTAATATCTTTATTGATGATCTGGATGGTATCTGCAAGAAATTCCCAGGCAGCACTAGCTGGGCTGGAGTGTTGAACTGCTGGAGGGTAGTAGGCCCCTGCAGAGGGATCTGGACAGGCTGGAGGGATGAGACAAGGCCAACAGGATGAGGTTCAAAAAGGTGAAATGCTGGGTCCTGTGCTTGGGTCACAGCAACCCCATGGAGCGCTACAGGCTGGGGAAGGAGTGGCTGGAAAGTGGCCCAGGGAAAAGGTCAACAGCAGCTGAACATGAGCCAACAGTGAGCCCAGGTGGCCAGGAGGGCCAACAGCACCCGGTGTGGATCAGGAATGGTGTGGCCAGCAGGAGCAGGGCAGTGATTATCCCTCTGTACTCGGCACTGGTGAGGCCGCGCCTCGAGCGCTGTGTCCAGTTCTGGGCCCTCAGTTCAGGAAGGACATTGAGGGGCTGGAGCATGTCCAGAGAAGGGCAGAAGAGCTGGGAAAGGGTCTAGAGGGTACATCCTGTGAGGAGCAGCTGAGGGAGCTGGGGGTGTTCAGCCTGGAGAAAAGGAGGCTCAGGTATGACCTTATCCCTCTCCACAACTGCCTGAGAGTGTAGCCAGGTGAGGATCGGCCTCTTCCCCCAGGCAACCAGCAACAGGATGAGAGGACATGGCCTCAAGCTGTGCAAGGGGAAGTTCAGGCTGGACATCAGGAGGAATTTCTTCACAGAAAGAGTTGTCAAGCACTGGAAGGGGCTGTCCAGGGAGGCGGCAGACTCACCATGCCTGGAAGTGTGCAAGAAATGGCTCGACGTGGCACTTGGTGCTGTGGTTTAGTTGGCATGGGGATGTTTGGCCAAGGGTTGGACTCGATGACCTTGGAGGTTTTTCCAAACTTAATGATTCTAGGATTCTAGGAAAACAACAACCTGCTTACAGGTATTCCTGAGAGACCCTTTAGCACTTTACCCCACTCTGTCTGGTACTAGATAGGACTGTCCTAGGGCTGCATCTCCTCTTTAAAGCAATGCCACTAACACACCCAAAAATGCATATTTTTCTTTCTCAAAAGTATGATGCTTCCCGCTTATTATTGTTTTACCACAAGAGACTGAGTGACCAAAGGTCAGATATGACTGGTAGGGGATACAATAAGAAAATTAACAGAAAAAGAACCTCTGTTACACCAGTGAGAAAATGCACACTCTAATCACAGGGTTATGCAATTTAGTTCCATTGAAGAGCATGAAGCCTACACTGTATGATGATAGCACCACTTCAGAGTTTCCCTAATACTATCATTTTTTTTTTTCATTATTCACTAAGAGTTTACAGTTGGAGAAATGGCACAAAAATACAGATTTAATGAGTCAAAGGATGTGAAATGCACTACCAATGAAAATACAAATACTCAGCAAAGCATTTATAAAAATAGCTATGTAGCATATCAAAATTTTGCTCACTATGCAGAACGGGAAAAATTATGCCTTCATCATATGTTATCCCAATCATGCATTGATGAGATCATTACATCACAACCTATGTACCCCACACATCTCACTTTCAGCAGCATTCCACAAGCATCTGCAGCTTAATTACACACCTTTTGAAAAACAGTTAACCTGTAAGTGTTTTCTAGCCCTGACAAGAAGCCAGCCTACAGACACCTGCCCTGAGCCCCGCTTCACACACCCCGAGCTGTGCCTGGTTTTCTGGCCAGTGTGTTTTGTGTTCATCCTCCCAGGAACCTGCCTGGAGGGATCACCAGGCTCAGCAAGGCACTGGAAGGGAGTTTTTGGCACAGATGTTTTTGGCAGCTGCCAAGCCCACAGCTACTACAGCAGGGATGGATGGTTGAAAGCCAGAGAAAACTGCAAAAGAGTGAAGGTAAAGGAACCAGAAAACTAAATCCTGTTCTTCGCAGGTATCTCATTAATATCCACTTTTTCAGGCAGATTCTAGGAAAAATTAAGTGGTTCAACAGACAGCTTCTCACATTTGTTTCACTTTTCCAGATTAGATCTTGGCCTTCCAAACCCAAAATTCTGTCCTGACGGATTTAAACTGAGATTATTTTGCCAGCACCTGAGGTTGTTTACATCCTAGCCTCTATTTACTGTCAATGCCTACAAGAGCCAGTCATTTTAAAAGCACCATTACCATCCAAAAAAAAACCCTTTTACCAGTGATCTTAGAAAATTACAACTGAAAACTACTATTATTTTTTACAACCAGAAAAAATATCTTGTCCTGATACCATCAGAATTCTGTTGAAATGAAAGTTTTACAGTAAGGGAAAATCTGTATGGGGGGGTACCACATTGTTTCCTTCTCAACAAACTAAAGTTTGGCGTTTATAATAAATAATAGAAAAACATTTGGACACAATATTTGGTCATTTCAAATGCACTGCCGTGTGTTTTCTCACATGAAAATCAAAGCACCAGTCTTTTCTGTTTGGAATGCCAGTGAACTTTCCATGCCCTCACCGAGTTCCCTTTGGGTCCCGACGCTCCACCAGCAGAGTTTTGCATCGGGGACAACCTTCTGGCTACCAGTCAAAATACAGGGCTGCAGTGAAAACGCGCTTCTGTCCTGCTTTTGGCACGGCCTGCCCTCCTCGCTTGCCCAGCCCCACTGTCAGCCGCCCGGGATTCGGGGGCGCAGAGCCGAGGCTGCGCTGTCACCAACCCTGCCCCGGGAGGCGACGGGCTGGTGTGACTTGTACCCAGCGCCAGCCTCGCCCGCGGCTCCAAAGCGGCTCCTCCGCCACCCGGGCGGCTCTGCCGGGAGGCTTTCACCGGGTCCGGCCGCGGGGACGGAGGTGAGGGGAAGTGCGAGAGACAATGGACCAGCCAGGGCGAGAAAACCACGCTCTGGTGGCTGGGGAAGCGATGTGCCAGCGGCGATGCCAGCTGCATCATCTGCATGCTGCGCTCAGAGAGCAGCTGCTCGGCCGCAGCGTTAGGAAGCGGAGGGAAGAGCGCGGCAGAGCTCATTCATCAGCACGCCGTGCCATGGGATAATTGCACATAATCACACAGAAACCAGAACCTGCTCCGGGGGCTCTTGCCCTTGAGCCTGCTGAACGGCTCCGTTACCACTTCTGCTTGAGCTGATCTGCGTATTCACAGGATTTAAGTGAATAAATGCCATCTATTATTACATATTAATAATATAACATTTATTTATTTGTTATTATTTTAATTCATTTTTAGTGCTTCTTCAGCAGCACTTTCAGGATTAATACCTTTGCGAGCCTGACAGCACACTGCTTATCTATTTATATGTAAGTAGACATTTACACAAGCCTTTGCAAAGGAATTGCGTTTATTCAGGAAAGTTTCTGTAGACACTGCTAACATCAGCATAGATGATTTAATGAACAACGTAGCAAAAAAATTCAAGGTCGTTTGGGAACATACCACAGCACAGCTGCCAGTTATCCTGCTTTTACCTTGAGTTTTACAATATTTGAGACGCTTTTCTATGGAACAAACAAAAGAAACACCCCCCAAAAAAATCTTAAGTAGAACAGACTGTATTAGTATTTGAACTTCCATTCTATACATAAAAATTCTCAATTCTTGAGATTGTGGGAAAAAAAAGCAACTAAACTATTTTTAAATGACATGATTTTTAACCATCTCATATTTTTACAGGACTGGTTAAAGTTATGTATTTATTTTAAATTTCCAAATTTAAGATAGACTGTAAGGGAGGCACCAAATTCTCAAAAAGCATGAGAAGAGTTTGGGTTGCAAACTCTGATCTTCTTATGCTCTGGAGTTAGGCAGCAAAGTAGAGAGGAAAATATAGCAGTTTTGCTACTGTTAGTAACTAAGCAGCCAATAATAGCAATAGTAGTACAGCTTTATCATTATATGCAAAAAAATATGTATTTTCTTAACTAGAAGCTACTCCTTTAATGAAGCTTTCAGAGCTTAAACTCCCCAGCAAAACCAAACGCAAGAGGAGACTGCAGAGAGCTCCTCCTAAAAGCCATTTAGATTATTCTACAAAGAAAAAAGTATTGTTTGCAGAACTTTCCTGAAGAAACGATAGTGCTTTCGAAAGGTTGAACTGTGGGCCAAATTACATAATACAAAATATTCTGACATGCTTGTTGAGCAATTGTGAATGTTCCCTTGAGCCAAAAAGCTTTCTGCTCACCAACCCAAGCACGTCTTCAAGGGAACATTTGAGGCCACAGCCTGTGAGCAAAGACCCTCTGGACCACGTGCTGGGAGGGCAGCTCAGCACACCCACCCCTCTCCAGAGGGGAGACCCAAACTGGGGCTGCAGCAGAAGGCTAAAGCAGGACACCCAAGCAAGGATGTGCAGGTGTGTTCCTCAAGTGCCTGGGGTGCCACACCTCGGCAGAGAGGAGGTAACAAACAGGTTGGCAGCACCAGCATCTTCAGCCACTGCTGCTGGTAATTGAGCTCAAATGTTACTGCCCTAATACTTATTAATTTCAACTTATTTCAGAGCTTTGGAGTTTCAATTTCTGGAGGTAACCCCACACACACACACACGGCTGGGAGAGGACAAGCTCTCTGTGCTTTTCAGTGACTGTTTCAGGCCAAGACATGAAGGGCAGACGGGGAGGCTGTGCCCTGGGCACCCCTGTGCTTGCCCTGGAGGACACGGAGGCAGATCCTATTTGGGGTCTGTTCCAGCAAGATAACCAGGAGAGAAGTTAATCCTCCCTAAGGAGAGATGCAATCTCAGAGGTGCCAAGTGCACAGGATCAATAATACAAGGACCGAGGTTTCCACAATATCTTTTGCTGCTTTCAAGCTCTTTCCACTGCCTGTGGTGAAGGATAAAGAGGTGAAGATCAGGAAAGAAATGTAGGTCACACACGGAAGTATCCTGCTTTCTCTGTCTGCACATTGTTCAATATTGCCCCACTGATAATGCTTTCAAAGTACAAAAGTCTCTGCTCTTAAAAAAAAAAAATAAAATTATATTGATTTTTAGATTAGAAAGCTTTCAGGTGAAGAGAGGGTGTGAAAAGAGCAAATAACCCACCTATTTTTTAAAAATGTAACAATATATTCAGATCCAAATTCTATTCTCTCTTCAAGATTTGCCTCAAATAACCAGTATATCCATCCTGGTATGCAATGCAATTTCTGAACCCGAAAATGGAAGTCTATTACATGGCCTGCCCCAGAATGCAAAACAGTTAAAATACTGAGTGTATGAGTGAGCCAACAGAAAAATGTTGACTTGAAATTTTGGGACATTCATCTTTGGAAGGGAATCCTCCTTATGTCTATGAACGAGACTACAAACATAAGATGCTGCTGAGAAAGAGTTCACATAAAATGCATGGTTTGTCTTAGATTAGAAAAACTATATTCTGGAGCAGGATTGGCAGCACTGAAGGTAAGGGACAGCACAGAAAGCTGCTCTATAAGGCTTTGGGATTTTCCTCCCTCCCCACTTAAAAATGACAGAAACTAGGGAAAAAGTCTTATATACAACATCTCGTTCTTTCTTACATATTGACTCTTCAGAAATTATCAGTTTAAAGGAAATCCCTTTTTAAAAAAATCTGATTTTCTTCTTTTTTACTTCAATATTGCCCTTTGATTCCTGCCTTTTACAAATGTAGCAAAGGCCCAGTCTCCAAAAGGGGGAAATCATTTTCCTGTGGAGGAAACATTCAGCTTCCAGGAAGCCGTCAGAGAACATCCTGAGATCAAGTCAGGATGACAGGCAGCAATTAAATTCTCCTGAACAACAAATCAGCCTGCAACTTTGCTACGACCTGCTGTGGATATCCAACATGAAGTGCAATATCCATTACATATTAATGAACTATGCATATCAACTAGGTAATTAATTCTTAAGCTCGTTGTCTGTTGTACAGCAAATGAAGACTTGGCTCAGGCAAGCAAGTATCATGAAGCTGGTTAAAAGTTATTTCTGTTTTCTATGACTTTCACTGTGCACAGCCCATTAGTCTTTATTTTCAGGGTCTTGTCTTTGCTGCACAGAAGTGTCAATAGCTCTAGTTTATAACAATATGTTGCCTCATTTCCCTTTCTCACCTCTTGGAAACCAATGCAAACATTTATCTGTACTGTCCATAACAAAAAAAATCAGCCACACTCATGGACAGAGGACAAGAGGCTAAAAGCAGCAAGGGGGAGCCCAGTCACTGGTGGCAAAATGGCTAAAAAACTGCTCAGTCAAATCTCACTTTTCAGTCCATAGTTAAAATCCAGAAGAAATGTCATACAGATGCAAATATATGAGAATTGCTTCTAAATCTGAAAAATCAATAGTAATATTGGCAAACTGTAGGGCTCCCAAAAATGCTGGAGAATTACCTTCACTCCCAGCCCAGCTCCAGGCTTCCCTGGGAGTGATGCACACTCAAACCACCACCAGGACAAGGTGCCTGCACATGTTCCTCACCTATTTCCCTACAAAAGTGATGCATCTTTCTGAATCATCTGGGAATTTAATTTCCAGGTATCAAAGCAGCAAACCCAAAGCTCAGGAAGACCCAAAGACAGGGATAAAGCAGGTAGATGTACCCAAAGGCTGTAGTTCTGTGTTTGCATTGACTACCCAAACACAAAAAATGTCACTACTAATCAGTGATGTGGTGTGAACAAGTTGATTCTTTTCCCTAAGATAAAGGCATTAGCATTTTCTGTCAAATCATTAGACAACATCTTCCCTGTGAAATGACAGGAGTCCTAAAAAAAACATTTCAAAAAGCGGGATCACTGCTACAGGGTCAATAATATTTTAGTAATAGCTGAAGTCACTTTTAATTGTAAATGGTTAACGATTACCAAGTGAGCAGCTGGCTTCTCAAAAATAAGACACTGTCTGGAAGAAAGGGCATTATTAGAAAGAAAAGATGGTGCCATTTCCAGAGAGTGAACAGCACTGCACAAGTTGGTGGATCCCCCAGTTTAAATCTCTAAGGTACAGGAGAGAGATTTGGGGCCCTTGAATAGATAGTAAGTAAAAAATTCCCCCTGAAAAGTCTAAAACAAGCCAAATAAGATGCATTTCTTCCTCCAGAGTAACATGATTTTCCTGACTGCCTGTGCTGTGCTTGCTCATGGAGCTCACATGCTCCATCACATTGCACCTAACAGAATGGCAAACAGGGCTCTGGTAGAACAGAAACTGAAAACCTTCCCCCTTGGATCCCCAGCTGAACTCCATCTTTCCAACTTCCAATTTAACTCAGAACTAAACCCCCCAACAGCCCACCACTGTGACCCACTTTGGCTACTGCCACAATACTTCTTGTCACTTGATTGCTGCTCTTTTTGCTAAAGTTTCATAAGATTCTGTTCTCCAAAAATTTCTGGAAGCTATTTCTAAAAACAGCCTCAAACAAAACCAGACCCTAATTTCTTTCCAACCACTCAGTTAATCTTTAGGGACATGCGTAGTCACTTCTAACAAAAAGAGAAAGACGATGCCATACTCAGACAGGCTTTTCCTTTGTACACACACTGTGGAAACATTTTGCATTCATGTCAGTATAACTGAATATCTGGGTTTTAAAGCCCTCAGCCTAACCAGGATTTTAGGAGCTTTACAGCTACACTGTCAAACACATGCACTATGTAGTATTCAAGAAGGTTTTCCATTAATCTTCTCTATGGTAGTGTTGTTATTTAAATGAGATAATTCAAATGAGGTAGGGATAACCAGGGGAAACTAATGAATACAGGATATTTCTTAAAAATTAAATAAAGATATATGAAGAGAAAAGGCACGAAGGAAGAAGGTGCTAAAACTTTCAGGTCAAGCAGTCATTTATTACTCTTTTTACTCAGTTAAGAGTTTCTCAGGTGTCAAAGTATCAGCATCAAGATCCAAGTGCCTGATGCTACAAAAAAGAAACCCTGACCATGCAGGGCTTTGCTCCACGTAAGATCAGAAGCAGAAGGTGAAAGCTTCTTCCCATAACCTTCCTGACAGGTGACATATTGCATAGACCAGGGCAGCGCATCAGCAAATTTCTCAAGTCAGATTTATGCCACTTCAAGTACTCCTTCAACACATGCTCTTCCTCACCGCCAAGATTTACTGTCTTGGATGTCAGGAAAACCTCTCAGGAGCTGTGAGTGCAAACACAGGGGTGACACACCACACTTATGAGAAGTAATTTTCATTCCAAGGTTGCTGCCTCCCTTTCATCAGTGAGGACATGGGTACATGGTCACAGGCTGGTGACTTCATGGGCGAATCGTGAACTAAAGCTGTGAGCACAGGAAAGAGTTACAGTGTGGATGATGAACACGAAAAGATCAGAAGATGCTTATGACAATTTCACAAGCAGGAAAAATGTCTCTAAATTATTTTTTCAAATATTTATTTGCCTCAGGTGCATCTATGTCATGATTTTTTGTAATTCTCTCAATGAAGGATGCTTCTTTGCCACCTTTTCCTCCAGGGTCTGTCCTTCCCTGCAAGCCCCAAGAGGAACACCAAGCTGAGCTGTAGGACCTGCCCTGCTCCCCAGCAGGTCTCACACCACACCCATTGCAGCTAAACCTGCTTTCCCATCCTCCTGTAACACTCCAAGGGTCCCAGACAAGAGTGTGGATCACCTGCAGAGCGTGGAGAGTTTATAGAGAATTAGAGTTCCCTGGGGAAAAGTCTGTTTGCACAGTGCCAAAGGGGCTGCCTGGAAAGAGCAAAGAAAAGCAGCTGAGGGGTGGGGGGGAAAAATCAAGAGAACTTCTGGTTTCACAATTATCCATGACTAATGCCAGATCAGAGCTGGGCAGCAGAAGGAAAGCCCAAAATGCACCTTTGCACCTGTGTAACACGGTGAACACGCTGCTGGTGACAGCACCTCAGCCTGCTGGAGACTTCTCTGGCCCCTAAGGAGAGGGACACATGAGACCCCAATGTCAATGTCTGGGCTCAAAGACAGGTGCTATTCTGAATTACCTTAAGCTGAAGGCAAATGCTTTATTTGCAGGAAAGGGCAGAAATGAGATTGTAAATTCTGGTCATACTCTAGAAATTTGTCTTGTTGGCTTTCCCATTAATTTCTTTTTCATGGTTTTACCAAAAGCGATCTGAATCTCAAGAAAAGACTAACAATTAATTTCATTCTTCACTGGCTACTGCTTTTTCATTAACAGATGATGCTTGAAAGAGTACGAGGAATGTTCCCAGAATTCCAATTAAAAAACTAAATAACAACAATTTTCTGCAAAGATTTCTCATCTCAGAAACTGTCATTTCAAAGTGACAATTATGTGTCTGTCCCATCACCTTCCTGAAAACCACGAGGCACCATATTTCTCAACCAAAAGCTTCTTTTATTGCATCAGTTATTTAAAACTCTGCCTAGAAATATTAAAATGCTGACAATAACAAAAATAAATTTTGACAAGAGAAGGCAGTATATTACATGATGCTATTACTTAATAGCATCAATCATAGGACCTCAGTTTGCAGCTATCACAAGGAGGCTGCACTGTTATGAAATAAGATGGTTCACTGGCAGTGCAAAATTTAGCTAGAAGCTAAAAAATTAATACCACACATTTATCTCCATCATAAAGAAACAATGCTACAGCACAGCAGTGGATTAGGAAGGAAGCCTGCACTACAGGGTGAGCCAGGATGGGATTAAACTCTGTCTGCCTGTGTGTGACTTGTTGTGTTCTACCATGAAAGCACAATTCTCTTATCTCCTCAGTAAGGCCTTGCACAGCAGCATTTGCACAAATATCAGTTCCATTTGTTTAGGAGAACTCTTTAAATGGAAATACAGCCTGCTTTCCTCTCAGTCAACTTTGGTTTTTTAGTTATTTACATTAATGCTTTTCAACCTATTGCAAACATAGTAAATCTAATCCCCGCTGCCCTGAACCCACTGTTATCACTTGAGTTTTAGTAAAGCTCATCATAACTCCGGTCACTTAATACCATCTCATGCCAGGAAGGGACTGGAAGTGCTGAAATATCTTGGCTCCTGTTTTAAAACCCATCCCTTCTAAGAATAAAGACTCATCTGTTGATCTGGCAGCATTTTGATCTTGCTTTTCACAGCTGCAAACAGCTGCAAGAGCAGCAGGGCAGGGATGAATCTCACCTGCTGCTTCCACTGATCTCAGATCCAGTGAGCTCTGGAATATTTGGGGTATTTTTTAAAACCCCACAAAAACATGCCAGAAATCATCAATTATTTTTATTTCATTATTTTTATCTTTTTTCTTTTTTTTTTTTATTCTTAGATTTGGTCCCCATCTTTCCCAGGGACTCAAGGCTATTGAGAACAGGAAAGTACAAAGAAGACTTTTGGGAAATGACCCAGCAGCATGTCCAGTCAGAACAGGAGTAAAAGCAACAGAAATAGTATATGGATACTCCTACAGGCAAGTGTTACTTTCTGAATTCCAATGAGAAATACATTAATTTTCATTTAAATTCCTGTCTGTAGCTTTTTTTTTCCTTTTTTGTAAGCCTTTTTGTAAGCTATTCTGTTAATCACCTTCATTCTCAGGTACATATGAAATGAGATACGTGAAGAACCAGTAATTAAGTATGCTATGTATTTGCAAGTAATCTAGTTAGAAAAAGAATCCCCAATTTAAATTTGATAGTCAGTAGATCAAAATTGGGTAGATTACAGACAACAAGTGAAAATGGGAGACTGCACCTCTGCTAAGGAAAATTCAGGAAATCTAATTTACCAGGAACACCAGAATGGATGCAGTGCAATTGCTGTAACTGTCAACATCAAAGTCTCTGAAATCTCTTGGCACTATCATATGAAAAAATAAATCTTCGGGAACTTTATTTAATTGTGGATGCACATTAGTCACGCTGTCACACTGCACTTGGTATCACACAGCGTGCCTCGAGGTATTGCATTCCAGTTATCCAAGAAATACCACAGCCAGCCAAGTGAAAACAACACTCGGGAGGCAAAAAAAAATATCTTCCAGTGGTTCCCCTCAGTGTGGCAAAGGGCTCCAAGGTTAAAAATAAATTGGTTCATTTAGCCTTCTGTAAGAGTTCAGGCATTCTGCACTGATTTCAGCCTCTGATCTGACCTGAGCCAAGCCATGGTTGCTGAGGGGTTTGGAGGAAGTGATTTAACTGCAGAATTAGTCCTTGCTGGCCCACTCTTTGGTCAAGAAAATGTGACCTCTTTAAGCAGAGACAAATAAATCTTTGGGTGAGGTTTGTGCTGATGCTCAGAATAATGTTGCTCCCTACTTGCAAGATATAATGCCAGAAAAAAGCACACTATTTAGACCAATATCTTAGAGATAATACCATTCCCCTGGAAAGACAGGCAGAGAAGGAATCTGTGTTCAGTGATCAATGACCTGCGGTTTGGCTACAAACTGCCTCACAATCCAACAACCAGGCTTCTCTGCAGACAAGCCATTTCTTTAAAAAAAAACTGGGAAAAAGCCTACCACTGCCTTTTAGGTAGATAATTAATAATGTTTCTTTTGATGTTTTAGTATAGATTGAATAATATCGACACAGTTGCTTAGGTAAACTGCAATGCAACCTCATCAACATCCAGGTGAGCCAAAGCTCCATCAAGGAAGTTTCTATCCAAATATCAAGTATCTTCTTTAAATCAGCACCCAAACATTACTTTCCTTTGGCCACTGATTTTCCCTTTTTATCCTCTCTGCTCTCTTTAGAAGGGTTTCAGACCCAGCTTTGCCTGCCAGGCATCCAAGGAAAGCTGCCCTGAACCACAAACCTCACCAAGTCACAAGTTTGGAGGGGCGGTTTGGACCCCTTTACCAAACACACTCTTGCTGCAAATCATTTCCCTGCTGGGGCAAATCCCATCTCCACGTTCACCCACAGTTACTGACTCATGGACACGTTCACTTGGAAAGGATGTGTAGGTCTGTGCAGTATTTTCCATGAAGGTATTTATTCTCTCTGTGGGAAGGAGGAGGTTTTACAAAAACATTCCTGAATTCTGTGCCCAACCAGCCTTCCTTCCTTCCTTCCATATTCCCAAGGCGTGTAGGGACCAAGCTAGGAAACAGAGGGACAGTTCTGTGCGACACATCGAAGGGAAACTGCCCAAAGCCTGCCCCTTCAGCAGTTTTATTTAGTTATTTACAGCAACATTTACAAACTTGGTGGACTAAATTCCAGACTCGCCAAAAACAGAGCAACCTGTTTTCCTGAGCTGTATATCCTATGAACATCTGCTCATTATCCAGTGACCAAAGATCTCAAGAATCTTTTACAAAGATAGCTAAATTTGTGAATCCTGTCCCCAAAATAAGATCCCCAAATATATGCATTTCAGCTATTTGGCCTACAGCATATTTGTGGCTGAGGAGAGACACATTAATTTCTAAGAAAACGAAAATATGGAGAGAGGAAGATAGAATTAACAATATTGCATTCCTGTGGGGTTTCTTCTCAACATCCCTCTACAATGAGTTCACAGTAATTTAAAATTCTGTGCATTAAAGATTTATATGGTAGCTTGGTCTCCAGCTTCTGAAACACATAAACACTTGAACACAATATGAAGGATCCTCAGAGATTTGCCACAGTTCCAGGAGTTCTGGAAGTTCTTTTTGGGATTTTTTTCTTCCTCCTACCAGCTCCACCAAGTCCAGATGAAGAGCTGCAAATCCCACTTGTTAACAAGGAGGCTGAAACCCTCTGGTACTTCTGAGGGAGAGAGAAGCCAAACTCCCACCAAAAACACCACGATTAAAGGTGAGAAATAATGAGATACTCCTGAGTCTGTGGAAGTGACGGCTGGAAGGCACCGAGATGGCACAGGGAAGAGAGCACCCAGTGGTGTGAGCAGGGGATGGAGCACATCAGGCAACACATATCCATGAGCCAAAGGAAGGGCAAACTGTCCAGGGGGTGCCTGGCAGAATGACAACAGCATTTCAAAAAGAAAAAAGTCCAAAACCACCACCAAAAAAAGATCTCCTAAAAAGTTTTGAAGTTTTGCTACTTGTTTTAGGTTACCCCAACTCACTCAAGTCAATCTTGATGTCTTTAAACCTGGCTCACTGATTTTGACAGTGTAGGAAGAGCAATTCCGTGCACACACAGATATATGTATATTTCCCAAAAAAGAGGCTCAGTTTGCAAGCTACTCATCAGCTGAAGTGCCTGAAAATAATTTCATAAACATCTAATAAGCACTTGGCATTTACAAGCTGCCAGGCACGCAGCAATCAACGTTTTCATGCAGAGTCTGGACATCTGCCCTCCACGATCTGCCCTTTCAAAAATTAAATGTAAATTTAAAATAAATTGTAGGAATAAAAAATTATACATTCTGCTGTTCTTTCTGAGGTGGTTTTATGGGGGGTTTTACCCTTAAAAAAAAATAAGAAGAAGTCCTGTGTACATTGCTACTTTGAGTAGGTAATTGAGTATTTTTAAGAAAGGTGAAATTTAACACTGAGTGCCAGTTTGTGGAAATAAATTCACTTGATTTCCAAACATATGCTGGTCTAAATGGTACTAGAGTTAAAATAAGGGCAGAAAAAAACACAGAGAATTATGCCAGTCCAGCTGAAGACAATAGGAAAGAATTTTTAATGGAACTATTTAAAATTAAATAAAAGGCAGGTAAATTATCTAAGCTATTAAAGTATTTTGATTAAAAAGAAAAATTTACAAGGAAGTATTCCTGAAAATAGAGTATTTCAAATTTTCATTTTCAAATGAAACATTCTTTTTTTAGACCTGCTTAGAGAATAAGTAATCTGAACGCAATTAAATGAAGATTCAGTTACGTATTTTGCTGCATGCCAATCTGAAACACTTGTGAGAAGGTTGATTGATTCAAAATGGAGATGTGGGTGAAATTAATCTGAAAGAGAATACTTTTTTTTTGTTTGACTGCAGTAAAACAAAAAAAAACTCAGCTGAGGACAGGAGTGAGGGGATTCACAGCTCCCCTGAGAGCCTGGCCCCTAAAGCACCTACAAAGTAGTATCCTACAGCCCCTTACAAAGTCGTTCTGCTTCTCCAGAAGACGTGCGAGGGCAGATACGGGTTTGAGATTGGTGTTTCAAGTCAGCCCGGAGAAGAAAACAAACCTCATTCCACGTAAATTTAAATGGCAGCGCCAGATGCTGGACATGGCAGTGAGTTGGGAACAGTGACAGGAAGAAGGGCTGAGCATCACTGAGGGGCAGGCTGTGCAGTTAATGGGCCATTAGGTTATCCCTGCTAAAGGTGAGGGCTTTGAGCGTTATTTTCCCAAGCACAACCACATGCCTCAGTCCAGCCCAAACCACTGCCCAGAGCTGCTCCCAGCGCAGGGGTCACCATTAAACCCCAGACACCCAGAGGGGTGATAACCTCCTGCTGTGGGACCACCCAGGAATGTGGCCAGGCACCCACCAAAGCCTCTCCGCCCCTCCCCTCCATAGCAGGGCAGGGGACAGAAACCATAACAAGGGGTTGAGATAAGGTCTGGGAGAGATCCCTCACAAAATACCCTCACAGGCAAAGCAAGCCCAAATTAGAGGTGTTAACTGATTTTCCTACTAACAAAATCAGAGCAGGATAATGAGAGGTAAAATAAATCTTAAAAACACCTTCCCTTTATCCCTGCCTCCTTCCCAGCTCTTCCTCCTCCTCGAGCAGTGCAGGGAGATGGGAATAGGGGTTATGGTCAGTTCATCACGAGTTGTTTCTCCCTCTGCTCAGGAAAAGGAGTCCTTCCCCTGCTCCAGCCTGGGAGACAGCCTGGGAGACTCCCTCCCACGGGAGACAGTTCTCCATGAACTTCTCCAACGTGAGTCCACCCCATGGGCAACAGTTCCCCACAAACTGCTGCAGTGTGGGTCACTCTTCCAGGGGCTGCAGTCCTTCAGGAACAGCCTGCTCCCATCTAAGTCCCCCAAGGGGTCACAGGTCCTACAGGAAATCTGCTCCAGCGTGGGCTCCTCTCTCCACGAGTCTGCAGGTCCCTGCCAGGAGCCTGGTCCAGCACGGGCCTCCCTCAGGTTCACAGCCTCTTCCCAGGCACCCCCTGCTCTGGTGTGGGCTCCTCCAGGGGCTGCAGGTGGATCTCTGCATCCCTGTGGCCCTCCCTGCACTCAGGGGCACAGCTCCCTCACCATGGTCTGCACCACAGGCTGCAGAAGGAATCTCAGCTCTGGTGCCTGGAGCACCTCCTGCCCCTCCTTCTCCACTGACCTTGGTGTCTGCAGGGCTGTTCCTCTCACGTATTCTTACCCCATTCTTCTCTGGCCACAATTACATCTGCAAAATTACATTTTTTTTCCTCCTTCTTAGATCTGTTACTGCAGAGGTGTTACCAACATTTCTAATCGGCGCAGCCTTGGCCAGCAGCACATCTGTCTTTAGAGCTGACAGGGACCAGCTCTGCTGGACACGGAGGAAACTTCTGGGAGCTCCTCACAGAACCTACCCCTGCAGCCCCCCTGCTTCCAAAACCAGGCCATGCAAACCCAACCCACCTGCTTTGGGAGCAGCCACTTCAAGCCCCAAACCTTCCAGCAGCAGTGGGCTCCCCATGGCCAAGCCCTTGCCCTCTTTCCCTGGTCTTAAAATTAGGAGAGCTAAACATAGTTAAGAGGGAAAAAGGGTTTTACCTCGGTATTTGTTTAAGGATCCTCAGGTGCGCCGAAATGCACATTGAAATGCACCCCGAAATGCCACTGAAGAAATGGCCACCCACGATGTGATGTGTGTGCAATTATATGCCTTGCTAATTAGCACATCTATCAAAGATTCCCCAGTGAGGGACTCCAGCGAGACCCCTCATGAGGAACCTTCCCCCTGGCTGGGCCTGTCTTTGTTTACAGGATGTGTTCTGGAGAGGCCCTCGGTGTCTGGGGCTCCCAGGATGTTTGGTCTCTTGGCTTAACGGAATATTGGGTCTAAGGGAAGTTATCAAACTTAAAGAATTATAACTATGTGGGCTAAAAGCACTAAGAATACATAAAAGCTGTATAAAAGAGTGTATAAAAGGGGTATAAAAGAAAAAGCAAAAAATCATCATGGCATCACCTCCCTAGCAGCCGCTGCTGACCCCCCAGCCTGGGGTAATGAAAGCATTGATGGGAAGTGCTGTCCCACCCCTCCTTCTGAGAGGTCCTCACTGTCCTGGCCATGCTCATTAACCACAGCATAAACAAGCCCAACCTTTGAGCCTCTCACGGCGACAGCATATGGCAAACAACGTGCAAATCACCTCACTGCTATAAATGGGGTTTGTAGGCAGCTTGTTGACACCTAGATACACTCACAGAAGGGCAAATACTTCTTTCTGTATCTAAACTCTCTGACTGAGATGCTCACTCTAGACACAATTTATTAAAAAACCACAGACTATGAGAACAGATGTGTTTGTACACCAGAAACAAAAGCAGATCATTTTTCAAAAAGGCTGAGAGAAAACAATTTTCTTCTGTCAGTAATGTAACAAATTTAATGCATTTCCAGTGAGACCAAGAACAACCTTTTCCACGCACAGAGGGGCAAGGTTTTAGTAAGTATTCACCCAGAACTAATGTCACAGTACCAATTCCCAGGGGCTGCTCATTAAAATATCATAGCGCTAACAGAGAGGGCATAAAAGATGCATTTTCCCGAATTCTTCAAATGCCAGCAGATGAAGAAATAAATGCCTCTCAGGATCTCACTCAAGAGAAAAGGAGTTACAACTGGAACATAAACAGGACAGGCTTTCTTTCACTCTGCTGACCCCATATGACCTTGCATCATCCTGGATCCTTAGTTTGAATCCGGAGCCTGTGCCAGGTCCTGAGCTGGTTTAAGGGGCTGTGGCCAAGCTTGCTGACCATTCAGCAGGGGAAGGGGGACCATTTCCCTGCCTACCTATCCAAACACTACTTTGTTTTCTAACTTAATAAGATAATTATTTTACCCAGGACCACGTGGGAAAAAAAAATATTATCTTCTTTACATGACGAGGAGAGAGCCCTGCATGCACATCCAGTCCTCTGGAATGTTGCCCTGAAAGACCCAGAGGAGCCCAAACACACCTTTACACACCACTGCATCCCTCCAGCAATCGGCTCTGTTAATTCTGCCAGGTTTAAGAGAGTTTATGCTTGTTTCCTGTGTGTGCTCTCATCTGTCTGTTCTCCAGTGCAGGTTTGGATCAGGATTAAAACCAATGTTGTGTCATGAGTGAAGTCACAGCTGGACAATTCACGTGGCTCTGGAGAGAAATGTTTTGGAGCTCTTTTCCCCCGTCCCTAGCGATGCAGCCCAGCCTCTCCACAGCATCTGCTTCACACTGCAATGACCATATTTTCCCTGCTAGTTCATGCTGCAAAAAATATTTCTCCTCTAGGACAGACACTTTTCCAGCCCGAAATGCTACATATGTTCCTAAAGCACCAGCAGAAGCCCTCCAGTGAGCTGTCAGATTGGCCAAAACCTATGGGTCCCACACCCTCAGCAGGCGTAAATCAGCCTGGAGTGAAGAAAGGGAGGAAAATCAGGTCACACCAATGAAACCTCACCTTTATTTCAGATCTGGTCCACACAGCCCGATGTCTTCAATCTAGCAGAAAATTCAGCCTTTACTGAAAACAGGTCATTTCTTTTGGGGAGAGAAGGGGAGGCTGTGGCCCAGGGAGGGGTTTCTTTCCAGACTATGGCTGCGACATTCCCAGCCCAGCATCCCTGAGAGGCACTGCTGTAACCTTGGAAGAGCATCCCCAGCACCTGCCTCTCCTGATTTACAGCCCTGCCCTCAACTCTTCTGAGGCAAACATTCACAACAAGGCAGCTAATTAGGGGAGTGGGTAAGCTGGAGGTGAATCCTCCTCAAGGGGCAACTCACCTTCCTGCCTCGAGGAAGCTCGCTAATAGGTTTAGTAGGTTATTATTAAAAAAGGTTTTCTGTGTGAGGGATTTTCTTTATAATCCACAGTCTCAGGGCACAGAGAAAACACACTTTTCCAATTAGTTAATAACCATTATTTTATTTTTCAAGCTGCGTAAGTAGCCACAGGATGATAAAAACCCGCATTAAATGAGTCATTTGTGCTCACACACCTGCTTCTGCAGAACATCCCACAGCAGAGTGCCACAGAGCAAGCACACCAAAACGACATCAAAGGGAACTCTAAGAGTCAGAAGCCCAGTTTTGCTCTGATCCAAGACGAAGAAAATTCACAGGTCAAACCTCTAGGTACTGAGAAGGTAAAGTACATTTATATTTATCACCTCCCCGTTCCTTGTTTGCTCACCAAAAGCTGGGTGTTGCTTGTATCAGTCAAAGAGCAAAGTGATACAAATTACAATGCTACATTTTCTCCTAAAGGCAGCACAAAATGTTGTAACTTATTCAAAAGCATATGTAATGCACACATTTCTTGCACATATCATTACTATGAATCCACAGACAACTGCAGACTGATAGGTCCTGAGAAAAACACCTCAAATTCCTCAAAAACTAAAAGGAAAGTAAGTAAAGCATATGAAAAATTAAAAAGAAAATTGTTAAAACTTGGTTCTTTCTTTTCAGTTCACCAGGCATAATGCACATCAACTCATTAGGCAGAGGTAAATTTGTTTTCCCATCATCATTAATACATCTTCGTGATTCCTTAGCAAATTAAAAACAATTTAAAAAATCATCTGCCGCTTGTATTGGCAAAACAATACAAGAAAGCAGGAAATACTTCAGAAACTGCTTTTCTGGAGACAAGTCATTTCATTTCGGACACAGCGAGTGACTGTTGTGCACACACAAAGGCCTAAGAACATTCCTCTCTGAAGCACAAACGCATCTTGGCCATGTTTTACATTTTTCTCAGCAACTTAAGGCCAAACTAACCCACAAAACCCTGAGGTGAAGGGGTTGCACAAATCGGAACTGTCAGCATTACAAGAGCAGCCCCTCTGCCTTTTGCCTCTGGAACGACTCCGCAGCAGGACACAGGTGCTTTCTACAATGCCAGGAAGAGTATTCACTGTGCTACTAATTCAAACAAAAATGGGAAATTCAAATATTTTCTGTGCTTAGACCAACGACCCCAGAGGTTATCAAATGTCGCTGAGAGTTTAAAGTGTAGCAGTATCACCCACATTTCAGGCAGACAGCCTGAAGCTCTCAGTCATGGCATTAAACACATCTTGTGGGGCAGGGAGGGTCTCTTTAATGCTTGATTGAGATAAACATACAAAAACATGGCTTATTCTTTTAAATACTATTTCTTTACCTTTTTAGTTTGTACTTATATCAATATATAAAAACTTCAGAGGTAAGGTGAGGTGGAATGGTGATTTGACTTCAGGATAACCCTGGGTTGTTATTATAACCCTTTTATTCCTGGACTACACATTGCCAGAGCAGGCCTTCTCCCCTCCATCTGGAGAGGAGAGGATTAGAAGTCATAAAAACTCCGTGATCCTGGAGTTTGCCCCGATTCTCCTTCCTTCAAAAGAGCCACATACGGATCACACCAGCTCTTTTCAGGCACTTCAGCCCATTCCTCCAGCCTGACTTCCAGGAACTCTGGAGGAACTACAGCTTGGTCCCTTGGCAGTTGCATCTCCCATTTCCATGTAATGGTTGGAGAGAGATGGGAAAGACTGCAAAGGGCTTTCTGAGCAGGACAGAGAAACTGAAGAACTGTGGGGCTGAGAAGTGGTCCCTGCCCTCCTCTCCCAAACACAGAGACCAGACAGGTCCCATTCCCCAGACCCCACCTCTCCACAACAGCTGTGCTGAAGGCGAAAGGGACAACTGGCGCTACCGAGGTGCATTTCTTTGTCACAGAATGAGAAAAGATAAGGAGTAAACACTAAAAATACACACCACGCTGGAACGGTGACTCACACCCACTGCTGAACTCCTGCCAAAACTTTGGAATACTCTCTCACACATCTGACCCACTCCCGAGGATTCCTTCTCCAGGAGGCAGCCCCAGGTGTGACAGGTGCTGGGCTCTCCCAGCCGTGCTGCGCCGGCACCTCGAGGACGCTGCAAGGCCGCAGCACAGCAGGCGCAGGGACCACGCTGCAGCCACCGCAGCCTGACACAGCTGGGCACGAGGCTGCAGGGCAGCCTGACTCTCAGATGATTTTATTTCAAAACAAAACTCCTTTCACTCGCTCGCCTCCTCCAACCCACGCTCCCACATGTGCCCAGAGGAGTGTGCCCAGGAATTCTACAGTGCCAGCACCACAGCAGCACTGGGGGAAAGCCCCACCACATCCCCGGTGCGTTCCCAGGCCTCGGGTGTGCTTTTTGGAGAAGGCACTGGGCTAAGATTTCTGTCTCTCCATCTCCTCCAGCCTTGCTCTTCACCTTCCTGCAGCCACATTTTGATGAAGAGCCCGGTGACTCCGCGTATGGACCATGTCCTTTGTTTCAGCCTGGGCAAGTCCCTCCTCACGGGCCTGTCCTGGGATGTGTTTCATCCCCGCACCATTTTCCTGCCATCCCTCCCATTCCTTCCGCACCCAGACACCCCCACTCACACCAGTCTCACCGCCTCCCTGTGCCAGAGCACCATGAAAACGTGTTCTCCAGGTTCACAGTTTTAACTGCGATATCCATCACACAATATTCCACCACACATTTCTCTTGAGGTCACCGATGTTTTTTCCAACACAAATTCCGAAAAAGCAAGGAAATGCCAAACGAGTGGGAGCTTTCTAGTAGGTGTTTCACTTACAGCAGTCCTCGGGATCAGCATGAAGGCAGACTGATGGTGAGTGAGCAACTCAAGTGAGTAACTATTTGGGGAAGGATGACATGATAATGACCTTATAAATGGACTGCCAATTAGGTCAAAACAAAATGAGCTTTACAGATTTTCTTCGATTATCACTTATTTAATGGCCCGCCACGTTTAGACGCCACAAAAAGGCAGCTTTGCTGTGGAAAAGTGCTGCCTTGGGGAATGGCCTCGGAGTACTCCTGGACAGAGTGGGGCAGCTGCTGTCCTGCTGCCCACCCCAAACCCTGAAACACAACAGATTGCGAACCAAAGCCCTCCCCTCACTGATAAAAACCGGATTTTAAATCTTATCTGGTGGCTTCAAGACAATTATAAACAAAGAAAATGGGTACTTTGATTAAAGTGAAATTTGTGTAAATATAAAGTATTAGTAAGTCTGAATAGCTTCTCACAAAGATACATCTGATGTTATCTGGCAAAAATTTTAATCTATAAGAAGCCTGACGGAGAGCAAACCACTCAATGGCAAAGCAACCTCTCCAGTCAAACACTAGACTTGTAATCCCAGCTTTAGGGACAGAATCAATATAGTTTCAACATTAAAAAAAAAAATTCCCTCATAAATACAATGAAAATATACTCTTATCCTCATACAAAATAAAAACAGTGACATTTAAGGTATGTAAAAAAATGAATGAAAATTCAATATCCTAATAGAAATGGTTCCATAAGTAATACGTAAAAGTTCCTTTATTTTTTACACATCCTGTAATGATAACTCACAAAGAAAATCATGGAGTGGTGAATTCAATAATCATGTTGTGTGCCAAACGAAGCAGAGGTTAATCTAGTAAATTATTCCTCTATATGCAACACAAAGCTGATCCTTTCATAAAGTGATATTTTAAAATGTAAACTACCATTACAAAGTTCTGTTATTTGTGATGCAGTATCTGACACAGCTGGCAGGGTGACTTCTCAGGGGCCTCACAACAAGTCAGAGGACAACACATGCAACACCAGAGTCCTCACTCAGAGCCCTGGGTCTGAGCAGCTCAATGCCACGTTCTCGCTTTCTGTAATCTCTACTGACATAATGTAAAGCTTTTGTACAACAGTGCTGAATATCCCATTTAATCAAAAACTGAAACCTGATGTTATAAATGTTACTCAAATTGGAAAGTCAAGTGTTCCAAAATTAGAAAATGTTCTTCTTACAACAGCCTTTGATTGCAGACCCTTTCCTCCAAATCCTTGCCTCATTCAGCAGAGGGACTGGATAGCAATCAGGAATTAAGATGTCAGTCCATGTCTTTTTAATCATCACTTCACACCATATATTTGCCATATTTGCTGGTGCACCATGTTTCAGTCATGCGTTCCTGTTTCCTGTTTATCACTGAGGATGCTGTCCCTAACAAAATTGTCTCAGCCATTCCCTAAACAAAATTTAAAAAAAAAAAAAAAATGAGTTTTCACATCAAGAATCTGAGGTACAGGAAAATTAATGCCAAAATTCATCCACTCCTTGCTGCTTTTGGATATAAAGTTGGAGCCCAAAGAACCTGATTTTTCCAGATCTATTGCTCTTGGGGTGTCAGAGTCCAAAACAGGTACTAATTATTCATTTTCTATACTGTCTTTTATAGAAAAGCAAGAGAGGAAAATGCAAATAGAAACATCACTGACATATGTGTTAGTACATTCTATCAGGAAACTGAAAGGACTCAAACTCTGTACATTTTTCATGTCCTTATGAAGCAATCCACCTCCTTTTCATTCTGTTAAGGTCCTCAAAGGTACTTTAATTCATCCCTCTCTAACTATACTCTGAGCACTTTTATTCATGCATTAAGCTTTGCAAGCTGCTGCTCTTCTTTCAGATTTGAAAGATGCAGAAAGGCTTGTGCACCTAAAACATGAATTCTGTTACCTCTGCAAGTTGTTCCTAAAAAAACACCTCCTCTACAAACCTTGTCCTGCTTTTAACCCTACACCATCTGAGCTGCAGCAGGGCCATGAACAAGGGGAGTTTAAAAAGCACAAAGATCATCACACAGAAAAAAATTCTCTGAGATGATCTTTTTCCTCCATCCTTTTACCCCCATCTGAGGTTTTACACACATTTTATGGACAAAAGTATCAGCAGAACATGTACAAACCCTAGCTCCTAATAAGCCAGAGGCACAAGGAGGGATATACAAACTCACACTTATCCTGATCTCTATAGACAGCAAAGAAAAAATTTTTCACACTTGGCCTGTGAATTACAGAACATCAAAGTCCTATTGCAAATGATCCTAGGATTTGTATCCTTTAAAAAAAAAAAAGCCTTAAAATTGTAAATATGGAGAGCAATACGCTCCACAGCTATTTCCAGTGAAGTTGGTGCTACATCGGAAGGTGTAAACATTTCTGCTGAATTAAGGAAAAGCCAGCTATTGATTGCAAGGGGCTAAAAATAGTTAAGTCAAGTGATTAAAAAATCATTAGTATTTGTATTTTCCTTTGTTCCTGTTGAATGCAACAAATATCTCATTTAGCAGAAATATTCATGGTTAAGAGATGATTTCTTTGCAGAAGAAAGTAAGACAAATGGCATATTTTTAGGAAATGCTATTAATTTCCAGAGTGGGTTCTGATGTGCCTCCAAGTAGCCATATTTCTGGCTTGCCCACAGTTACAGAAATCAGTGCTTTCCTAGGAGAGTTTGACTTGATGTGGGTGCTTCATTTCTCATACCAGTCAGCCTTAAACCAGGAGGCAAGATTGGTATCCTTCTCTTCAAAAGACTTTCACATGTCCAAGCAATGCTTTCATTTCAGTATCACTACAAAGTGTTTATGAAGCAGTTTGCTTATAATGCAAGTCAAGAGCATATTTGGAACTGTTAAATTAAATACAGAGCTACCTCTGCTCTGCACACTGAAATCAAGGGAGGAAGGATCAAAGCAGGGTCAAAGCTGTTGTATTAGTCACTTCCACTAGGTAAAACTGGCCAGATTTTATGTCATAAATCAGTGTAAATCCACTGATGGTCAGAGCATGACAAGGAAAGACCTGTCCCTTCACTATTGTTTCATAATCACTTAAAGAAGTACATGTTCTTCAGGGCAGCAAGCGCATTGTGTTCTGTTGTGATCATTTAGCATTTTAATGATGCTGTTACTCTCAATCACCTTGCTTGGAAAGTATTTAATTTTAAGAGAAGATTTGTGATTTCTCTTTGGAATTTATTTAAAATGCTTAAAAAACAGCAAAGAGGGATTCCTTTGGAGTAAATCCTGACTGTAGCACTTGAGCAGCACCGATGGCATGGCCAGGGATGTTGCAGTCCCTTTTCTATTTCCAGGGAAGGAGGCTGTGCCCAGGCAAAGGGAGCTTTCCTGAGCCAGGGCAGGGGGAAAGCAGGTGGGACAGGCAGGCCAGAAGGAGATGGGGAGCACGTAGGTGGTGTGTGCAGGCAGGGAAAGTGTGAGAAAAGAACTGATGTGGTGGAATCAGAAATTATGCATCCACACATTTTATACAAATCTTTTCCGAGCACAAGCTGAAGTAACGCTTCGTGCATGCACCTTGACAGTAAAGCCCTAAAACCAATCTCTCTGGGTGGACAACAATGAAATAAAAAGAAAGATTTATACTTAAACTGGCAAGCTGAAAAAGAACTAGAGTGCTCCCTGACACTGGATGATAGCTTTATTATTAACTGGAAGGATTGAATGAACGCACCTTAAAAACGCAGGTGACAGAGCATGTGAGGAAGTCTTGAAAAAAAACCTCCTCATGTTTCTCAGAGGAAAGTAGACATTTTCACAAAATGCACAGACATAATACCAAAAAAAAATATAAAATAAAACTATTAAAATATTCATTAGAGAAACACAAGCAAAATCAGAATGTGGAGAGACTCAGATTTTCCTCTCAGGCTGTGAGATGAAGATTTTCAGGGCAGCAGCTTAGCTTGCATTTTGATAGTCAGAGCAAGCAGACATTCACCTGCACATTACCAGCTAAAAATGCACATGCTGCAATTATATTCCACCTTAAAAGGTGGTTTTGAAATTACTGCCCTGGAAATTCACTTTCCTGCATAAAAGTCACAGAGGGCTTCAGTACTGCAACAGCCTCTGCAAATATAAAACCTTGCCCCGTTGTTATATCAGCTCCTACAAATCTGAGACTCATAAATCAAAACTCTGATATCTTTTCTACAAAATACAAACAGGCTTTAATTAAGCATGTAATAGTTAAATCAGAGATCAAAGGTACTTTCGTTCTGTGTATCCTGTATACTCAGCACCCAAGGGAATAGCGCGAGAGATTCCTGCAAATCTGAAATGGATTTTGGACTCCAGGGCCCATCTCTGGACAATAATTCCTTGTGTGAGCCTCTGGACAGTATTTAATCTCTTCATGTTTTTTGTGCCCCACTTGCAGTGGGTGTAAAAAGGGATCATTTGAGAGGCAGTGATCTCATCTGAATTATTTTAATATTTACAGAAGTTCAGTGAAATTCTTGAGTAGAAGGATGAATAAAGGGGTTGGCGGACACCCTCCTGGCAAACCTTTTACCTAAGCAGGTAGAATAGTGAGGTATTTCAGCCCTGGGAGGGCTGTGATAGGGAGACACACCAAAACAGAAAGAGGCAAAAAAAAGAAAATCCTAGATCTGTAAAATAATTAGTTTTCAGAGTTACTGTAGAAACACTGATGCATAAAAATCCAGCAGCACAAAACTCAGATTGTGATCTGTATATTCCAGAAGGTTTCTGTTTACCAGAATGACCCAGATGATCAGTTAGTATAGCAAACACTTCCATGCAGTTCCCTGGAAAACAGCTCATGGTAATGAATAAGGCACAGAGTAAATATACAGGAAATTCACTCTCACCACACACAGTTTTAGAGCTGCTGTTATAAATCCACTGCAAACAGTCAAAGCTCCCATCAGCCAAAAAAGAATCTGCCCAAAGCATCTAAAATTTGCAGGAGGTTATAGGAGGTCTGTCCTGATGGGATTAACAGCCTAGGTCTGTGCTCAGAACATTTCTATCATCAAAAAATGTAAATTTGGACTTTGAAGTGGTCTTCCTGTAATGAACCTCACTGGTTTTTGGCCAAAGGGTGTAGAAACTGCAACACACAAAAATTGTAAAAATCAGTTTTTAGTTGAACCCTTGATGCTGTGGCTGAGGCAACAATATTCCTTGCTCTGGATGAAATAAAGTAATAATTTAGTATTGGAAGACACAAAAGGATTCATTTTGCAGCATGCAGGATCTAAGCAGCACTGCAATGATTTATTTTATGGCCTTAAACAAATAAATACTGAGCAAGTAAAGAAACAAACCTTTTTTAGATTTCATTTTCAAAGTGACTCCGAAATGGCTATTTTGGGGGCATTGTTGTAATGTAATTGTTACTGAATGAGAGTTGCTACTACCAAGAGATGGAGTCAACGTCCTCGTCAAGAAGATGCAGATCTTCATGTTTGTTTCCCATGGCTAAGGACATATTTTTTTGGAGTAAGCCACTCTGGGGGAAGAGCTCTGAATTTTCATCCCTTCCAGCACAAGCCAGCCCTTCAGATGGCAACAAAAAGAAACGAGCCTGGACCTCACCAGCCCTAAGATCGGTGTGCAGCAGGATTGTCCTGTTCAGACAGAGAAGGAGCCGTAATTCACCTGTAGTTTCAGCCATTCTGCCACAACACTAGCAAGACATTATTTCGAAGTGCTAAGGAAGCAAAGCCAGTGAATCCTAGCCCATGAATTAACGGAAGTTTTATGATACCACTGAGCTGGTTTTGGCTGCCCTTCTACTCATCAGGCCTCCCTGCTGGCAAATATTGTCTGAAAATTACCAACTGTATGAACATCACAAAACAGTACCATGGTAATAGGTAGATTAAGTTTGTATTTATCTATTCTGTGCAGGAAAAAAAATTCTACAGCATTAGAAGGCATTAAAGGCAAAAAGTTGTGCTAACAGAGACTTAACTGCTTCCCAGGAGCACAGATTAACACCTAGGGTAGCTGGTGAGTGGGAAGCTGCCTAATAGGCAACAGCAAGTGAGTTGGTAGATGTGTCACTAGAGCTACATCAGCAGCTGTGTAATGCAAAGATTAGATATTGGTTACATTTTGTCAGTCTCCCCCAAAGGATTTATAGCTCCGTTTCTGTCCCCAGGCTAGCACATAATCACCCTCCAGTCACAAATCTGCATTCTGTGGTGCACTGGCATGTATCCACAGTGGGATGGAGAAGCCTGTTAGTCATACCACAGAAAATACATCTGCAAGATGAAAGCAAGCTGTGAAAGGGCTCGGGAGTTAGGAGCAATAAATAAAATGCTTGTTCTGTTACCAAACACTGATTCATTCTTCTAACCTCTCTACATTATCAAAATTACTATTACAGGCAACAAATGCAGAAGCAGCATTAGGTAATACCCTCTCAGACATTATAATAATACATCTTTCTCATCGTGTGTTGGCAGCAGGAGAAGCTCTGGGGTTTTTGTCCAGAGCACCCAGTGAATTTGTCAGGCTATCCAAACAGAAATGTATCTGCAGCTCCATGTCTTTCTTTACAGCCTAGATCTTACACCAGTTCTGTTTGCTCCCTCTTTATTACATCCAATTTTTTTTTTCTCCACACACACAACCTCTAATTTTTTCATGCTGTGGAGTGTTTGCAGGGCTGATTTAATGGGCTCTGCCTATCCCAATCAGATGCTGTTTCCTTCTGAGTTCACTTCCAGAAGATGCACTGCTCCTGTCAGTTCATAAGGTATGAGAACAGCAAGTGTAGGAGATGGTTCTTCCAATGGCAAAGGATTTTTAGCAAAGCCGATTCCCAAAAAAGAACAGGACACAGCATTTTTTTTTTCCTACCTAGACAAAGCTTAGGACTCAAAAGTGCTGTGAAAGGATGCACCAAGTGTCTCCAGCGACTGGGACACACTTTGCAAGATCACACTGAAACAAAATACATACATGTATAAAATAAAACACAAAACGAGGCCAAGAAACTTAACAGCTAAACTATTCCATGGTACAACAAGTATATAAGTAGAAGCAATAACCTAGGGTAAGATTATAACACACTGTTCTTATAGTCTGGTTTTGTGGGATTACCAAACACAACTCAGCTTCATTTTGAAAGTCCAAGTTTTATCCATTTTTCCTGTCCCATTTCCAGCACTGGATTTTTCAAGTTTCATATAAAGCATTTGCAGCACAGAATTTCTTGGGAGTTCCTTGCTCTTCCACAGCTACACTATCGTATATGTGCCATATTTTTCCATTTCTCACTTAAATGCACCAGATTTCCTTGCAATTGATTTTACTTATAATAAAATCTAAAAACAGTTGACATCAGTGTGTAAATTTATCTGTCAATGGGAAGGGGTGTTACGAGTAATGTCAAATGATTAAATTAGGATTTCCCTTGTCACTGAAGAGTACCTGCTACATCCCCTACAAAGCTCTGAGTAACTGAGACTGAATCAGACTACAGTGTCTACAGGACATTTCAAAAAAACAAAGTTGGAAACAATCACCACTTTTGCATACTCTGGAGAAGGAAGTTTGAAGTTCTGTACTGATTTACTCCCAGAAGGTACCAACTCAAATGCAACTGTGGTTAAAAAAGATTTTCCACCACTAGGGAAAGAGAGACAAGTACAGCCAAGGATTTCTCAAGATCTATGTAAACTATAAAGTGATTGCCCCTCAGGCCCACATTCACACTCAGGTCAGCAAATACTGTGAAGTAATAATGTGTCCATCACCTGGGGAAAATGTAATTTTGGGCTGCATGAAACAGTTAACAAGTTAGACCAGTCTTTTTTTTCAGAACATTTTGTTGAGTGCGCTGAAAGTTTCTATGCTTCTTCCCACAGCCGTGCCCGTCGAGTTTTCCTGCTGCTCGCAGTTCATCTGAGAACACTCCGGTCTGGAACAAGTAAATAACAAGTGACAGGTGTGACTCAGCCAGCTCTAACTAAAACTGAAGCAGCACAGTAGCTATTGACAGATTGAGGGGGGAAAATGGGAAGAAAGGAGAGTTATGGTGATGGTCTCAGCTTAGGAGTCCAAGGGATATTTCCACAGTCAGCAGATTGACTGCTACAGCCAGGTCTAACTCACAGTGGGGCTGTGCAGCAGAGGAATGTCTCTATAACAGATACAGAATGACAAGGCTATGGCAAGATATCCACACTCTGCCTGGCTGCAGGGTAATCAGTCCTGGCCAGTAATAATGCCATCACCTCTCACCAGCAAACAGCTGAATTTTATTTCTAATGCGAAACCGCAACATTTCAGACGTACACAATGAAAAACCCTGGGGAATCTTAGGTATTTTGTTGCCTTATCCACCACAGAATGATGAGGCCTTTTCAAAATAAGTCTAGCTGGAGAAGTTCTTGGTGCAGGTTGAAAAGGAGATCCTGATTAGGCGGCAGGATTGCATGTGATGGTCAGCATTATCTCCTGTTTTCTCTGTCGTCTGCTGGAGTTCTTCTGCCCATTGATGTAACTTTGCTCCTGCATACCAACTGACTCCATCTTTCAGTTGATTTAAGAATTACAACTGACATATTTTATCTTGTCAAAGAGCATTTCTCTCTTGAGGAAAGTCAAACCGGGAAGCAAGATACCAGAGGGAGGTTACTTCACTGCCCCTGGAGCAGGGAGACCTGCAGGGTGCAAAACCCTTGATACCACTTGACATCCAAAGGACAATAGCAGGACAGAAAGAGATATGGAAGCCAAGAAAAGTGACAATGAGAATGCAGACCTTCAATCAGGTCAAGTGTGCTGTATCAGTAAAGATTAGATTTTGATTAAGCAGACCACTGCTGTGTGGAGGGAAGCAACCAGAGCAGGACAGAGTCTGCGGCACTGACAAACCACATAAGCTTGCTGCTGCCACTGGAAATAGGGGCTTCAGGAAACTGCAATCCAACAAAAAACTCTAAACAGAGATGCTTTACCTGCCAATAAAAGCTATCACATTAGCACTGCATTTCTGCATGGTGCTTAAATACTGAAACTTTGGAGCCCTTTCAGAGTGGGCTGGAAGGAGCTGTGGGCAGAATCCTGTGAGCAGCATCACAAAATGCCTGAGCTGAGCAGAGCCAATTCACTGCAAAACATTTTGCTGCAAGGCAGGAGCAACGTCTACTTCCCTCCCCTCTCAGTTTTGCTGATAGTAGTTTTTATGTGCTGCTGGATCACTCTATGTAATGACCCATGCTGAAATCAATAGGAAACAGCTCATTAATGATTGACACAATAAACTGTGTCTTATTTAACTGTTCCATTGTCAGAGCTCATAAATATAACTTTTCAGAGTTAAGCAGGTCAGCTCATTCCAGACTTAATTTTTCACTACCTTTCTTTCTAATGGTCTTAGCCAAATCACACAGGGATACTTCCAGTGTAAATTAGAAACCCTGTGGAATAATTCCTATATGTGTATGGATGGTGAAAGTGAAGCTGCAAGGCCAAATTTTACCTCCATAGAACTGCACAGGATGCAAGGTGAGTTGAATGAAACCATTAGGAGGGGTGTTGAAGGGATTAATTTGAATGCAAACACGGATTATATTTGGAGCTGTACTATAAAACTCTACCTTTCTGTGGTCTAATCACATATAAAAGCTGAGTCCATAAAAATAAAATCAGATATGCCCAGTTTCAGATCTCTGTTCCACTCTAGCAGTTCTCAAAACGCACCTCCAACCTGCCCCATATCCAAAACACCTATCATGGAGCCCTGGCTTTGAAGCTCAGCTCCTGTACTCTTCCCTTTGTCCCACACATGGGGAAGGGGGTGGTGGCAGGGTGGGGTCAAACACTCACAGGGGCAGCACAAGTACACCACAGCAGCACAACTTCAATCCTCTGCTCTGGTGTAGGGCCTGGACAGTGCCGCCTGGGAATGAAGCAAACCATAAGCAGACATGTCAAATACAATTTTGACGTTAATTTCACAAACTGCTAAGGAAGGATTCTTGTCTTTGCGGCTATTCTGTGATTTTTAAGTTCCATACACTGTCATTTTGGTTTGTGGGTGACCTCCAATTCTGCAAAGGTTTTCAGGTGTGTTGTTACAAATTTAACTCTGAAATGAGCTGACCTACTTAATTTAGGATGCCCATAGAGCTTAATGGAACAATTTAGTGCTTCAGTTTTTTCATGCCAAAGAGTCCTGATTTCTCACAGCTACAACAGAGGCATCTAAACTCAAACTGTAATTTATAATGCTGTTCATAAAAACTTCTGCACAATCTGGTCACATCTTCAAAGCCTATGTTCCCACAGTCGTATCCATTTAGTGCAAACCTCGTTTTATTTCATTTGACTCATATCTTCTTGGAAAGTCCTTAGTGCCTCTCCCACGCTTTGGAGGAAAAGTGTATTTGGAAGCCTCCGGTCTTCACAGAATGGTGGGCTTGGTTCTGCTGCAGAGCAGCACCTGTTCTGGCTGGTACATCAGCTGGAGAAGGCACAGCGTTCACCTGTGTCACACAGGGGCAAGCTCCTGGCAGGGCAAGGAAAAATGAGTAGGTGGTCCGTGTTTCTGAACTATTAGTTCAATTCTTTCTTGCTAGCACATGCAACCTTCTGCAGAGGACATCATCTTGGACAAAAACTTGTGTTATCAGTGTGCTAACTACTTCTCCTACCTCTATCTTCTGCCATCTCCTGTTTTCCTGAGCCCTTTTGAGGCTGTTTCTTCATTATTGCCTTCTTCCAAGCACGGCAGCAGAAGCCAGGCTGTTGTGGCTGAGATCCTGGTACCCCGCAGGGTGTTCACGGCTGAGACCACCACTGTTTGCATGATAAAGTTTCTCCTTCCTGAAAGGGTTTTGCAAATCATGGCCTCAGCCCGTGTGCAACGTTGTAGCACAGAGCTATAGTGCTGGGTGGTTTTCCATGGCAATGGGATTGAAAAAGGAAAGAGTACAGCTCGGTTTTGGTTTGGTGCCTTCTCGAAGAAGTGTTATTCTGAAGGCATTGGGGTCTGAAAGTGACTACAGGTCTCTGCAGACCCTATAGAACAGACCCTGGAACTTTATTCCCTTGCTGTGGTTCTGGTTGTTGCCTGTGGCAACTGGAAGGGAACACCTGAGGGAAGGTCACACAGAATGGATGAGGCTGCCAGAAGCCTCTGGAGATCAAATCCAGCATCACCAGCACCAGCAGAGTCAGTCAGAGCAGGTGGCTCACGGCCGTGTCCACTCAGGCTCCAAACATCTCCAAGCGTGGTGACTCCACAGCTTCCATGGGCAAAGCTGGAACATTTGATTACCCTCACAGTAAAAGAGGTTTTTCTGCCAATGGGAATGACACAATGAGTAAGCTGAGGTTATAAACTCATTTTTATGGTGAAATACTATGAAATCCAACAAAGAGTGATCTGTTTTCTATGGAACTGTTGACTGACCCTATAGGAATTCACAGAGTTCTCTCTGCTGAGCTGTAGAGATTTTTAAAGGAAGTTTCATTTCTATAAAACCCACCAATTACACCCATATAAAATTCTACAGGCCTGTTCGCCTGGGGTTTGTTATCCCAGAAATCCAAGTCAAGAGCGGTGTTCACCTACCATCGCTCCAAAACTCAGACTAGCTGGGGTAGGGACTGCGCAGCACGTTCTGCAGTGGGGCAGATGCCTCGATCAGCATCAGTGCTACCCCTGCAAGCCGTGATATTCAGGCGGTATTCACATTTTTCTTTCAATAATGAACCAAAATAATCTAATCTGAGCATAGCAAACTGCCACTGGAGAACTGTTCACTATGAGCTAGACATTTTCAAAATAGTCATGAAAGTACCTGCTACTTAACTCTCGCTGCATATTAATAAAGTTCAAAAAGGGCTGATGCAAGCTTTTGATTCCACAGGAGGTCCACAGGTGAGGCACAGCCCAAATAGCGCCAAGTCTAGTCACTCATGCCTCAAAACCACAGGAGGAGCACCTTCCAAGCAGGGAAGGACAATGTCTCTGCTCCTCTGTTTGGTGCACCAGCAGCTGAGTCATCACAGCCTCAACAAATGTTCCTTAATTAGACTTGTTCATTTTATCAATACTAAGGAGCCCTGGAGAAATAGCTGTAAATATTTATTACCATTTCAAGACTGAAGTACTTCTGCCATGCTGCATTCCACCAGGTAACTGCCTTGGCAGCTCCTTTGGAGGGGAATGAGCACTTCCCTCTGAAATGAGAGCTACAGCTGTGAAATCCTCTTAATAAAGCATCGTGAATCACAACCCACTGAAGACTTAAAAAGAAGGAAAGGCAAGAAATCCCCCAGTGCTGGTGTACTGGACTGGTACAGGCGAGTGCAGTTCCCAGATCTCATGTGCAGCTTTGATCGTGGCACTCTCGATGTGACAGGCGGTGCCATATCAGAGGCATCCCTGGTAGGGACTCCTGTAGCTGAGGCTGCTGAATTCTTTCCATAATGCCCTCTCTTCACTTTTTTCTGTTTTCTAAACTGGAATATTCAAGAGGAGGTTTTATACAGAGATGATCCTTAAATCAGACCTGGAGATAAAGGGATGTGGGTTTTTAATATAACAGAGTACAGGTGGTTTTTTTTAGAAAAGAAAATTCAGGATGAAATTTGCTATTCTGTCCTCTCAGAAATTACTGCAGCTCTTTCTTTGAGAAATACAAGCATACAAATTCTTCTGAGCAGGAGTGTGAAATACAGAAATGTGTCATTTACTGTCCCTGTGATTATCCAGCCAAATCTACTCATTACAAGCCTCTGAAAAATGACAATTCACTCATTCTAAAGACCTGTTAGAATTTGGCAGCATTGTCAAAACTCCCTCTTCTCAACACATATTCTAAATTGGGCCTTAGATTTCTCAAACTAGACACTCAGGAAAAGGGTAAACTCAAATATGATTTGAAACATTTTGCATTAACATTGTGAACAAACCCTCTTGTGCTCACTCTTTGCATTCAAAACACCGAGCCCATGGCAGCTGCCTTGTCCCAGGAGAGCTTTCCCTTTCTGCATTTGCTCTCCACAGCAAAAATCATCTTCCAAATCCTACAGCTGAGACAATGCTCTCACTGATAACAGCCCTTGCTTCGCAGCCCTGGTTCATTCCTAGGCTCTTGATCCATTATTTACTGAAATAGATAAAAACTTTCAAGGGCTTAAAAAAATAAGTAAGAAAAGAGGCTTTGAAATTAAAGACTATTCTGTAAGTATTCAAAAGCAACGTTACCCTGTTTCCAGGCTTGTGCATCACTGCTGTGCCAGTGCATTTACTCTGACTATACACTAATAAAAACCAACAGCAACAACAGCTTCCCCTCACCACCAAACAGTTCCCAGGTCTGAGTATCGCTCGTTAAGTGAAGATTCTTTCCAAGTATATGACCATAAAGGGGCAGGTCATTAAATGATTTTACTCCACAGTTCGAAATGCTGTCTGCTACTACTGCCCAAGCAAGGAAAGAGATTATTTGTCCAAGCAACTCTTAAAAGCTCCTTACCTTGTCTATAACCAGTGAGGTTTCATGTGAGCTGTAAATTGTACTGGTTACACCTGCAGCTGGAAATCCAGCCACCTCATCACTTCATTATCAACACACATAGCTCAATGACAGTTCACTTATTTAATTGCCATAACAGGGAATTCTGCTAAGTGTGTAAAGATAATGGTAAATCATGATGTACCATTGGAGTGCTAGGACCAAATTGGAGTGCTGTCAACAGCAATTTAACAAAAACAGTCACGTGGAGGCTTCTCGTACCCTGATCAGCAACATTTAGCCATTTTCAATAAATTAATAGCAAATGAATTCTGCTTGCAATGCGGAAACTTCCCATAATGAGCACACTTTAGCTGGAGAGAAGTTGTATGGAAGGTGCTTCAGGTGCCTCATTCCACATTTTCCCTCCACTCACTGAGCCCCTTTAGAAGAGACATGAGCTGAGAGGTTCAAAGAAGGGAGTACAAAAACAGGCATCCTGTGTTATGACAAAAAATTACCAGGTGTGTATCAATGCCAGATTTCCTGATACAATAAACCATTAATAATAGGAGCACTGCCAATGCACACCTTGAGGTATCAGCGTAATCTTGCTCACAAATGACATTAATAACACAGTGAGTGCACTGCAGGTGAGGCAAACCAACACTGCCGTTAAATCACTGCATTCATTTAGAAATTATCTCATTAAATATGCAAAAAAATAATGATTAACCCCACACTACATATGATTTTCCATTTTGATATGAATATGAGTTTATTACACTGCACTTTCAGTCCAAATATCTGCCACAGCAATTTGATATAATTGGTTTTTTCTGTTAATTTCATTGAATTACTTTCAGTGCTCTAAGTAATCAAATGCTGACTCCATTTCACTGCTGACTGACAGACTCTGCTCAGCGTACCTTGTTCACTATCAAGATTTAAACTGTGCTCATACGGTTTGAACACTCTGCGAGCCCAAACCCAGCAGACTTGAGGATGTTTCCTGAGGATAAGTAACAGCCTACCTTAATGTCACATTTTACAATAACCATGTAGAATTCAGTAGTTTCCCAAGAATTAGAAATGCCAGAAAAGAAGGTAATGGAAGAAGGTTTATGGAGGAGGTTTGATTGAAAAATATTACCTTGGCATAGCAGAAGGCATTTTTGGAGAACCTCACTGTACTCTCTCTCCTTTATGTTTGCAAAATGATAATTGGAAAACAACCCTGAGCCACTGAGTTTAGTACCCATTATCCCAATCATGTAATGCAATGTCAACATTTACGGAATGGATTAATTAAAAAATGCCCCATGTAGCTTCCTGAAGTAAATTGGCTGTACTTTCAGCAACAAAAGGTGGAAGACAGACATTTTCTCACTTGCAAAAGCTTTCATCAGCAAAGAATGCATGTCTGGGGAAGGGGAGCAAAATCCAGTTTTGTGGTGCCAGAAGATGATCACATTTCATTCCTGAACACCTGATCCTGGAACTATGTTGCCTGTATGGGACAAAACACCCATAGAGTAATTTGGGAAGTTGAATAGAAGAAGAAAACTACTCCAGATTAAGCTGAAAGCAGCACAGAAGGCTTTGCCCATCAGCAGTGGACTGAACAGGGCACAGAAGCATTATGACCTGCTGGGGAATGGTGACTTTTGAGCCTGGTGTTTGTACAGCAGTTAGTGGTAAGAAGCCCAGGTTTAGAGAGACATCTAATAAATAAATACAAATAAATGGAAAGAGACAGTAGCAAGTCTCTATTCACTACCTTGATCACTTCCATGAATGGTAATTCATGATTTCAAAAATCTCCCTTCACTCATCTTTTTCAGGCTAAAGAATTTTAATATGCTCCTTCCTCATGAAGAAAAGGCCAAGGGTGGCAGTGATGAAGATGTCCAGAGAGCTGGCTAGACAGGATAAACAGAAGTGTTCATCCATCTCCTCTAACAAACATGTCACCCTTCCCATGTCCCTGTCACATTAATCCCACCGCTGAGCACCAGGGAGAGCGGTGATAGGAGGCACAGGAACCGCCCTGGAAATGTGCACATCCCTTCTGTGGCAATGCACAGGTCGAAGCACACGTGCCAAGTGTGTGTGGCACCTCTGGCACGAAACGCTGCAGCATCTGCAGTGCTGCTGCTTATTCCATAAGCTGCTGCTTATTCCACCAGCTCTGGATGTGTTACTGTGTGTGTAATGTGTGCTTCAGGGAGCAGAGGCTGGAAGGCTTTCCCAATTCTTCCCAGTTTTCATGACAATTCTGTGAAAGGGCACTCTGGTGTGATTATTTCCAGTATCCCGCCCCATTCTCACCGATGCAGCTGTGTGTGGAGGAGCTAAAAGGCAGCTTGGAAGGAAGACAAGGTCTGCAAAGAGGCAGTATGAGCTTAAATATCCTGAAAACATGAAGAAATCCTACAGAGTGTTCAATTTAATATCCCAGCTAGGTGTCTGCAGAGGTGTAACCCTTGTGGCATCCCTGGCCGAGCTGGGCAGACAGCCTTGCTCCTCGCTGCAGGTGGAGGGCAGACGTGCACCCACACAGAGTGAGGAGGAGACACTGCTCTGCTGCAGAGCCCTCCCCAGCAACACCAACCTGTGCAAAGCAGTGTGGGTGGCTCTCAAGTCAAATGCAAATCAGGAGTGAATACAAATTTGAGGAAATAAATATAGGGAAAGAGCTAGTTTCCATTTCTTTCATATATTCTGAAATTGCAGCGATTGTTAATTCATTAACATAAATCACGGAGCTGGGCACCCTGTATCAGATCAAATATTCATGAAAACAGCAACTCTAAAGATATCACTTTCAGATAAAGAGATGCTGGCCTTACAGAAACATGGGGGGAAAGTAGGGATTCAGAAAAGCACATACATTTGCATACAAGCAATACATTTATATACAAATACGTGCATTTACTTAATATGGCAGTCTAGCACAGCTACCAAAACATTCATTGCTATATAAAAGGGCATGAAATACATATGAACACATGCATGGGGCAAATATTCTTTCACCTTTAAAAGGGCATTTGTGCCTCTTGAGAGCCGTAAGTCAGAGTCGGAAGTAAACAGCAGTCTTTGCTCACAGGCAGCACTGAATAGCCCAAGCACATTGTATGAACTCTGCTTAACTACTGCAACATTAACGCTGGCGTGTGCCAGCTATTTTTAATACTTCAGTATTAGCAACACGAAGGGCTGGTGCTTTATATTTAACACTAAAGGCGAGTAAAGAGACTTTGAGCTGAGCGAAAGCTGCTGCGAGGATGACCCGCGATAGGTAACCTTGCAAACAAACCAGAGAAGGCAGTGCCTGCACGGGTGACGAAACAAACATGAAACTAATACAGAGCTTGGAACAATTCATCACAAGTGCCTCAGGGGCAGATTTACAAATGAGGCATGTAAGTGCCTCGTAAGACTTGCAGGAGCTGCCAGCTAACACCTACTCACTTGAGAAGCCACCAGCCCCTTGAAGAGGCAGTGCAATCTCTGTGCCTAAATTCCTCCAGTGATCTCGCAGGCTCCCATCTGCAACTGTAGGCACCTAAACGCCTCTAACTCTCACCAGCCAGGGCTCTGGTACTACTGACTCACTGAAAATCACTGGGCCCTGCTGCCTGAGCTACCTATGGCACTTAAAACGGAGCCTTTAGAAACCCTCGGGTATTTATCTTTTATTTTTCCCTTTGACAAAAGGGAAAAAAATGACAAGAAATAGGATATTGTAAAACCTCAGCCTGTGGCGCCTTGATGTAAATCTTAGTTGTAATATTACACCCACTAAGGAGGAGTAGAACTCCGATAGCTAAAACACCGAACACCAGGACGCAGGGAGGAACCGCACAGGTCACTGCGTGAGGTTGTCACACCAAGAGAATTACAGGCACAGCTCAGCAAACTCAAAATAGGGATGACTTCTAACTGGGATCCTCCCTTTTCACTCTCGTAACCATGGGAGCACCTTCACGAGCCCTGACCCAGCTACCGAGGAGTGATGAGCAGGTTTTAGTTGCATTCCAGGAGGCAGCAACTGGGATGAGCAGGGAGAGAGAAGCTTCCAAGAGCCCAACTTGCTATTTACTTCTAAGCATTTTCTCAAAGCTCCAACTGGAACATATTGCTATTTTTGCTCCAAAGTTTATGTTAATTTCATCTTGTTTTAGCATAAAAGCTTAAATCACACTTTGTGGTAAATGTAAATCACTGATCTGAAAACTCCCCACTGTAGCATGTCCTCTTTTTTATTCTCTCTCCAAAGAAATGGCTGAGCACCAGTGATTTGCATCACCTCTTCATGGGATTACCCTTAAACTTGATACCAGTTAGTCAACAATTTCTGAATAATCTCTCAGAGGAAAAAAAAATAAACAAAAAGTTTATTCTGAGAAAGTTGTTGAGTGTTTGACACTTGATACCTTAAATGCAAGACATCTTGGAAGACAAAATATAATTTTGTATCTTTGAAATGTGCACTGAGGGAGTTCGGGGTAGTTGTTTACTTTTGGGGTTTTTTTTGACAATTGCACTGTGGAAAACTGCTGAAAAGTATAAATTACTGCCACAGTGAAAAATACAGGACCCAGAGCTGCAGGTGAGCACTCAGCAGGATAACGCACATGGAATAAAAGAGGACTGTTGCGTGTGTACATGTGTTTGTGCAAACAAGATCGAGTGCTGACAGGATTTTGGTTTCAAATGAGAAAAGCCCGGAGAAATAGGTCAGACCTTTTAAGAGATAATTTGTACTTCTTGGTACTGTGTGTTGGAGGAATGAAACAACAACTCTGCTAGTAATGTCTTTCCAGCTGCACTTACGGTGGTTGGTTCCTTGGAAGTGGGGACAGACGCTTGTCATCACTCTCTGTGCCTGCACCCAGAAGTGGCTCCTGGCTCTCTACCCAGCATCACGGCCAAATCCAGGTTTGTTTGCCAGGGTCAAGGCAAGGGCCAGTGCCCCTCTGCCACAATAAAGCAGGAATAGCTGGGGAAGTTATCCCTAGCACAGGAATCCGGCTCCCTCCACACCCTCGGAAGCCCTGCTCCCTCTTCCTGCCTGTCTCTCTTCATTCCAGCACCTCCATACCGCACCCCAGAACTCCCAGCCCTTCCCCCACATTCAGGCTCCCTGTCTGTCACCTGAGAGAGCTGCTCCATCACACACTCGTGCTGGTTGGGTGCATCAGGAAATGGCAGATAACAGCACAGCATTTGTTATCAGCTCCCTTCCATCTCTGCAGGCACAGCATTTTATGAAAGCAGGAAGAACCTGAGACAGCAGACAACTCTATCTCTGACAAACCTGATGGAAACTGGCCAAAGGATTAAAAAGTTACTGAGAAAGGTTGTGCTTTGTCAATCTTGCAAATGGACAGAGAAGAGAAAGGTAAAATCCATGGCTTTAGTTTTGTTTCCCTAGGAAAGCAACCAAAATATTTCGAAATGCTACCTCGTGTTTCCTGTGCTATCAAGTTCTATCAAAAATCGATGAATTTGCAAAATCCCAGAGAAGTCAGTCTCACTTTTGTAAAAAATTTCTTCTAGCACCACCACGCAGGGAGCTGCCTGAGGGAAGAGAACCGTGTATCTCAGGGCTCCAGGCAGGCTCTGCACTACATCCCCGGTGGTGTGGGCATTCCAAGCTTCAGGGTCAGTGCTCCCACCCTTTCCACTGGTTCTGCGCCAACAACTAAGCAGCAGAATCCAAATGTAACTCAAGAACAAAATGCTACATTTGTTTTGATCACATTAAAGTCAGAATGAGCTATTAAAAGAAGTTGTAGCAGATGACTGGGTCTCGAAGAACCACAGGCAATAAATTCACATGGCAGTTTTGTTTCATAACTTCAGTCCTACTTATTCTTTCTTTGTCTATTCTAATTACTCCCTGATATGGAATTAATGTAGAAACCAAATTAAATGCTTGGGAAAGTGTATGAATCAGCTGGCCCGAAAGAAACAACTATTAAAAACAATTAGATAAAAACATCAATTTAGAAATGCACAGCATGTCTCTGCCTGAGTCAAAGTACAAACACAAAGGCAAAATGGAGACCTGTGATGCCAGGAAAGGAGCAGCCTCTCTGGGTGTTAGGGAGGTGTTTGATATCACCATGCTGGTGGCAGGTTGGTGGCCTGCCTTCAGAGAGCATCAGGGCTGGCAGGTGGCACTGAGGAGAAATACATTCAGATCTATGTTGCCACTTTGCTGCAAATCCTCCCAAAATAGTGCTGTCACACTGGGATGGCAAACGCTGTAAACTTGGAGTAGAGATATAGCACTGGGACCACGCAGATTGTCTAATCCGAGTCAAGCCAAGTTAACATAAAGTGAAGATGAAAATTTGATGGTTTATGCTGAGATCAACTCAGCAAAAGCAACCACAGGTTAAGAAATACAACACAGTAAAATGGGTTGGCATCGTCTCTCTCCCCTCTGGATTTAGAGAGAGAAACTACCCCATGATCACTGTTTCCCAAGGAATACATGTAGACATGGGTTTTAATACAGCAAGATCTGTGAGTGTATTACTGACTCTGCATTGGTGATGCTCCTGCAATTCACGACATTTTGGAAGCGAAATGTGCAATAGCGTGGATTGTAAAAGCCCGAGTTCATTGAATGTAAATACTGCTGTCAACGTGGCGAGCGCAGATGCTCGTTAAAGTACATTAATTCTCTAGAGCTGATGGTATGAATAAGTGTACATAATGTCGTCTCTGAACGGCTCTGCCAGCAGGAGCCGTGCAGCGAGGCCCAGGCAGGCAGCAGAGTTTAACTAAAACCTTTCAGACACGCACACCCTGGTAAAGACCAGGGGTGTTTGACACGTGCCCGCACTGCACTTGAGGAACAGCGAGCTTGGAGTCGAGGCAGGAAGTACCTGCTATACAGAAGCCCCACAAAACTGAGGGCACAGCACATGCAGCACAATTTCCAAATGCAACCTCAAGGAAGAGCTGAAAAACTCCAGGTGAACCGAAAGATCCCTGCACCACAGCCACTGCCTGCGTCTGGGGTGCAGAGCGGCTCTGGGCACTGCCTGGGGGACCTGCAGCCCCTGAGCCCCTCAGTGGGGACACGCTCAGTGCTGTGGGATGTGAACCCTCTATTTGCTCAAGAGCTTCCCCCAGTTTCCCAGCTGAGAGAATTCAAAACAGGAATACAAACTCCTTACAAGAGGTGGGGCACCCACAGGAGGCATTTCCTTAAGTGACTTCACCATCTCCTTTCTTGAATACTGCATGCTTTCTCCAGCAGAGATAGCTTACCCAGTGAGCCTAAAAATACTCCTAGGAACAACGTGTAGCATACAATGGGATATGTACAGGTTGGCAAGCATTTAAAAATAATCCCTCTCACACCTCACTGACAAAAATACACCCAGAAACCTCATCTAAATGCCACTCTATCAACACTGCCACTCTACATTTTAAGAATAAAAAATTAATTCCTGCATAAAACTCCATTTACTCTAAGTTTTCCAAATCATATCGCCACCTCAGCTATAAGAACCTGCTTGTGTTAAATAGAAAGCCTCTCTTTGCTTCAAACTGATCTTATATTTCCCCTTTTAGACAAGAAAATTATCAATGGTGCAGTGTTAATTGTCATAAAATGCGGTTTCCCCAAGGAGACTGTGGCATCAGCTAAGATGGCAACCCTTCAGTTGTTTACAAGAATAAATGCCAATATTGTCACTGGGAAAAGTACTGATGTAGCAAAAGAATTCTAAGTGTTACTCTAATGGGGCTACGTCTTACTTCATACAGAAATAAAGTGATAAAAGACATAACTTTTCATTAGGTAACTGCTACCATTTTTTTATGACAACTTTTCACACTTTTAAATAGCATTGAAGAGAAACAGTGACACGACTCTGATATTAAAAAACTGTAAAAGAGGAAGGTGCTCTGTAACTAATAAATGTTTGCAGAAGCACGCATTGAGCGCTGAAGAGGCAAACCCATGCTATTGCTATCAAGGTGTGCTGAAACACCCAGATATACACACAGATACTGAAAAGGTGGGATTTGCTGCTCACAGCAGCTTTCACACACACAATTTGACTTACTGTTTATCTGGCAGTTTACTGGTGGAGGATGTGAGGTAAGATCTATGCACTTTCCAGGTTAATTATACCCAAACTACATTTCTACAAAAGCAAAGGAGACAAGCGAGACCATAGAGACCAAACTTTTTAGAAAAAGAGAAGGATGAATAAACATACTTGTCTTCACTCTCAACCAAAGTGTATCTGGATTTAAAAACAAACAAAAAAAAATAAAATAAAAGAGTGAGAAGACTTATACACAAATCACTGTATTTCTTTCTTCTTTCTGGAAAGAGAAATCAACAACATCAAAACAACAACCGTGCACCACTCTGCGCTGGAATAAAGTTCACAGCATTCCTGAAAATGTCACACCCCCACAGAGCAGAGGCAGAGATGTCTCAGTACCACACCGGTTTAACTAATGTAGGTAACTTCACACTCTTGTCTGGCTAACAATTATATCTACTGAAAAGACCTGCCATTTATTGAAGGGGGAAAACCAATTTTAAGAAGGCACAGATAACTCAAATACCACACTGCAGTTATTTATCTTCCAGATAAATCTTTACATTGTCCCAGTCACTGAAGGGCTCAAGAGATGAGCGGTACAACTTGCTGGGCACCTTAAAATGGCAACTTCAGTTTGTTTAAGCCTGCACTTTAGGAGAGCATCAGTGTCATCTTCTATACTTCATGCTCTCCATACAAGTTTCACCTTTTTCCATCATCATTATTTCAGAACGAACAAGAAAATTCTGAAAACACCTCTCCCAGGTGGATCCCTGCAAACTCAGAGGTACATCCCAGGAGAAACAGGCCATACTTCAGACCCAGCTGACTGCTCAGAGATTCAGTCCCCACCCACTGATGTCCCTGGGATTCCTCCTGTCACTTCCCCTACCAGCCCGGACCCCAAAGTCAAGACAACCATGGTTGGATCTAACAAGTCATGGAAATACCCAAGTACTTTAAGCAATTCAGCATCAATTCAGTGAATTTAGGCTGGCTACGATGTTAAGAATTTTGCTCTGTGTGCACGAGTAGATAGCATTGATTTCAGCAATAATTGCCTAGAAAGACAATTTTAGATTCAAATTAGCAGTTAAATAATTGTAGAAATTATACAGAGAGATTTCTTTGATTGGACATTTGTAATAATAACTGCAGAAATCTGTCCTACACAGACTCTGCACAATATGCTACATTATTGTAGCCCAAAGTTAATATTGTTGAAAACGAACCGCATTCCGAGAATATGCTCCTGCAAGACTCTTTCTTTGGGGTGACTTTAATTATCTGCATTACACTTAAAATATTGGATATATTAAAATATCTGATAAACCCTGAATATTCCACACACTATTATCTCAGTCCTGCTCCCATTCTCTATTACTGTTAATTCATCACTGATTTTTTCTTTTCAAATGATCTGATGGCTTTTCAACAAAACACACACTGCCCAGCCAGCCCATCTGGCAGGGATGAGAGCTCTGCAGCATGTCAGAGGACTGGAGTGTAATTTCAGATAAGCATTGGACATGCTTCCCTTCGAGCACTCCAAGAGTTTCATTAATTGCAGCAGCTGATGTGGGGCCTTTTAGAGGACAAAAAGGAGATTAATATCAAGATGCTGTTCCAGTCTCCTACCTAGGGCACCAAGGCCCACACTGCAAAGCAGAGGAAGCCAAAGTCATCGCAGAAGGAAGAGAAGACAACTGAACTCTTTCCCACATGAAAACCAGCAGGGGAGTTTCTGCAGGCTCTACCTAGCCAGGATTTCCACCAGTGGACTTCCAGCTCCCAAATTGCAGCAGGAAGCACAAGAGGTCAAGCTCTGTCTAATACAACCCTAACACCCCAGCTCTTCAGATGCATTCGGGGAATCAAGCCTTAGCAGTGTTCACCCAGCATCCCATTAGCTCTGCCTGACATGCCCACAAAGCAAATAAATATTAGACTGCTTGCAGCTGGAGAGACTGTTTGACTTGGCTTGCTTCTCCTCTTCCCTCTACCTAATCCATAATCCCCTCCTCTCCTTAACTCATCCCTGGGCAGAGCTCTCAGCGCTCAGCTCGATGGATTGATCCCGAGTCTCAGCCACAGCGGGAACACAGCACATCCCTGAGCTCCAGCCGGGCACAGGGACACCAGGGACACACCCTGGCTGCCAGGGGCCTGTACAGCTGCTCACAAAACACCAGTATCCCCTTCAGCCAAAGGGTGCTTGGTTTTCCAGGGGCTTATTTTCCGTGCATTTTCTCCTAGTTTATATTCTTTTGGCGTTACTTGCTTTTGGATGTACTGTGTGTCCACATAGGAAGGTAGCAAATGCCATCCTGAACTCATCCAGTCGCTGCCAATCAGTGCAGCCAGACACTGCCAAAGAGTGCACCATGAGTCCTACGGCCAGAGGGAGAGTGAAGCAGCACTGACTGATTTGGAATAAGGTTTTTTTTCTTTCCTCAGTTGTTGATTGTCTCCTTATTGCTAGTGCTAGGAGACAAAGCAAACAAAGAGCAGCATTTACCTTTGTTCTGTAATATTGTGACATTTAAACAGGGTAAATGGGAGCTGTCAAGTAGAGATTTTGATATTGATGACGATGATAGACTGGATTAGCAGAGAAAGGATTTGATTGATGATGGAACAAAAAGAGGATGGAATAATTAATGCCCAGGATTGAATTTTTATGGACAATGAGCCACTTTAAATACATTTTATGTATCTATCAGACTAAATTTTTGATCTAGTATTCTTAAATTTCAACGAGGCATTTGACTTTATATCTCACATTTTGATTAATAAAACATAAAACTGATATGGTGCCTATGCAATAGATTTTAAATGATTAAATTGAGCAGCAGTGCTTTTAATAGACTCACATGGGGACTGATTCTAAGCCTTGTAGCCAACATTTTTGTCAGGAGGAAGTCAAAACTATCTGATAAAAGTTCTCAGATGACAACTGGGAAGGCAAGGAACAATGAAGCATCTCAGCAGATGCAGGCAAGTACCAGACCACACATCTGGAAATAACGACTGGAGACCAATTTTACAGGGTAAGAGTGTCTGTGAGGGCAGCTGTGATGAAGGGTTGTGTCAACTGAGCAGCTTCCACAAGTAGGAGAAGCACTTGAGCTGCAGGGTCATTAATCTTGCTTCTCTCAATTACACTAAAGTCCTCAGAGTAGACTTGTTCTAAAAAAAAAAAAAAAAAAAAAATCAGTCTTGGATGAAGAGGTGAATAATCAGATCAATGGAAACCGCTACAGAAGTAACCTTAATTAAACTTGTATATTTGGGAAGCTCAGCACTACAACAAAAACTTGAGTTACATCTAACACTGGTGCTGGTGCCCACTGCTGATGAACCAGGAACACCGGAGCAGCTGTGGAGGCTGAAGCTTCAGAGGGACACCAGCCTGAAAAGACTTCAAAGGGGAGTCACAAGAGTGATGAAAGATGTGGGAAATGCACCTTTGACAGAACCCTCTGAGAACTTAAAGCAAAAGGCATGACTCGATCCCAGTGCAAGAGTAGCTGTGCCACACGTGTATCAGTCACTAAAACAAAGGGAAAACTTGTGGCTCACGTTATTCAGAGGCAAATTTGACATCACTGGCTCCTCTGTGACCTGAATGCCCGGAAATGTTCCACCAGTAAAAGTTTTCCCATGTTCTGCACTCCTTCTTATGGCCAACCAGCACCCTTCTCCAGCTTGCACTTATTTATTCTTTTGGATATGAGAGGGCTGCGGGAAAAGCTCCATGTGCTTAGGAGTAACCCCACCTGGTCAGCAACATCTGTGTACATGGATATACAGTAAAACAGAGAGCTCTTAGTAGGTGATAACCTGGTGAAATTCCTTTTGAAAATAACTCAATAATTTCATATTAATTATGTGACAGGAGTTTATAATCTTTTTACAGGTGTTTCAATAGCCTAAAGAAAGGTACACATAGAAAATAATGATTTTTTTAATAGCAGGAGAGCCACAAAGAACACCTCATAAAATGTCTAATCAACACTCCCACTTACTTATTTAGCAAGAGATCACTGCCTGTAGACAATTTAGAGGTCAAGATCTAGTACTCCATGAAAGTCAAACATTTGTTTTTTAATAGCAACATGTTTTAGATACCGAACCTCGTGCAGGGAAATATATTCATGTACTCAGGAGGCTGCAGCTTTGAAAACACCCCTGCAGTATCCACTATGAGAGCTCCTGTCTGTTTACGGATTGACAGCCAGCAGTGGACAGGAGTTTTTTCACATCTACTTTTACGAGTATCTAATTCAGCAGCTACACTCAGTGAAAGAAACAAAATAATCCAAAAAACCGACAAAACCAACGACCAAAAATAACCCACAACAGGGTTTGAGACTTTCAGAATTGGGGAGCATCAGAAAATTCAGACAAACCCCTCAGAGAATACTGGGCAGCTACAACATTCAAGCCTGTAGCAGTCTTAAAAACATTCAGCCAAGACCACAAGATCAGAGAAGTACTTTAAAAGTTACAGCATCATGGAAGTCCAGACCAGAATATGCCAAATAAAACCAAAAACATCCATTTTAAGAATTTTTGAAAACTACCCCTAAATATTTCAGCCTCAAGACCTCTCCTCAAAAACAGTGACAGAAAACTGTCTTGATTAGCCATGACTCCCATAAAAATCCAATTTTTCATCACTGACACGTTCATCTGCCAAAGCTACTCATCAGATTAAAGGAAAACTACACAAAGGAAGAACTCCTCAAGTCTGTAATGGTTTCTTTTAAATCAGTTTTTCAGAACTTGAGTGACAAAGAGCATCACATAAGCTAAACCATTTTTATTATTTTCAAAACAAAGAACAACTATCTGGTAAGAAACTGCTTCCACAGACAAACTTCCATACTTCAATTCTTTTCTTATCATTTTTACATTGGTTGCCAAAATATTTTGCTGGTGTCAGTTATTTCATTGTCTAAGAAATACCACAGAAAACTAATACATCTTTGTTTCCCATTCCCCCAGAACCTGCTTTTTTGACATTTCAATTTCCACGCATTTAAGTGCTTAGCCTTTTTCTTGTCTTAGTAACACTTAAAAATCAGTCTCTTAGCCTTGTGAATGATCCAAGTAGACTTGTTCTAAAAAAAAGTTTGATTACGTAAATCTCAAACAATGTTAGCCTTGCTAGTAACAATACTGGGTTTAACTTACCAAATCCGCACCTCTCAAACACGGGGCACCAATTTGTTTAAAGACTTTTTACATATTTTCGGCTGAAGACACTGCAGTGAGATCATCACATCGCTAAGGAGCAGAGTGGTGCAGGATAGTTCTGCTGCTTTTTTATTACCTGGGATACAGATGAATTGCAGTTTATACCGGCTCCCTCCGGGAAGGTTTTACCACCACCCATCTGCAGCAGCACTGAGGAAAGCACACGCCAGTAGGTATCTCACGTACAGAGACCTTCCTAGAGAGCGACCAAAATCACTGCAGTCACCACAGAGGCTTTCTAGCCATCACAAGGAAAATGCAGACACATGAGGGCGATTCAGGAGAAATTTCAGAAGAAGAGCTACAGCTGCTCCCCTGCTGACGCACCAAACCTGATGACAATACCTGAAAATTGGAGGCCCAGACTCACACTATGTGTTTACAGTCTCACATAGATTTTGCTGTAATTTCTCCCACGTATTCTTCCCATTCAAAGTCAGTAGGAATCAGCTGGAACTTTTCCCTAAAAAGGCTGCTAACAGGTGTTAAAATGACAGGCAAGGTGTGGTAGATAGTTTCATATCTACAGCAATGCACAGTGGAAAAAACGTGGGAATGGGCACTGCCTTATGAGTCTAGGATTTTATTGTTTTCATCCTTGAATGTTCTCTCATTTTTCCTTCTTTCCTCCTGCTCCTAGAACACAGAAAGATATTTCCTCTTGTTTAACCTCCAGATCAAGTAGAAATATGTGTGTTACATTTTGCCATGCATGTTGTATATGCCTCTTAAAATAAACATTATTTAAATGATTATTAAATACTATACTATTATTAAATACTGTATGTTATTAATATTAACTATATATTATATAATAATATATTACATAACAATATATAACAATATGAAATGTGTATTTTATATATATTCTGGATTACTATATTAATATTATATGTAGGTATATTTTTCTTAAAATATTGACAAAATAATAATTTCTTTTCACCCAAATGAGGCCCATAGTACTTATATCTTCAGGCTTTCCACTTTCCACAACAATCCCTCTTTTATAAAAGGGAGTAGCCAAACCAAGTTACTCAAGTCTGTTGTTGAGAGGCCCTTAAGAGCATCATCTCTGTTGGAAGATGCCCTTTTAGACACCTACAGGCATAATTTCTCCATTTCAGACTTTAGGAACATTACTGGCCTTTCTCCTTGTGACAACAATTATGAGATGCAGATGTTCCCTTTATACCCTTCTACACGGGTGCAGCACTGCCACCAAAATGTCAGCTCAGAGACTGGGCTTTGCTCTTAATTGCTTCTTCTTCGTTTCCAGACCTTTTGCCACAGACCTTTTCCAATCTAGAATCATTGAAAGTTGTATTTAAGGAGGGAGAAGGGGAGACCCCAGTGGGTTCTCAAAACTGTGCCGAGGCTGCTCCGACTACTTCAGCAGCGAACTGCTCTTCGCGAGGTGTCCGTAGGCATCCCATATCTGAACTTCTAATTAAATACCCTCACTGGGAGTGTTCTTCTGTGGGCTGCTGGAGCTGAGAAATGCCCTGTCCAAAGCCCCTCAGTGCTGTCCCACCTTGCTGGTAGGAAGGCAGCCATGGCCCTCAGGATTAGCAGTAAAAGGCAGTTCAGTTCAGGAAGTGCAGTAGTTCCTTCTCTGGACTCGGCAGAAGGGACAAAGAACAGTAAATAACAGCTCATTTCTTTTTTTAATGAAATGTTGACATGTTTGGACATTGAAGCCTAAATTCATATGCAAATACTGCCAGTATTTACTCCAGCAGAAACAACCTTTCCCACATGACTAAGGAAGTACCATAAACAGAAAATTACTCACAGTCCCCTTCCTCATGTTCATTGGCCTGACCTCAAGCAAGTGTGAAAGATTTTTAAAAAAACAGCACAGCAAAGACTAGGACAATGCTCTACTGGGTGAGTGAACATGTCAGAAAATAAGATTTTAAAGTTCTTTTACCATAGGCCTTAAACAGCCGGTCAGCATTCCCTACAGGCAAAACATGGATACCCCTCAACCTACCCTGAGATACTTGCTTGACTAAATCTACAGAGAACAGCTCCATCAGAATGGCTTCAGTATATACGAATTTTAAGTATTCTCTATCTATATGCATACCAGAACCAGATTATTTACTGTCAGCTAATTATTTATTGTCAGCTCAGATCCAGGAATGCAGTGGAAGAAGGTAACTCATGACTGGAGGATCTATGCCAGGCATATCCAGCAAAGCCTCAAATCCTCCCAAAGAAGCACCTTTTTGGGTGCTGCTGGTAGCCCATTCTTTCAGCCCTTGCTGCAGATGCCTGTTTTGTTTTGACTAAAATGAGATAGAACTTGAACTTTTCACTGTTCTTTCACAGGGTACCTGAGATGTCTGCATGCATTTTGCTCAGTCAGGATGATCAGAGCATTCAAAGAGCAACATGGCCAATCTGAAACAACTGTTCTTCTAAAATGCTGCACTGGTAACTCTGGAGAGCAACCACAGGAGATGCAGAATGCCTTCTTCTATGTCCTCACAACTTTCCAGAATGCAGAGCTGGATCTAGGGAAGGACTCGTGCCCCATATGTTCACAGCCCTCGCCCCTGCAGCAGCTCCTCTGGCAGTGAGAACACCAACCCCTACACTTCCAGGTGTGCCAGTTCTGGTGCTTTTTGGGGGAGTTTCAGGAGCTGAGAGGCACTGAGTCAGTGCTCAGGTAGCTGCCAGCCATCGGGAGCCGCGGTCCGTGGGAGGTGGCACTGGCAATTTAGCAGCTGGCACGGAGCACTCTCCGAGTTGTTCAATCAAAGCTCCAGCTGCGAGAAGCAGCCACCACGCTGAAGGTGTCCTTATTGTTTGTGAAATCATTGTTAATTAAGGTGAGATCTCACTGTGCTGGCGTGCAGCAAACACAGGGAGAAATGGACCTTTCCCTGACAAGTTTATCGTTCAAACAGGCTACACAAGCAAGCATAAAGGATGATTCAAAACGTAAAACGTATATTTTATTGTTTCTGAAAATTTTATTTCCGCAGGCCCCCCACTGCAGTCCCTCTGGTTAGCTGATTAATCTCATGAGCAGCACAGCCATGAGCAACGTGCCTTTTCCTCTGTTTCACTCAAACAAGAGTGACATGGGTATTGACTGGCCGAGAGATGCTCCACCAACACTAGATCAGCTTTCGACAGCTGCCTTTCAAAACTGTGTCTCTTCTTCTCCCAGGGGAAATGGTTTGCCATGGTTCACACCTCTGGGTCACGAGCGAGTTCTCCCTGGTTGGAGCATGGTAGGAGTCAACCTAAGCCCTCATATTCCCTCATTTGATTTCTGGTGCTTTACTTTTTTCTTTCTTGACAGATATATTCAGTTTGACTTAATTTTTGCACTAGCCATTCTGTAATCCTGATTAGGGTGGGCAATGTAATTTTGTTTCCAACGTGAATTCAAGCAGTGGTCCTGGGGGTGACATACTGTGGAAATTAATTATTAACTCTGCATGCCACTGGGCAGTATGGCATGTACCCAGCTAAAGAAGCATAAAATACTTGTAAAACTACAAATAAATCTTCTTATCTGATGTTTGAAACCTAATCACTCTGTAGCCCACGGTGAAAGTGTCCCAAGGCACTGACCAGCACTGAGGTCTGTCTCTAAGCCCCTAACACAGAGTTAACCAATCTCTCTGCGTCCAACAGGTGGAAACCCAATGCTCATCCTGCCAGGATCTCTTTGCAAGGAGATTGCTGCCCTTCGTGTTGAATTCTTATTGAGGTCTAGGGAAATATAGTTGATCCCCAGGATCAAGAAAATTTTGAGTTGTCTTCTGAAGCAGTAACACCAGAGCAAAACAGGTTTTTCCCTCCATGCTCCTGGTTCCCTGCTTTGCCTTCACACACTGCAATGCCACGTGTTGCACACAAACCCAAAAGAAGAGGGGAGCATCCATCTGTGAGTGTGTGCATCTGTACAGATATCATTTACCCAGAGAGGCAAATATTCCCCAGTGGAGGAAGCTGTAGTGAAAGTGGTGCATGATAAGAGCTGTTCTCAGTGTTTACTGCTTCCTGTATCACCACTTGGATTCCATGGCAGTAGCTCTGCTCTATAAATTGTACAAATTCCTGTAGTAATCACCAAAACTAGTAAAAGCACATTTGCTTAAAAGAAATCCGGGCCTACACGTAGACTGCTGTATATTAACATTCTTAGACACAAATTATGTTCTTGATTGAAAATCTGCCTCTACCACATGTGTTGCTCCTGCCTTCAATGGGAGGCAGCATTGCATATGCTCTATCCCTCTGGAAGGTGGAGCTGTTAAGGTTAATTGACATCCAATTTATGCACCTCAGCAATCATATCCAGTGATCAGCACTGCACAGGAGTAGTAAAGTTTTATTTGCAATTTCAGCAGTAAAGCTCAAAGCTATCAAGTACAACAAATTATGTTTAGTATCTCAATGTAACTACCCAATAATCTAAAATTCCCAGGCAAAGCCTATCAGTAGCACTATTTTCCACCGTGGGCTGTGTACACTGTGATTGTGTACTTTGGCTTGGCACTGTTGCGGCTTCTCACCTCTGTTTCTCTTTTCCAAGCTGTTGGCTATGAGACACCTTCAAATACAGTTTTTAACTCTATTGGATTTCTTCACTTACAAATGAGATCACGGCTGTGCCATGCAGACATGCAGACCGCAAAGGAAGAAACAGAATATTAACACTTTTCATTCTACTCTTGAATCTCATCCTGGAGTCTTGTTGCATTGTCAGAAATACCTCAGCTTTAGCAACTGAGCCCTGAGAGCCTGGCTACCTCCAAGTGAAGGCACATATTTCATAACTTAGGTGTGGTGCAAGAGTTCCTGGGAAATCCAGACTGACTTGACAAGCAAAAGTAAAAAATTAGCCATTCCTCTGATCATGGGTCGGTTTCTGCTATGGAGGTAAATCAGACTGTGGTATTTACATGCCCAGCACAAGTAATGCAGTAAGAGACACTGTTCCACCAACCTACAACCTGCAAATGAGTAACCTTATTATGTTATGGCTGTAAAACTGACATCAATTGTATACAGTTACAATCATGTTAACAGCTTCAAAATATGGACTCACATCCCAGCTCCTTTCTTAAATCCATGAATAATCCAGGAATAATCTAGCCCTATATCAATTTTAGCTTCTTTTAGCATAGCCTCAGAATTATATTTGGCATCTCTATCTGGCACATACAATAACTGCCAGCAACAGTAACCATTTCTGCATTGAGGTCATCGAGTATATCCACTGCTGTAAGAAGTCTGGAGAGCACAGGACACCGCCTGACTCAAAAAGTCGAGAGAAATAGGAAAAATATAATCCAGAAATTGTCGGAGCTTTCAGCTGCATTTGAGATGTAGCGCTCAGATCTCAGCAGAGCTTGCCCTCTCCTAACCCCTCCTTATCTTCCCCTCCTCTCCACCACACACACACACAATCACTAGAACTGATCGTCTGGTTTAACAAAAGCCTCTGCCCGTCCCTTTCTCTGCAAGGAGCAAGACCTTATCCAGCTATCCCGTCCCACAGGAAAAGCTGTTATTTGTGCGCCAGCCAGGCAGCCCAGGGGTGATGGCAGCGCTGGCTGTCTCGGGGAAAGGCAGCAAACCCGAGCATCCCCAGCCCACAGAGGAGCCTCTGTTCCGCGAGCAGTAAAAAAGGATGCGGCAGACAAAGAGAAGCGCCTGGCTGTTCCCTGCTCCCGGCCGTGCCGGGCACCGGGCACGCTTCACGTTCTCGGTGCGTCCCTCCGGGAGCGCGGCTCGGGCCAGCGGGGACCCGGCGGCACTGCAGCAGGTGAGGCTGCCCGGCGCAGGGCAGCCCGAGCGCCCCGCGGAGCCCGCGGGCAGGGCGGTGACGGCCCCGCGCTCCGCCCGCGCCCCTCGCCCGCGCTGCTGCTTACCCGGCTCGGCCCGGGCGCTCGGCAGGACGGCGACGATGACGGCGAGCAGCAGGACGGCCGCGGCCGGGCCCGCTC
>VXBT01012774.1:622241-694835 GCA_013400235.1 Oriolus oriolus | reverse complement strand
GAGCGGCCGCGGGGGCGGTGAGGCTCGGCCCCTGCCCGCTGTGCCCTCCCGGGCAGGTGCAGCGCGACAGAGGCTCTCGGGAATCTGTCACCTTCCTCATTGTTTGAAGCAATTGTGCCCGGCACTACCTTTGAGTGTAAAAGGAGCTGCACCCTCTCGCAGCGGTGCTGCGACCTGGCGAGGCTAAAAGTCCCTCTCTGCTCACTGTGGGAACGGTTCATCGCCGGCTGATGCCCCGACCTGGGAGTCGCCGGGCCAGGACATCTCCAGAGATGTCCCTCGTTATCCCAGGCACCAGCCAGCGCGTCCTCTTGGCAAAGCAGCCCGAGCCCTGCCACAGCGCCGATCACCACTGGCAGCATTTCTGCAAGTGCAGAAGCAGCTCTGAGAATAAAGGAGTTCGAGTGTACCGCAGGGGGTGACCAAACTGGCAGCTACGTCCTCAGCCACCCACTGTGCAAACACAGGACGGGTCTTCTCTGGTCGCCCCTCTCCTGTGCTCACTCCATCACTCCCCTCCTGGCTGAAATAGGGCTCAGACCTCCAGAGGCAAAGGTCAGCTCCAAGACAGAGGTTTCTCTCCGTTCTGCTTTAAGGTACACCGGGAGATCAGCACGAAGCACATGAAACGTGTTATGGACAGCAGAGGGGTGAGCCCCAGCTGCTGCCTCAGTCACAGTCACACCCAGCACTGGGCAGTTCATTTAGTGTTTTCTCCAAGTCAAGAGTGTTCTCTCCTTCTCATTTGCAGCAGAGGCAGCGTGAATTCTTGATTCTGATACCACCTCTTTCCTGGAACTGCTTCCACGAATTCTTTTCGTTCCCAGATCATGCCTGTGGGAAACAGGCAGTGATGGTGGGAGGAGGAGCAATGCAAAAGTGGGTTTGGGGCACAACCTGCTCCAGGACCCCAAGAGCTGATGCTGAAAGGCCGCAGCACTTCTTGCATGGAGGAAAGCTGCACCAGGCTCCCAGCAATTCTGCTCTGCTGGAAGTTGTGTTGGTGAGAAATTCCTAGAAGTCAGGTTTGAGGTGGATCTACCTCAGCACAGGCCAGCCACAGCTTGATACCCTGGTACCCAGCCGCTCGCAGCATCTCCAGAGCTGTAACAACCCATAATTACATATTTATCTGACTGGCTCAGCACACTCCCAGTGTCACCAACACGATCATGCTGCCCCATTTCTGCCGTTTTACTTTTCCCCCAAATCACTAATTAATTCCGTGCAAAATTAGCTTCCCCTTGATGACTGCCAGCGATTATCCAGAGCAAAGATGGCAGTTTATGATTATTACAGTGAAATGGAGCTTGCTCATCACTCGGCCTAATCCCGGGCCAGCACGTTTAGTGCAGGGCCCTCTGCTGGCACCTTCAGGGAGCCCTGCACAAACCTCATACTATCATTTTCATTTTTTTTAGGTTTTGTCGTAGCTCGGCTTTGTCATAGAGCCATCAATAAGCTAATTTTGACAGCACTTTTTCTCAGTCTAGCTCTTAAGCATTAAGCATGGTTTTTCTCTTGATTTTCCATTACACAATGTGTTTGTGTATGTGTTATGTATAAAACGCAAGTAGCAGATTGAGTTGCTATTTCAAAGGATTTTAAAAATGTCTATTTTCCAGAATGATGAATGGATCTTTTACAGCTAGTGAAAAATCACTGGGGTTTTAACTGTAGTTAGCTACTTCCTAAACCTAACTTTTCTAATCCTGTTTAATTGGGGTTTTTTCCAGATCCAAACTTGCCTTGCTTGCAGCAGACCTACTGCAAACATTCCAAGTCTTGCTTCTTTTTATGAGGGAACCCACAAGATGAGGGTCTCATCCACGGATGAAGAGTGGCTGTGGCCAGGCTGTGACTTCTCCGTGAAGCTGGTGGCAGGCCATGGCCTCTCTTTACCATGTTGGGATTTTTCATTTTGATAAACATCTCACTCCCCAACTACAACAACAGAATGGAGCCCAACCTCCAGGCACCTCTGCCAACAGGGTGTAGATGTTCCTAACCTGCTGTTTCAGGGTCTGAGGAGAAGAATCCATTCAAATATGTATTTCAGTCCCTCAGCATAAAGTTTTATCATTCTAACAAAGAATACTCAGTGCTGTTCCCCAGGACAAGGGCAGGTAGAATTATCTGAACCTGCTTAGAGCACAAACCCACCCCTCCTGAGAGAGAAAATGCAACTTCCTTCCTCCAGGTGAAAGGCAGGAAGATATAATTAACATTAATCACCGTCAAACCTTATCCACAACATAAAAAGCCTTCCTGCACAGCAGGACGTCATGTCAGCCATTTCACTCACAGTGTGGAAACAGGCAGGAGGGGCTGCAGCCTTCTTCTGGTGTTCCCAGAGCTCTGCTCTTCTCCAGACACCACCTGCTGAACATTACAGGCCTGTAAGGAAGCTACAGCTCTCCAGTGGGGAGCAGCACTACTCACAACCCTCCCAAAACTTCCACTCGTGCTGCCTCGGTCCATTACAGGAGCTGAACCCACAGTATGGGTGAGCTGCAGCGATGAATGTGACTCCACCATGATCACCAGGACTGTGATCTGTGAGTTGTACCAAACAGCAGCTTCTCTGTTGCCTCCCAGAGACTGATCATCTCTCCAGCTGAAAACCCAGGCTAATTCATTGAGAAAACACAGCGTCACCCTGAACCCCTTTGTCCCGCTGCAGATCTGTGGCATGTGACAGCCCCATTGACTCTGGAAACGTCTCCTTGAATGAATCTGCCATCTTAACTGCACTACAAACCTGGCCTTTGCATTTAGTGACAGGGAAAGTACCAAACTTTAAACCAGTGCTAATCATCCTAAAGACAGTTAAAGAGGAAGATGACTTACACATAATTGCCTGTCCTAGTCCACTTCTTCCACAGGATGGGAAAGAACACAGGGGACAGTTGGACATCATAGACAGATAGAAAGCAAGAGCAGAAAGGACTTCACTGGCAGAGTATTCCCTTTGAAAGTCTCAGGCTGCCTTTCCTTGTTTGTTAGATGTTGCCAGAAATGAGAGTGTGAAATACACCAAGCCAGTGGCCCTATTTGCCATGGGAAAAGCGGGATCTAGATACCAACATGCATTTCAAAGTCAACAATACACGAGTCTAACTGTAAAGAAGGGAAAGGAAACAGCTTTCAAAGCAACAGGGGTCTGCAGAACTTGGACAGAGGTGTTTACACATCACCTGAGGCACAGAGCTGCAGGAAAAGCTTTGCAGACACAGTGATGAACCTGCACCAGAAGAGCGAGCCCTGTGACAGATCGGCATCAGCAGCGCCTTGTATAAAGCTTTCTGTCAATTCTGAAATATTTTGGTATCAAAAATACACTGCACTGTCATTTCAGTCTTTTACATTTCATTCCTGACTGCCCTCGAATGCAATGGTAGGCACAGAAACCATCCTCCCCACAAGCACGCGTGTGCGCCCAACCACCCTTTCACGCAGCTTCCAAACCACCAGACCTCAGCAAGCACTGAAACCCACAGCAGAGTGAGCACATTTGGCTGACAGCAGCACTGCCAAATGTGCCTTCCACGGATGCCTGGTCCATACAAGGTGGCCATCTGGAGCCACTGACCACGTGGGGCCATCTGTGGCAGCAGGAGCACCTTCCTGCTGGCTGGGCAGCAGTTGCCACCGGCTTGGCACAAACCTCAGCAGCAGTGAGGTGTCTGCTGGTATCGGGGCCAGATAACCTTCCTCTAAGGTTGTAAAAGTGGGACATCCAGAACAAAGAGCCTTCGAGGTGTGGCTGCACTAAAGATAGCCCCTCAAGACCCTCTGAAGCAAGCCTTGAAAGCTAATAAAATTTTAAATTTCAGAAAGAGGATTAGTCGAATAATTACATCCAAATTTTAGAGCCCTCTCAGTCAATTTTCATCATCTTTGCCTTCATGTAACACAGCAAAAAATAAAAGCCACCAGAAGTCATCTGCTGCAATATATATTTTAATTCAAAGTGAATCTTGACAGTAATACACCATAAATTCTTATTTTGACACTCACCAAAATAGTCACCTGGAAAACCCGCTTTTTGTGACAAAGTACAGAAGGCTTGGTCACATTTAAATCACTGAGAACTAGAAAGAAATACTATCGCAAACTGTAAGAGACATTACATCCATAAAAAATTTTCCCAGTCCTCATATTGTAATATTGCACAGTGCAATTGCTACATGGCGAACTAGTGTAGCAGAGAAATCCAAAGCAAAAAAAAGCCACAAGTTACAAATTGTTAAACAGTAACAGTTCAACCTTATTAATCAAGTCTATCACTGGGTGTTTCTAGAACAAGTCTTCCTACAGCTTGCAGTGTGATTTAACTTTTACTTAACACAAACCACGTTAATTAGCAGTAAAAACAGAAGATTTAAAAATTAAAACCAAAAAAAAAAAGAGTTAATACAGTAGCATATTTGACCAATAAAACACCCTGAAGTTAAAAACCAAACACAAGAAATTCATATAAAACCTTGCAAATTAAAGTAATATGCAGATATGCAATTCCATAGTCATGCAGTGTTTTATTTAAAAAAGGCATTAAAACGGTATGGTGTAAAAATGCTTCTCAGAGGATGACTTTTTTCACAGAAAAGGCTCTCGCCCTGAGAGCTTTTTTTTCTGCAGATGGGCCCCAGACACTTGCAGTGACAAGAGTCCGTTCTCTCAGAGTGTATTGCGGGAGGAGGGGGGAAAAGTCACCTGGTGCATTGAATTTAAGCTGTGGCAGGATCCCAAATATTTCATTCTTTGAAATGCAGGCATTTCTAAGATTACAATACATAGAAAGAGCAGCAGATCTAATTTGGGGCGCATTTACAGCAACCTCTTCCTGCATACGCCAGGATACTGTGGTGATATACAGAGAACCGTGTCGATTTAACAAGCACATCAGCTCCAAACCTTATGCACAGTAAAAAGAAAGTACAGAAAATACATCAGACCCATGATGATCCCCATGGCCCCAGGAAAAAAAAACAAAAACAAAAAAGCAGTTTTTTTTTCTTTTTGTTACCACGATACAAAATCGATGTGCTCCGTTTGCATTGGTGGTTCTTGGTGTGTCCATTGCCTGCAATGGAGTGAGCACCAAAAAAAGGGCGCTTCCCAACACGAGGGAGTGAACAGAAAACTGTCTGCTGGACCACACAGCACAAGTTTGAAGTGGTAAAGGTGGACATCCAATTTGACTCCCTACGTTTAGGCTTTACATGTGTTGGTAAGATTTCAAATTCGTCAGGATACTCCTAGTTGCTAATGTATACTTTATATACACACACACTCGTACAAAATGCATAGAGTTGATTACTAAAAACATTGAAACTTTTGGGAAAAGTTAGGTTTCTTAATTTTCAGTGAGATTAAAAATGTACTGCTGGTATTTTTATTATTTTTTTTAATGATCTAATACTGTTGTCTTTTAGTTATTAAAAAATAAATCAAATGTAGGCACATTTATTTCATTCAGACATTCATTAAATAAAACACTGCTTGTGTTAGTGGAGTAAAGAAAAAGATTACCAGTTATTAGCTTATTGACAGAGTTAAACTCAAATGCTTTGCACTCTTATTCCAGTCAACATTGCAAGGATTGTATTCCAGATTTTGTTTTAAAAAAAGTTAAGTCAAGCCTGCAAGATGCAGCTTCTTAAGTGTCTACACAATGCCAATATGAAAACATAAAAAAATTAAGTTACATTAATACATCCACTTATATGCAGTGATGAGCTCAAAGTTAATGAAGATAAAATACTGATGCAAATAACACACCCCAAAAAAACATATGCAATCACCTTCCATCATTTACAGTATAGTAGTTACAACACTTCAAACATGAAAACAAAATAAAAATTTAAAAAAAAAAAACAAAAACAAACCCAAAACCCAGCTTCTATTTCATGTAATTAGACTTGTACAGAAATTAGAAGGCTAAGAAAGAACTAGTTAATCACCTAATTTCACAGCTATCTGAAGTGGCAATCATTATATAGCAGCTTATCTATGATACATTCAAGATAAATGATACAATTTATTACTTGCCCATAAGCTAAAACACAGCCTCAGCTTAATACCTTCTGTAAATCCCATCTCTACACTACAGTATACTTGAGGTCTATGAAAAAGTAGCTACCTTTTATAGGAAATGGATGATTAAGTCTTTGGTGCTGCAAAAGCAACTTCATTTGAACAAAACAAAAAACAAAAAGACACACTTCCTAAGGGAAAAAAAAAAAAGAAAATAATGCAAAAAGCATGTAATTTACGTCCCTGACGGAATGTATTAAATAAGCAAACACCCACAACAGGCTAAAACAAATACTATCATGTAAAAAGACTAAAATCTCTCCCATGCATAAATGAAAGATTGCACACAAAGAACTCACATCTTTTTCAAGCTTCAATAGTAAATATTCTGCTACTAGTTATTAAATACTGCATGGTTTGCTCAAGCTAAGATGAAACCACATCATGGATCAACGAGCACTTGGCTTCTCCTTTCATTAGCTAGTCAGTCATGCCTACCTCACCTCTAAACATTTTATTATATCCAATTAGACAAACACTTTTAAAATAAACTACTTAGGTTGTATTGCAGTTCCATTTACCAGTATGAAATACTGTCTTGTGTGTCACTACTCAAAAGCTACTGAATCAACTTTCCTTAAGCACTACTAAAGTCCTGTCTTGAAGCTAGATCATTCTGGGGGGAAAAAAAGACAGCAAAATTCAGCTACAGCAAAACGTGCTGCCTTCTCAATAAGGAAAATACACCCAATACTAAAATCATACCACACAAAACCCAAAATGAGCATTACGCTATCAAAAAATCAGCAGATCTGAATTTTTAAGTGCTGCAGTCCTCAACATTTACATATAAGTAATAACATTAACAACCTCAAATATTTAAGGCACTATGTGTGGGAACAGTTTACAATGCAGCTGAGATTATTAGGACAACAACATTTAAGAGCAATGTTTAGGCCTTTTCTTTGCCCATGCAAAAGACACATGCAATGTGAAGAACAACAGCTCAACTTTTAGATAAGTGACTCAACATTTAAACACCAAGATACGCAATACAAACAAGTTACTTCTACACTGTACTGCTGACACATGTGCATCTGTTGCTCTAGTTCTGTACACTGAATGGCTTCCCAAATGTAGACGTGTCTTGCACTAGTTAGAAGGCAATTTTATAAAAAATAGCAGGAGCAAAACCAGATTTCTGCCCCCATAAGTCACCTGTCTAAAGTTACTATATAAGAAGATAACATGACCAAAGACAAGTTATACCAAATGTGCAAAACACATTAAAAGTGAGTTTTTTTTAAAGCTCAGAGTTGTTTAAATTGCACCCAAGTCTACATGATTCAAAAAAATAATTTTCCTGTTGTGCCATGGCTAATATTTAATAAATACCATGTTTCTTCTTAAACCAATCTTCTGTATCATTGAGCTTCCTCAATATACTGTGTCTGAGTCCTCACATGAATGGGTACTGGCTGAGTTTCGTCGGACTCAGTGGAAATCCCGTGTAAGCAGCAGGCGACGCCGCGATGTACGAATGGGGCGGGAAAATGGGTTTGTACTGAGTCTGGTGGATGGTGGGGGAAGGCAGGAGGCGGGGGTTGATGCCGACCGGAACTTGGTGCACGATCCCACTGGGGTGAGTCAGGTTGTAGGTCGGGTGTTGTAACAAAGGTCTCGAGGCGCAGGGCGAGGCGAGGAGGTGGGCGATGGGCGCGGCGGTGCTGAGCGGCGCCGACGACGCGTACGGGAGGATGGCGGGCTGCCCGCCCAGGTGGGAGCTCCCCGAGAGGTGCGCGTGCACCGAGCCGTGGTTGGGGCTGCCCTGGGGCAGGGAGAACGCGTGGCCGGCGACCGTGGCCGGGAGGAAAGGCTGCTGCCTCCGCGGAGCGTAGTTCCCGTTCCACTCCTGCGGCCCCGAGCCGAAGTGCTGAACCTGGCCACACACACACACAGAGAAACGGGCACGGCTTAGCAACCCCGAGCACCAAGAGAGTGGGAAAAATGGAGTAATGCGCTAAAACTAGTCAACGTAAAATCGGGAGAAATACAGAGACAGGAATCATTAAATGCTTCAACGGAACAAAAAAAGATGTATTAGCTATTTAGGTAGCAGCACAGACAATAAGAGATGGAAAACAGAACACAAGTTATTTGAATGCTCTTGCAAAGGAAAAAAAAAAAAAAAGAAAAAGGATAAAATGCCATGCTGGGCTGTTTTAACAGAAATACCATGTATCACATGAGCAAGGTGCTTATTCCACTCTACTCAGCACTGGCTTGGCATCAATTGGAAGTGCTGCATTCAGTTTGGGCACCATAATGAGGCACAAAGAGGACAAATAGGAGAGAAATTTTAGAGGAGAGCAGAAAAAATAATAAACGGACTGAAAATATCTGAGACAACTAGGCAAACAGAAGTCTAGGGCTATGATCACAGGAAGATGTGGCAATCATTAACAGTTATAAAGAGAAAAGACTAAAAATCAATTACTCCCATTAAATGATGCAGACTTCAAACTACATAGGGCATCTACCAAAGAAGGAAGGATCAGCATAAATTTTTGTAATGAAAATAACATTCTACACTTTCTGCCAAGAGGCTGAGGAGCTGCAGACACTGAAGAGATTAAAAATTAATACCATGCTGATCATATTAAGGTTTGCTTAGAATTAATTAAACCAATCCTTTTGCATAATCATGCAGAAGGGGAGACTGTGTCACCCACCCAAATATTTCTTTCAGTCTAAACTATTCAAGTCATTATTGCTAAATCCTCTTATCCACGTATAGCATGCTTTCATTTAGCATTTAACTTACAATATTCACAGTTTCTCTGCAACACTTACACAAACAGGTACTGCTCTCACATTAACATACCTCCAGCTAACTAAAAGCTCAATGCAGCTACAGCTCAAAGTTAATTAACTAAAAGGGGCTTAAGCTTGATGTCATGTGTCAACTTCAGTTCTCAGCCACAGTAGACACATTTACTGTGTTGTTGGGCAATGATAAAAGTAACTTTTAAATTAGCTTTGGGTATCTTCTAACACCAGATGGAACTACAATCAAAACCCCACCTTCCCTCCAGCTTCATTACCTGGCAGCAAAGGTAAGAAAGAGTTGGGGTTTGCTAAACTCTATCTCATCTCTGGGTACTCAAACTAAAAGATTTTTGTGCACACTACTGACAAAACAACACTGAGATACAGCTGCAGATTTCAGCTGCACACTATGAGTATTTTAGCATTTGGATGTAGGAAAAATAAATGCTAACATATTTTCCTTTTTGTCTCGTGCTTTGATACTGTGCAAGCATTGACAATTTTCCCAGTGTGGCTTTTGTATTGTATTTTAAAATAGAGTTAGCTGTTTTAAGAAAATGACCCAAAATGAAAGATACTTATGACTTGCCCAGTAAATTGAGATCCATTTTTCAAGATTTGAACACTGCTTTAATCCAGCTGCTGAAAACCTGCAGCTGCCACTGACAGCAGCTGAAACTGCGAGCATTCGGTTTGGAACTCAACTTCTCCAGCTCCACGTTTGGAGTTTGTTAGATGCAATTGCACATACCTGACTGAAGTTTCCATGTTGCTGATGGAATGCTGATGTCAGTTTTTGCTGACGGTTTCCTACAACAGAAGACTGGTTTATCCTTCCCAGGACAGACCGACCTTTTTTCAGTGGCTGGCACGTAGCATCTTCCAAGACAGAAATAAACAATGTTATGCCTCTGTTGTCACTATTCCCTTCTGACAAAAGTTAGACAAGGTTTCATTTGCTTAAGCATATAGGGAGAAATAATAATACAATACACTAATTAAAGTCAAACCCTAGCACTGTTTAGAAGTGGTTACTACAGATTAGCAGTTGTATGAGTAGGTAAACATCTTCATATATATATTGAATAAAAACTAAAACTTCTATTCTTACCTACTGGCATAGAAGGAGAAAAACACCTAACTAACTTACCTGTATTCACCATCTGTTCCTCAAGATGTAACCTGTTTTCAAGTCTCATGGGTGGTACCACTACTGTGCAAACAGTTGATTTGGTTTCAGGGTTAACTGAGGCTCTTGCTTCCTTATTTTTATTGTTATTGTCTACAAAGCCATTTTCCACGAAGGGGCTGTCATGTCCTGAGGAGTCTGAGCTTGGGGAACCATCCACTGTATCACATCCACTCTCCTGTTCGTCATCTGACATACTGTCAAAAAACAAAAGTATTTCAATGAAACAAAGACATTTTCATGACAGAGGTACACTTTCCTAAATTAACATATGAAATTTATAGAAGTGAAACTCTACAGGTGGATAAAAATGACACATTTTAGTAAGACAAGCACATACATTCAAACTCATCCTACCCATAAACTGCAAGGCTTGGAGAAACGAGATAACTCCTTTATATGAAAAGTTGATGGAATACATAACTTAAAGCATACAAGAAACAGCAGCAAATTAACTAATGCCTAAACACACAGTCAAGTCCTTTAGTGATTCTACAGCTAATGTAACATGTCCTTATTGCATATTGTTTAAAATAAGACAATATAAATGAAACCATTTATGAAAATTAACTTTCTGTGAAAAGTACCTCGATACTATGAGGGCCAGCACAAAAGTCTGAAAATTTTGCCAACAGAATCAGGTAATTCTGAGTAGTTTTTTCAAGTAACGAATAGTGATAATGTGACAACTACTGAGCAATTAATTATACTTCTATATTATTAACTTGTGATTCAAGTTACTAATTATATGACTTAATATAAATAGAATGCTACTGAAACCAGAACCCAACACATTCCTCATTTATGTTGACATAAAGTTGAACTATAAAGGGGAATTAAATTACAGGTCAGTTCCTTGTAATTCAAAAAAAATACCATAAAAATCAAGCAGGTCTTTATACAAACTTATCTGAAGTTTTGAATGTTTTGATATTAAAGAATATCAAAGGACTGACAATGTTAACTACTAAGCAGTAAGACTACCTGATGCCTCCCAGTATAAGACACATCTTGCTATCTAAATCTTTACTAAAATTTAATTGTTTGAATGGAAAGTTTTCAAATGCTTCTCATTATTTTCTTCTTTTACAGTCAGATATGACAAAAGCTTAAAAAACAGCACCAGGGAAATACACCTGGATTAGTCCATCTATTTAACTCTGGCAACTTTCTATTTTAATATCTTCAAAGTCACAGAAATGGCAGGACTTTGTCTGAGTTCATCTTCTACATCAAGTCACCCTAAAAAATGAAAAATCTATCCCCGTGCTGCATTACTACACTCTTGTTGCTGGATCTAGCAGTTGTGTCTGCAGAATTGAGCTGGATATGTTTAGGAATGTAACAGAAAACTAATCCACCAAAAAATCTGTGAGATGGATTAATCCTGGACAGTGCAGAAAACAATCACCCACTACCTCTTTCAGTGCACTCAGTGTCCTGCACTGCAGAGGTTTGTTCACCACAGATGTCAGGCTTTACAGAATTCCAAATGGATGTCACAGCTGTCCATGCACAAGTCTTTTTTTTAACTCTTTTTTCTCTTGAGGGAAGAGGATTGTGTTTATATCAAGATTTATACACAAATATTATCCATTAAAAGCTTCCTTAATTCAAGCTGTCCAAAGTTTTAAACATATAAAACTGCCTGTACAGACTCAACATTCACCTCCTTGTCAATACATGCTCTGATAGAATCTTTAATTATTTTAAACAAACTTTTTTCATTAGGACCTTAATTAGAATTTATTTTGCACAATGAAACTGCTGAAGGCTCAAGCTAGACATGAGGCAGTGAAGATAAAAACATTTAAAAGTTGTTCACATGAACAGTGTTCACCTAAAAGTAAGTGAGCCTTACTTGGTAGAAGAAAAAAGGCATCAATGTCACTAAAGATTACAAGATATACAATGGGAGAACCAGAGGCTGCAGAAATTGAAAAATACACAGTGACCAAATCTGTCACATCCTACCTTGGCTTATTTAATCTTGCAGCTCTAGAAGATTTTTATTCTAAAGCAAGTTGCATGCAACGTGTTTATATTTGCTGTGTAAACAGCATTCATTCAGTATTCCGAAAGCTTCCAATGCAGCAAGACAGATCTGTTAACAATGAGAACAGAGCAGTCTATGCTGTGCAACCGTAAGCCAGGAAATTAATTTTTAAACAGATCATTTGCCCTCACCAGATGGCAACGTAACAAAACTTGTGCATTTTTTAGTATAAACTGGGTCTGCTGTATACTAAGATCTTTCTTTTTGTTGAAAGGAGCCTGACTTTTCACCTGTTGGATCTCTTGCAAGGAGAGGGACTGGACTGCTCCGAGGAGCTGGTGCTGAGCGTGCTGTCGGGGCTGCTGAGGGAGCACACGCGGTCGATGTTCAGGGTGTTCTGGCAGGCTTCACACTCCAGGCTCCCTTTACACCTGCACACAAAAACACAGTCAGCAAACACACCCTCTCCCATTCACCACTCATTTAAGTGCAACTGTGGAATAAAAAAGGGTCCAATATTAGAAAAGGCCCCTTAAATGTAAATTAACTTCTAATTCCTTGCTTTTTTTACACCCGAACCAGATTTAAAACCTTCCCAGTGTTCTTTTAAAATTCTAGACTAAACAAGCATTTTTGGGAACCTACTAAATGGATAATTTTTTTACTGAATCAATACTAAAACTAGTAGATTGAAATATCTTACTAGAGCAGTTAAGAGCCCTGAAACCTTTGACAAAGCTCAGATTTAAAATACAAGTTCCTCCAGTTCAGAATCATTACAAGTAAAGATGAAGTCAAACAAACATTAAACTTTTAAGCCTTGCATGCTTCTGTGATGGCTCTGTGAAAGAAAACTCCACTGGGGGACAACACCCAGCATCTTCTTTCGCACCCAAAGGTTCACCTTTTCACACTGTTAAGAAGTATTTTCTACCCATACGTAATAGTATCTACTGCTACTGCTAGAAGGGTAACATTGAGTATACATGGCAAGAAGACTGATCTTGAACAAATAGATACGGTACTGCATTATTATGAAAAAAACCTAAAAAAGCTATTGTTTGAAAAGGTATAACACACAGATTACTGAGGTAGACTTCTGACAGTGTTGGTCCCTTTCAAATAACAGAGTGCTACAAAGTTAACTTCTTCCTGAAATTTGATGAGAAGCTCATTGTTTGTCCACTCTTAACTCAGATCCATTAGCTGCAGCAGCCGTGCTAAGGCAGCCGTACTGAAGTAAATTTTAACAAGAACAAAGGCAGATTCTCACTCCCTCAGTGAGTGTGTCCGTGCCACATCGTCCTCATCGGTGTCGCTGCTGATGGTGATGACGCTGACGGCGGGGCTGGGGGAGCTGGCCAGGAACAGGGCCTGGCGCGGGGTGCTGGGGACAGAGGGGTCAGGGGCCAGCCTGACCGAGGCCTCACAGCAGCCGCTCTCCTGTCCTTCCGAGTTTAGATTGTCCTGTGCTTCTATACAACTTAGTCTCTTGACAGCCTTCAAGTTGAGTATCTTTGGAGAGATAAAGGCTGAATTTTGGATGTTGGTGTTCTGTAACATGTTGCTCCTGTGAAGGAAACACATCGTTTGGCATTTAGTGAACCTCTGCCAAGAGACCTGGGAACTGTACTGTTTTCAACAAAACCAAAGCAGGCAATGTGGGCTAAACTACCAATTTAGAAAAACACAGAACAGTGAACACAGGCAAAAACACTTGGCATGGATGGTTTCAGACATTAACAAGAAAGATATCAAGTATGTAATATCAGAGACAACAACACTGAATACAGTACACTGAAAATCCCGCTTTCTTAAAAAGGAAAAAATAAAAATCCCATTTGGGTGAAAAACAAGCAAACAAAATCCAGCCAGATCTCCTGCAAAGATTCTCCTTGAAAACAAAAGCTGGTAGCCTCCAGATGAACCCCTTGCTTAATACAGGACTGCTGATACTGCCCACATAACCCATCCTTTCCCCCTTATGGAGCATCCCACACCTTTGCCACTACTTCGCATGGCAGTGGGGCATATCTTCCTCAGCAAGCAGCTGAAGTATTTTTGGCTACCCATGAAAGACGACTGCAAGGCACACTGCAACCCTGTTATACAGTCTCTATTTTCAGCTGTCTAAACCTGATATATCCTCCCTCATGTAAACTTAGGAACATCTCATTAGAGCTACCTGAATATACTCTTATACCTTCCCAAAGCCTGCAAAAACAACCTTCCATCATGACAGGCACACACTAATCAAAAAGAATTAAAACCTCTTACTATTGCAAGTATTTTTCCATCTAGTCTACAACCAAATAACACTGAAAACTTAAGGAGAAAGGACACATTTTCCCAAAAGGCTGTCTAAGAGCAATTGTCTCCAACAAAGATGCCACTTTCACAGGTTGTTCCCTTGCCCACAAAACAGCAATGACAGGTACGCTGCCTTCGAATGTTCTGTCTTAGAAATATTCTACCGACCTGTTCTGGCACAGTTTGTTCCTCTTGGTAGCTGCAGGCTGAGGCCAGACAACATGTGCAATGCCCACACTAATTGGCTGTGGGGCAGACAAGGTTATCTGATGTGTTAAAAGAGGCTGTGGTATCATTGAGCTGTAGTGGGTGCCCTGGGTGATCATCTTCCTGAGGAAAAGGAAAGGCAGGTTTATAACGCAACTCATTTGCACCAGCACCCGCAGTCCTTGTTAAATCCCAGCCGCTGAGGCGTCGCACAAAAGCAGGTGGACTCACCCCCAGTCTCCAAGCCTCTGTGGGCCAGCCACAGGATCAGAGGCCAGAGATGTGGCTGGAGCTGCCACTGGCGCTACCTGCTGCCATGCAGGAACCAGGATCTGCTGCGTCTGGTTCGACCACGTCTGCTGGGAAGCACAGAAGGTTTTACGGCACAAGCAATTCACTGAAGTTACGCTCGCTGCTCGCAGTTCAGCACAGACCACAAGAGGGACTGCAACAGAACTGTACATTTTAAAACATTTACTAACTAAATAAGTAAGAGTTTTACTTTAAAGTAAGCCAACCTGAGAAAGGATTCCTGCTCGAATTTGTAGTGGCTGAATTGCGTGGGCTTGGGTCACCAGCGGAACTGCATTATCCACCCTCAGGGAGAAACTGGTGGGTTTGCTGTGGTTTGTAGGAATTCCTGTTAGGGAAAAAAATACAGATACCCAAGCTTTAGGCAAACAGCAGTCTTGCATATATTTTCTGAGCAAACATAGAAGACAATTTTAAAACATTTCACCGTTTTTTAAAATGTGTTTATGATCTAACTCTATAATTCAGACCTTCAAGCCAAACAAATTAACACCTGAAAGACTTACTTATCTGCACAAATATTTGAGCTGTAATTTCCAGAAAGAACTGCCAATAGCTACTACTTGGAAATAGACTACTAGAAAGAGGAATTTCTTTGGCAGAAAGTTCTGCAGAGCTAAACATTTACTCTTTATCACAAACTACATTAAAAGAATTTGAAAGGAAGCAGACAAAAGTAAGCAGAACTGGATTTCAAAGCTTCTCAGAATGGACTCCTGCACATCTCAAACTCTGTATTTCCAGCAGGCTGAAACCCATTCCTCTCAGTTTTTATAGATGGCAATGCCACATGTGTAATGCCCCTCTTTGCTACCACCTCTTTTGCTGGAAACAACATAAAATCTTCTGTATACCTCATCAAATATTTGCAGTAAAATCCATAATCCTATTCCTCTCTTCATCAAAATAATGCAAACCATGGCACTGCTCACAAAAGCATAGTACAAAAAGATGCATCTCATGCCCTGTGTACATTTCATTATTGTCACAGGAAACTAACACATGTATAGTAATGCTGCAATGCTTACCACAATAATATTTTTTTACATAATAATGTCAAACTATAATGAAAGAGGAATTTTCCTTAACAGACATCGCAACAGATCAGCCATGCTTGCAGAAAATACTGGCTAGGAAAAATATCCCTGATTCCATCTTCTAACTGCACTTCGTGCCTTGTGCTTTAGTCAAAGATTAAGCAGTGGGTGTTCACAGGTAACTACTAAAGAATTACTACACTAAAGTTTATACGTGTTTTGGTTGGTTTTTTTTTAAATCTTTACAGTACAGGATGAAAGAAAGTTTTCATGTACTTCTCTCATGTCATAACACAATACTAAGTTATAACCATGCACTTCAAAGCTTTTCATTTTGAAATGCACTTGACTGATTTTTTTTTTCCCCCACAGCCATCTAGAAGAGCAACATCTTAGCTCTGACAGAAGTAGAGAGTTTTAGCACTTCAGATATTCCACAGAGCAGCCAAGCTGGGAAACTTTGAAGCAGTGCCAGATACCATTAATATCCCCATTCATCTGTGCCAGGAACTCGTCACCTATGTGATGAAAACAATATATCCCCTTCACTTCAGCTGTAGCAGAATTTAAATTTGGAAAGTTATCTTCATATTAAGAATACAGTATACAAACCACAGATAAAGTGTCTGTCTGTACTGTTTCCTTTTCTATAAATTACTTTATTCATCTCGGAATAATGAAAACAATAGGGTTTTTTAATTATGGAGTATGTCATTGTGTAAAGAACATATACAATTTAAATAATTAAGTGCTCAGAAGGAAATCTGTGTGCAGCAGCTTTACATGACACTGCCTGGTGACTACTCAGACCTTGCCTGAGTTTCTGGAACCCAAGGTAGATGCAGCTGCCACAAATAACATTACTGATAAAGTGTGCTGTATCTGCCTTTATCTATAGAGATTAAGATTTCCTGGGGTTTAAGTTTAGGTTGAACGTTCTTGGTTTGCTTCTTTTCGGAGTGCTTCTAGTGTGAATTCTGAAACTTTAAAATGCGGAGTGAGAACTAAGGTCATTCTTAAAAAAAACCTACTTCCTATAAACTCTGTAACTTCCAGACCTGATCTCAACATGAAGCTGAACATCACCAAGACAAATAAATTACGTCTTTGGAATGAAGACTATAATCAAGCTGAGTTAATAAGCAAACAATATAAACTACCTTCCTATTTCCATAAATGACTATTACTAGGACAAGACACTGATATTCCCGTCATCTTTCCTGTTTCCTCTCAAATTTTATTTCAGAACACCATCCTTATTGCTTCACCTTTCACACTTTGTTCCTCTATTTTATCCAAGATATAAATTTATATGTGTGTGTGTAGTATATGAAGATGGGCTCTGAATTGCTTAAATAATTTTCTGCAGATGCTGATTTGCTGTTTGTTTCAGGAAGGTGCAATGTATCTGCATCTGACTCACATGCTGATTTTTAATTACATAATTAAGTTGTTTTAAATATAAACCTTAAGTGGATATTATGGAAAACTCAAATATTGCTAACAGACAGGCAGTAACACTCATATTTTAGGAACTGTGAAAAATACAGATAAATATACCTTGAATAGCTGGAGGACATATAATCAGTGCTTGTTGGAAAACATCACTGCAACCAAACTGAGCAGTTCCTGCCTGCAGTGGTATCCCTTGGTGCAAAACTGAGTGGGCAGATGCAGTTAATGCCTATGGGAACAAATTCAACACAGGAAACATTATCATAATGCTGAATCTACATCTCTCACACACTTGCCCCACCACTTTATACAGTAAACAACTAAAACAACTTGTAAAAATTAACATTTCAAATCCATTTCACACGAAGCCATCACATTTGGCCATTGGAGGGCACCAGACTACAGCACTGGCAATCCCACCTTGTAACTTAATTGGAAACATATTCTAAATGATTTGTTAAAGAAAACATTAGGAAAAAACGAGGGTAAAAGAAGATTTTGTCACTTAATAGATATAATTTTTTCAATGCTTAAATTCATTAGAAAAACTGCATTAACTGAACTTACAGTTTAAACAAAACAAAATAAAACAAAACCAAACGAAACCAAGAAAAGCATACACCATTGTTTTTACCTGACTTCTTACTGGACCAATTTTGGTAAAGTTTGCAGTCAGGTTGGCTGCGCTGCCTGAGGCAACTGATCTCATAAGTGATGTTTTATTGCGATTGCTTAAGTCATACAGGTTCGATCGGCATTTGCAAATATCCATGATATGAAAGCAGGACTTCACTCTATCAGAACCAGAAAATAAGTTGCTTTAATCACCATTTCATATCATTAAAGGTAAAAAACAATTCCTTAAGAGAAGGCAAAAAAATTAAGTCCAAAGTCCACATTTCCCAGTTTCACAGAAGGGGATCATCCACACAGGTAGAAAAACAGGAACACTGTTGTTACTATGGTCACATCGAGCCTCTGTGATGTATACTTTAAATTCAAGAAAAATACTGCTGTTTCCTTCTCCTTCTATCTAACATCATTTTTTAACAGCTGTGTAAAAAGAGGAAAGATAGGAAACTAAAGAGATGGAAAGCTTGCTCTTTTCAGGGAAATGCTTGCAACTTGAGGAAATCTACAGTGAAATATACAACTCCAGAACTGCAAGAAAACTTTCAATATATTCCACATTAATCAATACATGAAAGGAAGTATCCGAGATGTTAACCTCAAGAGGAAATGCCTACCCTAGCCCTCAATGACTGATAGCAACTAGGACTCCTCATACTTCCAAAAATCACGCCCAAGTTTCTGCAGTGCTGGAATTTTAACAATCATGTATAAAACCAACTTAGAAATCTATTGTTCTAACTGTTACTTTCAGAGAAAACCACAGTTATTCAACCAGTTTCCTTGACCCAGTAGATGTATCTAATACTGCAAGCAGTTGAAAGAATTTTCTAAGACACTACAAAATGATGAAAGATTTTTTTTCTCTGTGATAGAAGTAACAACACTATTATACAAATGAATTGCAACAAACAGAGATTTCTATGTTACATACTGGTTGCTATGAGGAAAATCAAGGAGGTGCTTCATGGTAACAAAAGAATGGTTCAGGGTCTCAGCTGGAGTGATTCTTAAATCAGCATCAATAAGCAACATTTTCTTCAACAGACTGACAAACTCCCTCCTATCTGCCTTCTCTGCCAACAGGTCACTTCCTTCCAAATCCATCACCATGTTCACCTGGCATCGAACAAAAGAGTCAGATAGAAGATATATGTATTAGTTTAACTCTTTCTGGTGTTGTTTTCTGCTATAAAATACTAATATTCAGCATCTTTATCACATGGGGGACAGTGGATTTGTCTTATCTCAAAACATTTGGCTTGGAACTGGTGACATTTTTAGGCAAGCACACTGCTCCCCCCTTGCAGCCTCCCCAGTTAAAATTGCTGAAGGCTTTATTCTAGTTTAGGGCTTGGAATTTAAGAAGTAAGATTTAGAATAAAGGTCGTTAAACTACAGAGCTGATCTTCAATAAACAATTTCAAGCATGTATTAATGCCAACCTTGCAACAAGATTTGATCCTTTTTTCAGGATATGAAAGACAACAAAAAATTGCCTTTTCTTATTGACTAGATAGGTATAAAGCTAAAGAGAAGTGAAGAAACAGCTATGTTTTTAAAAACAAAATCTAAAAAACTATACTGACAATTATATTGTTAAGATAATACAATTATATGGGAAATCATACAATAAACAGAGCAAGTTCCACATGCATTCTTCGTTTATTCTTTGCCACAGTGGCAGATAAGGTAGAAGAGAAAGCACACATTTTACACAAAATTCAAGGGTTCCCCCACCACAAGGACAAGCACCACTGTTTACCACAAGCAATGAAAAAGGAAGATCTTTACTAAAAGCTCAAAGGGCTGACACAGTCAGACATTTTCCTTAGAGCAGAAGAAAAGAATGAATATGACTAAAACACAAAAAATAATATTCTAAAAGACATTTCTTTCAAAACCAGTAAAATGTTTTAAAATCACCAGTCATTCCCACACATTCCTTTTGCAGAGGAAAGAGGCTTTAATACTCACGTGCACTATATCATCCAAACTGTTGAAAATATACTTTCTGGCCTCTTTAGACTTCATACCTGTTTCTGCCTCATGTTCTTCCAATGTCTCAAAAAAAGAAAAGGAAAGCTGAGTTTAGAATCTGTCAGTAAAGGTCACCTATAACTACAAAGAAACTTTACCTATTTATTGACCTAAAAAACATTTTTTTTTCCTAATAATTAGTATTTCAGTTATATATTTGCATGCTGCTTTACTGGCTACTTTCATTCTCTAAATCAAAAGACAAAAACTACAGTATTTTACATCTGACAAATCACAGTACTGGATTATAACAGATAGTCTTTGAATCACACAGGAAGTGCTGGAAGCCTAGCAAAGAGCTGTTTAATGAAACTCTCTTGTGTGCTTATATTTTTATATGTTACAGCTTTTCTATTACTTGTATTTTACCAATTTTCAAAAACTCAGACCTTAAACCTCAAACAGCAGCAACATCATATCACCGTAAAAGAAATAAACCAAAACCAGGCAGTGTCCTTCCAACTTCTTTGTTTTCTCTTTTTGTTTTTTTATTTTTATATTTTTATTCCTCCACATACACAAGAGCTGGTGAATATATTTTAAATACTTAAGTATGAAAAAAATTATTCAGTCCTGGAGAATGAATGATTTTTGAGTTGGTATAGCACTTACTGTTACAATTTTCCTCCTTCAACACAGACAGCACCAGTAGGCTGGTGCTGCAAGAGGCAAGGTGTGATTTCAAGGAAAAAGTTTTTAACATACAGGTTACAGAAAAGTTTCCAAAATGAACTTTGACAAAAACTGCAAGTAATGACCAACAGTCCATACCAAAACTCCTAATTAACCTCTGCAAGGTAAGCAAGAGCTCCTGAAACTGGGGAAGGCTGTTTGCGCCAAGAACTTGCTCAGTCTCTCCGACACGGAGAAGCCAGATGCAAAGTGTCATCTAAAGACCAAGTCCTTGAGAAGGCAGAGTATGGGATTAAGCAGGCTGGTGTAACTGGAGAAATCTTACATAACCCAGCGCCGCCGGGGATTTACCAACTCGCTGGGGGGACTTACGCAACTTGTGCTGGGAGCTCGGCACTGTTTGTCACTGCAGAGATCTGGGGTCAACTGTAACTGCTTCCTGAGCCCTCTGTAAACCCAGAGAAGCTGGGCCATGAAGCAATACAATTTAGAAAAAAGTAAACTATTTGCATAGGAAGAGAAAGCTCTGCTTATGGCCAGAGTGCAGTAACGTTGCTTAGAGAGAAGCAAGGCGTGCAGAACATAAAAGTACATTTTGTTTTAACTTCGTCTGCACTCACTGTATTGCAGCTCTCAGCCAACAAAGACTGTTTTAGCAGGAGATCTAAAAGAAATTAGCTGTACACAGCCATGTTCTTAATCTGCTTTTCCTCCTAGGAACTTCTGATCCTGAAGCCAGTTCTGGACAAATGTTGACAGAGCAGTGTGGGCCTCAGAGACAAATTCCTTACATGAAGTGAAAAGCAGTAACCAAGCAAGAAAGAGAACAAAACAAACCAAGCCACTCATTTAGTACCTCTGGGGATACAGGGCTTAATTTGAATTCCCCACCTGGCAGCTACACACTGGCCACAGCACAGACTGGCAGCTGCACCTTGGGGAACAGAAAAAATGGAAGGGATACAGAGCAGGAGTTGGTAAAAACCACAGGAGATGCAGCAGGGAGATAACGGCACTGTAGTGAATCTTGGCCTCTCTGGTTTCTCTGCTCACAAAATGATATGCTGTTTTCTACTACATTATACTGTTTACCTTTAATCTCCAACTAGAATATGGTGCATCCGTTTCTCTACAGAAAAATCTTGCAGTTTTCGTTCCCATGCTTAACAACTGCTCTCCTGGCAAACCTTGAGTCTGTGAAATGTAACGAATCTGAGGAAAAACAGAACAGGGAAAATAATTTACCTCTTGTTTTCAAAACATGATCCCCACACAGTTAAAAACTTGTAACTTCATTTAAGAAATGACAAAACGAATCACGCTCAGAGCACCGCAGTTTGCCAGCTACATCTTACAGAGGGGAGAAACCTAACACTGAGCACTTGGCACTGCTCTCTCCATCTCTCAGCAAAAGCCATACGTAAACAAACCTCCCAAGTGACCTATATAAGCAAGCTTTTTAGGTTGGGTCACAGGAATGAGGAGCTGGGGAGAGTGGCTGTCACTGCCTCCTCAACCCATTCAAATCCTAAATGTATTTTTTAAATTCTAAACAGGAAAATCAGTAGGAGTGCTTCATTTGCTTACAGAACTTTGATGATTTTTCTTTTTTTTTCATCTTCTCATTACGTAACTTGATAAAAATTCTTCCCATTTGCTGCTTCCAGTGTATCAGTCATTTACACACCTGACACACCTGCATTTCAAGGAAACATTCCGTGTGGAAAGGGAGTGCCTGTACAACCTCCAGGCATCAAAAGATAGTGTTGTCCAAGAAAATCTGCTACTGAGTGTGATGGGAATGGACTAGCTTTATGCCTGAAAGAAACTTTGCTCTGAAATGATCAAGATCCATTTATTTTAGAAGATGATTTACCGTGCATTTTGCATTACCTATCACAGTTGGTGATTGATGTATTACCTAGAAGAGTGAAGTTTCAAGGCTTCAACAGAAATCTGTTGAAACATGATGTGTTTTAACTACTGTGCATGCAATGTTAACTCACTGTACAAGGCAGGAGTTATCCCAGAAGCAGTACTGCTTTCAAAATTAAAAACCACCTTGGAGTTGGAACGATAATTGGCAATAATTGAAAACTAAACTTGTTGCAGATCAGGATGGAGAGGGTACAGATTCCAGCAGCCAGGGCTGAACTTGTGAAGGGCAGGGTCCCACACCACAGAGGGACTGCTGGGGTGAACCAGCCCCTGGAGAAGGAGGAGCAGCAAGGGAGTAAGAGAGAAGAAAGGGAAAAATCAAAAGGAGAGAGTGGTCAAATACACCAAATTAGAAACTGAGAGATGAGAAGATGAAGTCAATGAAAGACAGAGGACCTGAGAGCTGGGAGCACCTGAGAGGAGAAAATCTGATGGGCAGTAGAGACTAAAAGGTACACGCGAGGCTTCTGCTGGAAAATAAGTGACAGACCCAAGTGGGGAGGAACTAAACACAATGCTGCCAACTTTTGGTATTTAGTATCCTCCATAATTCCCTACCTCAGGGAGTAAAGGGAATCCTACTCTGACCAGAAATGTCGCTAGATCATTTATAATGTCCTCAGAAAACAAACAGCGTTAAAAATTAGAGGGCAAAAGCCAGGGCATTAATTCAAAAATTCAGCAGTTAAGCACCTGTGCCTGTTTCTAATGAGTATTAAAGCTCAGAAGACAGGGCTATTTTCCACTGAGAAATTCAGCTGTTACTGGTTCTAACCACAAGTGAACATAGGAACTAAGAGCTCCCCTTCAAGGGCCAGTGTGCTGGTTGCCACATACCAGGGGGACAGGGGGGGAAACGCAGCACAATGCCCTTGCCTGTTCGCTTGCTCAGTGACACACATCACGTAGCAGGAGGAAAGGAATCTCCTTGGAAGCCATCTCCTACTCCTGCTGTACTCGTGTATACTGAGAAAAGCCTTGAATCCAATTTCTCCAAAGCAAGTTTTGCAGATCTGCTGGAGCACAGTTACAAGCTTGGTTAAAGTAAGGCAATTCCTGCTGGTGCAGAGGAGGTTGCAGCCCCTCTTCCACCACCACTTCTCCAGCATGAGGATCAGGCAAGTTGCTAGAGGAGTTATTAACTGAGGCTTCCAGCAAACTTGAATGATGTGTAAGAGATCAATAAATTTGTCAAGTTCTTGGAAAGTTTTGAGACAGCATTATAGAGTCTTTCCAAAAAACAAATGCCTTCACTTAATCCTTAAAAAGAACAATGGATTATATGGGTTGTTAGATATTTCCTCTTTTAATTTCCATTTTAACAGCAACAGTCTGCAGAAAGGTCTTCTAAATGCATCAACCCACATTCCATGCATAGCTCACTCTCCACGCATGAAACGCTGCATTTTGTGTAAATGAAGGAAACTGAAATACAAAACATTACCAACATCAACACAAAATTAATATATCCCCTGAAAATGGTTTTAACAAACAAATTTTCAGAAAAGCAGGTCTGATCTGTAAGTGCAGGGAGCCAAAAGCCCACTCCGTGAGCGGAACCTGAATAACCAGAACAACATCCTGTAGGATCAACATCCTGCCTCTGAACTCAATGCTGAATCAAAGATGTAGAACTCAGCAAGAAGCCAGTGCTGTTCCTTCTGGGTTTTTCAAGAGATTGCTTCACTGGCAAAGTTTAAAACCAGGTGGGGATAGTTGAGATGCTGATTACATTCCTTCCAAATTCCACATTATTTTCTAAGTGTTTAAAATAGAAAATGTTCTACATCTTTCATTAGAAATAACGTGGGGTTTTATTAAGTTCTCTCACTAATGCTGATGGTGTCAGTAGCTGAAAACTCCAACACAGCAAAGACAGAGCTTTAAGAGCTCCAAGCTTTACCACTGCCTAGCTACAGTATTATTGTGACAGTTCATTCTCGTTCCTCATGAAGTACAGGCTCTCAAATCTTTGAGCTTTGTTGGGTTTCCAGAAAGCACCAGAAAGTATTCAGAACACAATTAATCCTGACATCTGAATAGACATTCCAGAGTCAACCCTGTTCATGGCAAATGAAAGAGAGATTATAATGCAATTATGGTAGCTGCAAACTTTGGTTTCCATCAGAAAAAGCAGCTTCAATGCCAACATCTATTTTGTAAGGTGGAGGGAGGAGGACAAACGGAAATTTAATTCAAAAAAAGCAGCACAATATACAGTCTGGTTCAGAAAGAGGATTTATGTTACTAGGACAATCAATAAGACTAAATTAAAAGCATCGAACAGACTTGAAGAAATGCTACATAATAGGGGATATTATTAGCATTTTAAACTCTGGATTTAATGAACTGAAATTCTTAAGTTGCAGAAAGTGTGCATAGGCTTGTGAAATTTATTCTACTACCTGGTCATATTCCAGTGCTCCTGGGTACAGTGGCCATCCAAGAAACAGCTCTGCAATCACACACCCTAACGACCACATGTCTATGGCTTCACAAAACGGCAATCCCAGTATGATCTCTGGTGCTCTGCAAATTAAACACGGTTACTGCATCTTTTCCTTGCGGAAGAAAGGTCATTCAACAATCCAACATGACAAACAAAACAATTTTAAAAGCTCAAAATTTGTTTTTTGATAATTATTTCAATAAAATCATAGCATCAGAAACCGCATTTTTCTTTATCTAGGTAACCTATGGTAATATTTTGCAGCTCCAATATGTTTTTTTCCTACAAGTAGCAGTTTGCTACGTACATGAAAATAACTGATATGCTTGGAAAACAGAATGTCCCTGATTCAGAACTTTTGCCTTTCCTCCAGTATGTCTCAAATGATCTGTCCATGTCATATGTCTGTAACTATAATCCAAACACAATAGTATATTAAAAAAACCCTAAAAGTTTTATCTGAAAATCCACTTGCACACTTCTCAACCATACATTACAGTTAAAGCTATTTAAAATATCAATTTCATTACACAAATCCCTTAATGTACTCAAATCAGTTCAATGTGATCAATTTTTAAATCACTTAAATGAAAACATTGCACTTACTAAACAGAGCAGGTGTTATTTTTCACCTAAAACAAATGTGAATTATTTAACCAACACCATCTGAATTTATGTCTGCACTCAAGAACCAGAAAAATTGGTATTGACACAGCTGCTAAAGGGGCTTTTAACATTTCTGTTCACATGGAATCGAACTCAAGTATTTCACAAATATCCATTTTCATTGTATTTGTTCTTTTAAAACCTTCCCTCCCAGCTCATTCAAGCTATTAACAAAAGGGAAAAGAATTAATTTCTATCTGCATTCTAACACAGAAAGACGCCTAGAGATGTAAAGTATTTTTTAAAGCATCACACTATAAAAGGATCTACTTTTAAAGCAGACAATCTGTTGTTAGCTTAGCATGTCACAGAACAGTAGGAATGTGGTTATATGCAAGAGGGTAATTCCCGTTGGAGCTGGGCAGAACAGGAGAGCATTCAGCTGACCAGGAAACACGGGATTTCTCACCTGTGTAAAAGCTCACAAATCTTATGCTTCAGCACACCCTGGCATAGTCTACTGACATTCCACACAAAACAGATTCTGATCATAGTAAATATCTACATATCTTATTCTCCTCTGACATTTACCTTTATCAAAATATTCTTTAGATTACTGACAAGTACTGGATTGGGAACAAATTCCTGTTTTTATGCTACATTGAGACAGAGAAGTTATTTTGCAGCTGTACAGCAGACCAAGATCTGAAGCATCTCCACCCCTTTTCCAAGGGGTACTTGGCAGAAGCTGCACACAGACATATTCCAAGTTCCAAGGATGCACATTCACCACCAGGGAAAGGACTCCCAATGCTCTGCCCCATCTCTGACCAGTGAAGCCATTCGGGCTTCTGGTACAGGGAAAATCCAACACTTTCCATGGATAAGAAAATCTATAGGACGGGATATTCTGTTAAATAATGATGTACTTTCCATTCATGCTAGCACTTCAGTTCTCCCCATCCTTGCCACAAACCATTCTGGATGTGACTATATGAAGGCTAAATCTTGTCACACTGGCAGTTTTCCACTGCCTCCAAAGATTTGATTACAATAAACTTCTGGGGATCAAACATATGTATTTCTGTAATGCAGGATCATGACACCGCAGTAAGTCTTAGCTAGTTTCATTATCCAAGAAATCAATTCAATATCTCTGGATGCCCAAAGACAGAAATAGCAGCGAGAAACGTCTGCCTTTCCCCGCTGGCTGGGTGCCAGTCTGCCTATGGCTGTTACAGATCTCTGTTAAAATACACTTCCTTTTGTTGTATTATGTTACAGCCCTGAATAGTTAATGAATATACACACAGCCTATGGATATAGGGGCTTTAACAAATGCTTCTGCTAAAATAAGCTCTGTAAAACCTCTTACGTTTACTCAATGGTTAATATGTGCACCGTACAAAAATAGCTGCAGTCCGTCGGTCTGCCGCGCGTCCCCTTGCAGAGATGGGATTGCAAAGAAAAGAAGGATGGGGGTAGATACAATGCCAACAAAAAAAGAAGAGAGAATGCTTGCTGTGTTGCAAAATAAGCTAATCTGTTAGTTTGTCACAGAGAAAAGTACTAATAAATAAGTCTAAGGAAAAGAGATGTATTTCAAGAGAGGCAAAGCTCTCCTCACTTGCCAACACCAGACCTAGCAGCCAGAAAGGAAGAGGAAATAAATGTGCTCCTGAGCACAGCTACCTGCACCACACTACAGTACAGTGAACAAAAAGCATTTTCAGGCTAGCTTGAAGTGAGGAAGATGAAGAGCTGCTGCTCTTTTGGGGCCAGTGTCTCCTACCATGTCTCATGTTAGTCCTTAAAATGGAGCAACTTTCTCACAGCAAATAAAGTTGCAGGAGAACTGTGACCGAGTTTGATTATGTTTGGAGTGGTCTTAACCAGTTCAAATATTTTTGTTAAGGAAAGTTTGTTACTGTCATGCTCAAAAATTCCTGTTAAAAATCTGTCTGGAGAGCTGGAGAGAAGTGTTGAAGTGGAGAGAATCATTCTTCAATTTTTATTTTTAAGATTACCCACAGCTCTTTTCTCCTATAAGGAATATTTCACCATGCACCTCAAAAGGAAGGTATTCTCCTTCCTAACTACAACCATAGACATGGGAGTGGTAGGAACTCCAGATGTCCCAACAGTCAGTTTAACATCAGATTACTCAAAAACCCAGTGTAACTTAGTACTTCTCCCTCTCAAAACAGCACCACACACCACACACTCCTGCTTGGTTTTTACAGCAGATCACAAGGTGTTCAGCGCACCAGAAGATACCACAGCGTCCACCTTAGTAAACCGCGCCTGTTATCCCATGCCAAGACATCAACAAGGAGAACACCAGAATTTTCTAAACTTCTTAAGGACACCAAATCTTACTGAAATGTACTTAAATTAAAAGCAACATTTTAGAGAGAAAGCACCTACTTCCTTCTCATCAGTGTTAATTAAACATTAATTTAAAACATTATCATAAAACAGCACAGCTTAGATTTTACAATTAGAAAGACCTAAAAAGATGAAAGAAACAAACGAATATTTGCTTCAGCTGCTTGTTTGGATAGTCACATTTCTATTTATTACATCACAGACCATAAATACATATACTGTCCTATAAGTTTTTGTAAGCTTTCGAGGAAAGAAATCACACAATTTGTTCCATTAACTTATTCAAAGACCAGAATATTTCATAAAATAGTTTAGCTTCAGCATGTTAGCCAGATTGGAATGAAGCAACAAAATAAACAAATTTGAAAAAAATGAGATAGCTCCTTGATGGAGGATTAAAAAAAAAACCCAAAACCAAAAACAAACCCCAAGTAAAAACTTACAAAAAGAAAATCAAAACTGCAGCATAGTAACTGAAAATTTCTTCCAACCCTTACACTGGGGGAACAAAGAATGAAGTGCAAGAATTACCCATACTACAAAAATAAGTCATAAAAAAATCTGTAAGAAGCCAAACCTTTTCAGATGATCATTACCTCGAAATCGTTGGTTAGAAATCCAATTTGGAACCGAAGCTACATGAAAAAGCTAAAACCCAACAGTCATTGTACAAAGTAACAACTGAAGAACAGCACAAAACATTAAGAACAGCAGCTTCCCAGAACTGTACTTTTATGAAAAATTCAGTTGAATGCAGGAATAATTTCTCAAGTATATTCCCACTGCAGGTCCTATAACACAGTCACACTACACATACCCCCTCACAGATCAAGGAAATGAGACTAAACACTGAGCAATTTTGATTTCTATTTGCCTGGCAGTGTGAGAGGGTCAATGTATCGACTGTCGATCCCACCACTGTTTTATTTATGGACCACCTGCCGCTCCCCAGTGTGGAGAGTACAGAAATAGCCTTCCTCCTCTCAGGTCTCCCGCTCCTTCCAACACTGCTGTGTGATTTCTTTCCAAGACCACACCTTTTACCCACCACCCATACCAACTTCCATGTTAGAGGCTGAAGGTCATGGTGCTGTACGAGGAACATGGAGCTAAGCCATTCCACAGGTGCTGTTGCCTACTCCAAAGACGCTGGACATCAGGAATGCTGGCGAATCCTTGGCAATGTTAGCTCTCCATTACACGTTTCGCAGAAAAATTCCTTCCAAACAGGCATATAATCCCTATCATGTTATTCCAACTTTGCGATATCAAACATACCGAATAAGAATTTTAATACTGGTTCTCCATAAATTTGGGGTTCCATACATTCATATAGTTGAAGGTAAATGGAGACAATGCTCCTAATGCATTGCATGTTACTCAAAATGTATGATCTTTTCATATAAACCAAACTTTAGTACCTCTTTTCAGCACTGTTTGTGCTGACAATACCTAATAATTACCTACTCTGGATACAACACAATGCCACCATTATCAGAAATACTAATGCAAGGAAGTCATCGAAAGTGTGAGATGTTTATATATTTTTATTAATGACCTGGTAAAAGTCCTGGTATGGAGAGCTCATGCAAATGAATCCAATTTGCAAGAGTTAAAGCCAAACCAGATTACCAGCCTGAGAATACCTCTTTCCCCCTGCCACCATCACAAGCATAATGCAAGCATACCCCTTCTGAAAGGAATAACCAGACATGGGTTGTGAGACGTACAATTCTTCTCCTAAAGAGAGGAGTTCTAAGAGAAGGATCAGATGCAGTGAATAAGTTAATGAGAGATGGCAATGGGCATTCTGATGAGTATTCTCGTGTACAATTCATTCTCTTCAACTACCAGTCTTTATTGTGTACATGGAGGAATGCAAACCTTGCTTCAAGATCTGCAAGAACATAGGAAAGACTCTTGGCTAGAGGGACCAAAATCAAGGTGGCAATGCCCAGAAAAAACTCTCAGGCAAGTACATTTCAAGAATCTGAAGGATTAAATGGGAAGGAACCATGTAATGACAAAACCTGGAAATGATGAACAATATAAAGATCAGTCGGCTCTATTGTGGACACATGATGGTCTTCAGAAGGAATTTCAAATATGCAATTAGATCAACACAACAACAGCAAGCAGAGCACATATGGTGTATAGTAAACCATAGTGAAAATTAATGTACCGTATTCATTAATTAATTACCCATAAGAAATTATGTTATCAATTAACCAACTTTTCAATGAAAAATCTAGACAACTTTACAGATTACTCAAGAAAGATATTTACAATTGGGAGCAAAAATAATCAGGATATCAGTATTTATTTTTAAAGGACAAAGACATATAAAAAAAAATTATGCCTTATATAAAACTAGTGATATTCCCTCACCTTGAATAGTGTGTGTTCACTTTTGAATTCTGTGTTCAGTTTTGGTCACCCCCATCTGAAAAAGGATACATCAAATAGAAAAGACGCAGAAAAGAAAAATGTAAATTAAAGACTTGAAGAGATTTGGGTACAAGAAGAAACCCTGGTTAGAACTATAAAGCTTCAGGAAAGAATGAATGATCAGTAACATTACTTAAATTATATGATAAATAAGGGAAGAGAAGCAGACAGGTGTTTTTAACACCCTATCTCACTCTAGAAGATCAAGGAATCCCCCACCCACTTTGAGATAAAGACTGATGTAAATACAAAAGTGGATTTTTAAAGCCAGAATTACAATTACCCTCGGAATCACAGGTCACTGTTGAGATAAAAAATATTAGGAGTATGTAAGAATGGATAGACAGAAAAATATCCAGAAGGGTTCTAGATTATACAGTAAGGGTTGAATCCACATAGAACAAAACCAGCCAGCAATTGTGTAGCGCTGTAAGAAACTTGCATCAGAAGACACTGAAGTGCAACCTTCTGCTACAGTAAATTTTCTCCAGCAACAAAATACCAGGATACATAAACTGCTGATCTGAAAACATATATGTATCTCATTTCCTACGTATTAAAACCACTATTCTTGCACAAATACATGAGTTACCCAAGCAAATCCCTTGACCCAAACTACTATCTTCTGTACAATCTTCTAGTCTCTACAGTCTTCCTCACGGTCAGAATTATTTTTACTCATAATGCCACTTTGTTAAAGTAAGAATTATACCAATAAAATTTATAGATGTCTTTAAAATAGTTGTGCTACACATGAAAACAAAATCACTCAACTGCACTTCCTAAGAACACTTTCACAATTGAATTGCCTCTTGCTTTTAAGCCCACTGAGATGTCAGAATGCAGATTGGCAGTGCCATGTGCTAACATATATTTGATCTTAGAAATGCAAGTATGGTACATGATGCCAGATAATGAGCCTTCCTCCCTATCCTTTGGAAGGAATGCTGCTGCAAATCAATAATGAAAAACTGAATTCCAGATTTACACTCACAATCCTGGCTTTTGTACTTTTCTAGGGTTCTTTTAACTCTTTTATGATTAGGCATTAGGAAGTACATAAGTAGCAAATTCTGATGGGGGGGGGAGGATTTTTTTAAACTCTAAGAATGTAAGAGGACCTAAACAGAAAGCAAAAATATAAGTGCTCAGACACAGACTCAGGAAATGTTAGTTAAGCTGGGTAGGGGCATCTCTGTCTTTGAGGTAGCAGGAAAGACTCAATCCCACTGCCTCTGCAATTCAAGGCTATGTCACCATGTACCACAAAAGACAGTGACAATAATTACGTTCAAGCTGATACAGGAAGTTATCCCCTCATTCCTAGTTTCATTCCTCCTTTGAAGGAGTTTGGTGCATGGGAAGTGGCAGTGAAGACACAGGGAAATGAGTCGTTGTATCTCCTGTAAATTTCTACGGCCACAGTATGAGTTCTTCTACCCTGAAATAATAAAACCTCATTTTTGCCTAATAGAACATTTTCATAGGACTATGCATGCTCAGCAGCTAGAAAAGACCTACTTCCCCTCACAGCCTGCCAGTGATATATATATAACATACAAGACTGACATGCAGCTGCCAGTTTAACTTTGAACCCTGATCTGCCCTAGAGAAGGATTTAAAAATCTTATATAGAAAGCGGCCCACATACGTGACTACTTAAAAAAAGAAGCAATCACTGCAAAAAAATTCTTTAGAACTTACGGCTCATGACTGAATGGGGAAAAGAAAATTCAACAAGAAATTAAATGAGACAGAAAAATAAATCCTAGGCAATTTCCTCAAATAACAAAAAGCCACAAACTATCCTAGATCTTTTTCCTGATACTGAAAAATTATGTTTTGAAAGAGCAAGCACAAATTTTAACCTAATATACCTTCTCTTACCACTTACTAAAAATACTGAAGAAAATCATTATTTAGTTATTCCTGTTTGATTTATTCAAATGAGAATAATAAAACAAGTGATTTCAGCAGACTCCTTTCCAATTATCCACTCTCTCTCATGAAATGAGAAGTTGATTTTATTAAAACCAGAAGATGTTTATGCTTCTGCCTTTTCATGATTTTGATTTTCCTTGAAAAGACTTACCGAGTGATTCATTTATACACTTGATACATTAAGCAGTTTTTGAATTACATGAAAATTAAGCAAAGTAGATACTGATGTAGCAATACAATGAACAAAATGGTACAGAGAAAAACTCTTCAGATGCTTTATTGATAAATAAAGTCTGCTACTTAATACATTTACATTTGGGATAGCAAAGCGTCAATATGTTTTAAGTGTCAAATGAGGTTACTTACCAATAACTGAATTTTGACAATACCCTTTGTGTCCTTGTACAATTTACTCCTACTTGTGGGAGCACCCTGCAGTGCTTTATCCTTGCACTGGTCGAAGGCTGCAAGAGACACTCACACAGACATTGCCTCTGCCCAGAAAAGGAAAACATCCAAAATCTTGTACAGAGTTTTTGTACAAAGCAAACCCCCAAGATGAGCTGGTGAATTGTCTAGATTGTTTTTGAAGAAAACCAGGCTTGAAATGATCCTGTTTGGAATAGTGATTGCAGTCAAGGCAAGCACAAGTAGCTGTGGAAGGCCAAGCAGTGGGGCTGTTGGCAACCACGAGCTGACCTCCACCCAAGGAGAGGATCAAACACAGATTTCCAGCTCTGGAGGAGGACAAGAGAAGAGCACAGCGTGGGATGTTTCAAGGCCTTGCAGATCAGACATGCTAGAACTTAATTCCCCCCCTTTATTTTGTTATTGCTGATTCTGTGGGAATAACAATTTCTAACTCTCTAAGGGTCTCCATGGACTTGCAGTGCCCAAACACAGCAGCTGAAGAACAGGTAGAGAGTTTCTACAAAAGAGTAAGAAGCACAGCAGTATTTATTTGTAGCATCCTTGTCAAGAAGGACAAGGCACTGTAAGTCAGTTTTGTGCAAAGGCTTTTTGTGCTTTAACTCTTGATGACAACAGTCCTGCATCTGGACTGAGGGTACAAAATTATGGTGGTGCTAAAGAAGCAAGCAGAAAGATCCTGCTGTAAAAAACCCCAGCAGACACAGGGCAATGGAAAGAGGAACTAGTTTCTAATATGACTGATTAGCATGAGGGTCTCTGTTACTGGCATAGTCCAGGTAAAAAGAGAACACAAGGATGTTGCTGTGATGTCAAGAATCAAGTGAATCATAACATACTACTTTATTTTAAGCAGCTGTTAAGAAGAACAAAACAAAAAAACCCAAAACCAAACAAAAAAAGCCACACACACACACACAAAAATACCCCAAAACAATACCAAAGGAAATTCTAACCTGAAGACACAAAGGAAAATTTCTTTCATTCTTCAGCAACACTTGTAAAAGAGTTTGCCTTCCAACACAGGGCAACAACACACCTGCCTGCTGTAGGTCTGCAGCTCAGCCCAAGAGTTCAATAAACCATGAAACTACTGATCTACTTGAAATAATTTTCCAGCATAAAGCTGTTGCACAGCAGTTCTCCAGGCAGGCATTGGAGATGAACACATCACACAGATACTCTAGAGAGTAAGAAAATCTGCTCACATCCTTGTCCACTGTGAAAAGGATTTTTTAAACTGCTGATACATGCCCATCTGGATGATGCAAAGTGCAACTCAGACTGGTAAATTCTGACTTACAATTACATTGTTTAAATTATAGAAAGCTCAGCAAAAATTAACACCAAAAAAAAAAAAAAAGAAAAAAAATTGCAATCTTAGAAAAACATCCATATTTTCATTACAGATAATTTATGTAGTGATAATATGTTGCTTTGATTTTCACAGTTCTTCAATGCTTTTAATTCTGTAGATAGAGTTCTCATGCACTTTCTGTAAACATAAGCCATGTTATGCTAACCGACCTCTTTTGTTTTCATTCTTTTTTCTAAGGCGGAGAAGTTTGACAGATTTCTCCTTTGACCTTTGTGGTTGAGGGGTGGTAATTTCACCCTCCAATCCATGGGGTTTTCTAAAAGTGTATAAAATAAAGAAGTGGGCCCTTCGGCCCGGCTCTTTGATCCTGATCCTAAAACTGGCCTGCGTGTGTTCCTTCGTGTCCACGTGCGACAATAATAGATTATAAAAACATTGTCAAATCGAAATTCAACACTGACAATATGATATCAGGCTAAATAGAGAAGGTAGGCTAGTTAAAGCTGCTTGATTTTGAAAGACAAACAAGCAACAGACTTGTAGGAGAAACAAGTATTTTTTTAAAAAATATCTATTAACAGCAATGTGATCACTTAGAATTCAAATATTCAAAGCACATACAATTTAAACAGCAGAGTCTTGCAAAATGTTGTGTATTGATGCCACAGCTTCACATTGCAGATTCATGTCCTGTTCACTAAATAAATGGAACATCAGAATCCATTTCACTTTGAGTACTCCCCTATATAAAGTGTTATCTAAACACTTAGTACCTATGACAGCTGCTAAATTAAACACAAAAAACTAGAAAGAATAGTAAAATGAAAGTTATGACAGAAAACCTATGGAGCAGCAACTGGGGCAGATGAATTAACACACATGAAATTAAATCTGCTTTCTCAAGGTTACACTAGCAGAGACCTTTTGGTGAATAAAAATATTTTTAAATGTTTCTAGGTACAAAATGTTCTGCTGGATTCATACCCAACACTTACATCTCTGGCTCAATGTCCTGTGGGAATCTGTAACTTCCACAGAACACTGCAGAAAAATACACCCAACACACAGTACACGCCAACACTTAACAACCTTAATTTTAATTTGAATACTGCTGTAGTAATTTATGCTGCTCTGGCAAGTGAACCAACTGGCTGACTTGACAAATTTCTATGATTAGACTCGTGGCGTAAATACGACACCACCAGAACAGGTCTCATCCTTACTCATGGCTTAGCGATCCCACTAACACAACCATGGGGAAATACAGCAGCGCCTCAGCTTTGGGGCACTAAGGAAAATCACCTGCTAATGTTCTGACAAAGCTAAGAAATTACTTTACAAGGTTTAAAAGGCTATTTTTTTCCCTTCCCTGATGAATTTAGCCTATGGACTGCTCCTGAGGAAAACCACACAAGTCTATTTTGGTAGGCTGGACTGTAAGACCTCAGCCTTCCAGCACATCCCATCACCTGCTTCCCATTACACCAGTGTGTTGAAAGAATGCAAGGGTCCCTTCCGAACGTTTCACCCCAGCCTTGAACCCCACCAGCACGAGGCTGCTGGTTTTTGCCTTTTATTGTTCTCCTCAGATGCTTTTTCCTCTCTGCTTTTTTCCAATTTTCCCTCCCTATTATTCCATTTTAGTTTATTTGTCCTTTCCTGTTGAAAGGAGAGCCTGCCTATTCTTAGAAGAGTTTTGGATCCTAAAATAAACTGCTTAACTATGTATCTATTACATTCAGAATTGATGTCACATCAGACTCTGACAACATGCTACGACAGGAATGCGACTACAGCAAAGAGCCTCAGCATTTCTGCAAGCCCAGCTTTGCAAAGATTTTTAAAGTAAATTTACATTCAAAAATGCATCTACTCAAACACAGGGTAGGGATTTTTTCCACTTCTTCTTCTCACTACATAAATGCTGATACTTTTAAAGCAGTTGTTGCCTGATATCTAATGCTAAAACCCAGACTCTCTACCACCACACTAGAGGAAGAAATCAAGGTAACCAGATTATACTCGGAATTCTTTTTAATCACGCTGAATGTTAAAATTTTGCTGTGAGCAAATAAAGGTTAAAAACAGGTAGTGCAGTTTAAAGAAAAAAAAAAGATAAAAATGAGATCTAGATAATAACTGGATAATAATGGGAGCCTTTCATCTGAGTGAACCCTTTGAGTCTGGTCCAGGACACTAATAATTGTAAGTAGCTCATTAGTTATGGCTAAAAACTTCATTCTGTTCCCAATATAGCCAGACACTCATGCTAGGAAAAGGCACACTTGTTGACAATAATAACAGAAGCAACAAGGATCAAATAGACACGGAACTTTCCCCTCATTTACAGAAGAGCTACTGCTCAAATTGGGCTGAAGCACACGGACTGCACAGCGCCCCAAGCTGGGGCTGAAGAACTTTTATCTCCAAGAGGAAAAGGAAAGGTAAGTTACTGTCACTGCCTGCTCTTCTCAGAGTGCCGAGGAAGAATTATATAGAATTTCACAAAGCCCCGCAAGGCTTTGCTGGAAAAGTGTGAGGCGCGATAAACATTTCCTGGACTCTAAAAAATAATAGCAATACTTATTTGAAGAACACAACTGTCATTTCATTTGAACTATTAAACATGCATTAATAGAATACCAATAAAGCTTATGAAACACTCTCAAATATGTCCTGAACAGAGAATAGAAATATATACCACATAAAGCCCATAATCCATCTAAGTACCATACTAGGCCAGGGAGATATTCTGGGTTCAACTTTCAAATGACCTGTACCAAAATACAAAACCAAAACAACGCCAACTAAAAATTTATTTAAAGCATCAACAACTAACAAAAATTGCAAAAATAAAGTAATTGTGAAGTTGGACTATTTTGCATGTGATGGCCAAACCCTGAACACTGCCCTAAAGGCTACGGTATTATGAGAGTCTGCACAGTGGGAGTATTCACCAGGAACTCCTGCTCCTTGAAAAGATGAAAACAAAAGTCCAGTCGACAAATTTCTGCTAAAAAGGTATCTGTGATTTCCTTGGAGATGTGTAGAATTCAAACATTTTGTTGTTTCCAGCATATATGAATTCTCCATGGGAAGAAAAAAAATCCTCAAATCAAAGCGTTACTTTTTCTTAGTCCCAGGAACTATTTTTAGGTTATGTTGTCACACCACAAATTGATAGGACAAACTTTCAAAGGCCAGCCCTGCATTATGTCATTGCTTTTCAGTAAGGCTCCCAGCATGGCCTTGCTGTGTCTTTGCTAACAGAGTTAATATTTCCTTTTGAGTCAAGTTCATTAAGTTTTCTGGCAGTTTTACATTGTGCTTTTCACTTTTAGGAAGAAGTCAACCTACAAGCATAAGTGTAACCCGCATATGCTAAAATAGGGAGGAAAAAAAAGTCTTACTGAAAGAAAAAGACACCTCCCAAAAGCAGCCACCATGGGAAGCATTTCAGTAATGTCCTACTTTGCTGCCTGCAGTCTGAGCAGTCCCTACACACACACTTCAGTTAGTGATGGAAATCTTTGTGGTTTTCTTCTATATTCATGAAGTTCCTATAGTTCTTTTGGGTCCTTGACATTGACCAAAGCTTATAGATGAAATCAGACAGGATCACTATCATCAGCTCAGTGGGATTTTTGTGTAACATTACTTTCCCCATAATCAGTTTTCCTGAATGTCTTCCTCGCAAAATGGCAATTTTAAGATTGACAGCAGTAAAGAGTATTGACTAAACAAGAATAAGAAATTATATTATCCATGAATAGGGTAGCATAAACTACCACAAGCAGGCCAATATACTAAATAAATCCTTGGCAGTAATCCCACTGCCAAGACAGACTTACAAATTTGTTGACAATTACCTGGGAAGAGCTGCTGTCAACCAGCCTTGACAAGGCTCTGTAAACAACATATATGTTAATGATGATGCTGGGAAAGGAGCAGCAAAATTATCCATTATCAGACAATTGCCGAGATGCTGGAATACTTGAAGCCTTATACAGAAATAGCCTCTTGAGAATAAATAGCTGGAAACAAGAACAGTATCAGATCTACATCAGAATCAAAACAGAAGGGATTTAGAGCCTGGTAACATAACCTTACGAGGAAGAGCCCATTAGAGCATAATGATAAATACAAGTATTTTCATTAGTTATTTCAGAACTAGACAAACTCTTTATTATTATTATTTCCTGTCTCTGAAGCTGCAAATGGCCTTAGGCAAATCAGCTTGTACTATGATTTGATTACCGATTTTTTATAAACATAAATAAAAATAACCGACTGAGAAAGACATAAAATCCAGCAGACATCCAAAAAAATCCCCAAAGATGCATTTTTGAAATAAATTTTCATCTGAAGATGAAAATCATTAAAGTCTACAAAAAGTATGTCACTGACTTATCAAGCCTTGGTAGGGTACTGTAAGTACCTAAAGACAGAAAGCTGCTTTGGTGAGGTACCAAGGAAACAAGCCTTTACCTTAGCGACCTCAAACAAGTGTCCCTGGAAATAAGAGGCAAGATGGCCTTGTTACAAAACAGAGAACATTACGTTCTGCTACCTTTTCATGTTCTCTAAGGATGGCCAGTGTAATACTACAGCGTTCCCTTTAAGGCTTATTAAGCATCATGTAGCATTATGATTGCTAAGTGCTTTCCCAAAGGTGGTTACAGCTCCATAGAATAAGAAGGGATCATTTCTGCGATTTAAAACCGTAACTCTGCAACATATTTATGGAGCTGCAGCAGTTAAACCTGATGTAAACAGGTTTACATGATTTATAAAACTATAGGTGTGAAGGTTCCTCAAAGATGCCAGACCTATTTCTAAATCATGTTTATTATTTTAAACATGACAAAAATAGACTCAATTGCATTTCCCTGATTCCATTTTAAGTTGATATGAACTGTAGCAAATGACAGGTTGCCACTCACTAGCTTCCATCATCTTTCCAACCTCAAAGCAGCATGGTAAACTATCAGGAACACCAACCAACCAACCTAACAAGCATCATCAGACTTTATCTGCCAAGGCTGGGGGAGGGGGTGGTCAATTTTGAGTGTTTACAGTTTCATCAGCAGAAAAAGGAAAAAGCCTACAATCAGCCTCAAACATCTGAAACAAAACAATTGTGCTCAAATGTCTTACATCTGGAAGAGTTAAGGACTCTGTAACAGCGCCTCTCAATAAAGAATGGTGTGGCAATCTTAACACAGCACACTCTTACCAGCTCTACCCAATTTAAGAGGACTACCAAAAATAGGCTTCATTCTACAGAATAAGCACATACCTCACTGTGTTGCGTATTTCTCATGCCCCACTGGTGCCAGTATACCCACTGAAATGACAAACAAGTAAAATCATAGGGGTTGTCGTTTTGCTATTCAGCATGGAAAACAAAATGTTAAAAAGCTATGAATTGAGAGATTAAAGTTCCACCAGGAGTTAACTGAAGGAAGTCATCATACATTTAACCAGCTCTTCTTCCTTCTAGGTGATTTCATCACCCAGCCTCCAGAGGGGGAAGAGGATGGGAGCTGAGCTGTGTCCAGGGGATCTCTAGGGTGAAAACTGACCCCTGGGAACACCTGCTAACCAGGTAAAACAGAGGACTGGCTTCACAAACTTCTCCAAATCATCAGTGTGCCTCAATGCAAGCTTGCTATGATTTAAAACTGGTGTATAAACATAAGCCGAATTACAATTGTCATACATTTGGTATTTTCTAAACAGTAAACAGGAACAGGCAAAAACTAGCTGATGAAGTCAGTGCTTACACATATCAACACAGCTTTAGATAAGAATGTTCTGAAATAAACACCATCCAAAGCCACTGCATGTGCCACTGCTTCAATAAGAAGTTATTGCTGTGTCATAACTGTGTCAAAAAAAGAAATCACAAAAATATCGAGGCAATGTTTACAAGTTGCATGATTACTTTAAAGGTAATTATTTAGCTGGAACACATGACTCTTATTTCCCTATGAAAGGCTCTCTACTTAGCTGGATTAACACACTATTGATAGCTAAATTCCACTGCCGGAGGCTACTGTCAAGTCATCATTTCCAGAACAAACCTATAAGCTATTTTCTTTATCCTGTGTGCAACTATTACACCAAGCTCATCATGAATTTGTTCCCAAAGTGCTCTAAAAAAAACTGCTGCAAAGAACATTCAAGAGATGCATGACACAGGATTACCTGTTCTAATGAAATTAGGCCATATATCAGTCACAGGCTGGAAGGCTAAATACATTTTGCAGCTAACCAAGAACCTAACATCTGATTTTCAACATTGGTGATTTTTCTTTTAGTTTAAAAACAATTCAATTTTGAGAAAATTGACTATCACCTGGAACTCAACTTCCAGATGTTTTCGAGGGAAAGCAAATCCAGCTCTGCATTCTCAGCAAATACTTCTCATGAAAATGTTTACATTTTTCTTATCAAAAGCAACCCTCAGATATGTACACCCACTTTCTCCACCCATTTCTTAGCATACACAATACACAAATTTTACCCAGAGATGTTAGATAGGAAAGAACAGAAATAACCTTTTTCAAGATAACCTTTCCTGCACAAACTTGCATTCAGGGTAATGCCACTGGAAAATGCGCCCCATCCTGCACCTCTCACCTTTGCAGAGCCCTCACCCTCACGTTTCTGTGGGATGGTAACACAGAGGTAAACAAGGAAGAGGAATTTCTGACCTCTCTGCTTTCATGGAATCATCAAGAACCATGTCAATACAAGCAGAACCCTCATTTTTTTAAAAATCTCATTTCCATTTGCAGCATCTAACTAAAATCAGCAAGAAACTTGAAAAAAAAACCAACCTGAAAGTGGTGTCATCGTTTGTAACTACTGTACTTCACATTAAGGGAATTTATTTTAAAGTTAGGCTTAGTAACAGGAACAAAAACAATAAAAAAACCTAACTGGTTCCAAACTGGGGAATTTTGAAGTCTAACTTCCTTCCTCGTCTCCCAACAACACTCTCTGTTTCCTGATGTTGATAATGCCGGGTGGGAGACAGAGCACAGCCTTTCCTAATGAAGGGCCCCAAAACACCCCTACGATAGGGCCAAAGGGGAATAATCAAAAAGGTTAAAGTACACAGGGAACACAATCCAAAGAAAACATGTTTGTTAGGGACAGGACAGGCCAACGTGCTGGCAGCACAAAGGACTCAGAAAGCAAGTTACAGTTTCCTCATTCTGTCCTGGCAAAAAGTACTACTCTACTGTACTGACACAGGGCTGGTGGAAAATTTCATGAAAGCATCTTTCCAACACAATTTACCCTATTTTCCTGGGCTCTTGTCTGGCTCAGCAACATCAGCAGCCAGTGATCACATTTCAAAGCACTGGTCACTCATGCAATAAAAATGCCTGTTGCACCACAGAGCAGCTCCTCATCAGGACCTTCTCACACAACAAATACAAAATCAATTTCATAAAACAGAACCAGACCAGGGAGCTTCACTGTGCAATTTTGCCAGTGTAGTATGTCGTTAATTTAAAAAAAAATGGAAGAGAAAAGAAGCATCAAGAAACTACTTCTAATGTGCTACCAGCCAACCTAGAGAAGCTAGAAGCTCAGCCTGCCAGCAGCTGGGACACAAGGAACCACACATATAAAGCACCTTCTTTGCTGCTTTGCATTTGCTATCAGTCACCAGAAGAGACTGGGCACTGACTGCAGCTTTGATCATTCAGAGCTGGGTTTACATTCTTCACAAAGTTATTAGAGGCAGCCCTCTGCCTCGTCCCATCTTTTACTGAATAGGTTATGTTTGATACAGGAAAAATAATGGGATTGAGCATAGGAAGATTCCCCCTTTACAAAGGATTACATTATATTGTAATGACATCTAGGTCTACTTGATATACACTTGCTGATCACAGAAATGTGTGTCGAGTAGTTATTTTTATAATTTTAAAATGTATCCCAAACATCACCCCTAAGCATGCATTTGTCAATTATGCAAATTACACAAATCAGGTTTCAAAGCACGACAAATTTTTTGCATTTTTCTTAGGCAAGGCACACCTGAGTCCAAAAAAGAAAAAAAAGCTATGGCTAACGACAAAGGAAAAACAAACTGGAAATTTAGTTTGATTACAAATGAAAAGTAAAAAAATTAAAATATTTTCCTTAAAAACCAGTTGAAATTAAAAGCTAAGTTTGACAAACAATAAAAAAAAGACTGTGTTAAACCACATCATAAATTAACACCCAAGGTATTAATCCCTTTCAGCTACCAGTTCTCTAGTAACATGTAACAGTCCATTCAATGTAAAAAAAACCAGAAAATGGAATAACTGTTGTACAAGAGATTTAAGAACAAGAAAAAACAATATTTTCACTTGCAAAAGAAAATATTCTTAATTGCACATCGTCCCTTTGCAGCGACTCCCTTTGCACTCCCGCCTCTTCTGCACACTGAAATCCCAGCGTGCCACATCGCCTTGAGCCGGCCAGGAGCGTGGGAAGGGTCCCATTGCATAAGATGTTATTAAGGCAGCAAAGCCTGGCTGCTTAACTGCAGATACTTAAATACTCAAAATAATTACACAGATTAGCCAGCAACTCGGGCCAGAGTGCTGCCGACCTGGGGCAGCAGGGAGCTGTTCCAACACACCCTCTCCAGGTGCATTCCGCACCCCAAGGGCTGAGGTGGGAGATGCTGACCCTTGTGCGCTTACCAGGAGGCAGAACAGGACTGACCACTGCTCCTGGTAGACCCACACACTTCCAAGTGGTGGAAGAACTCCCCAACCACAGAACTAATTATGCTATAACATTAAGGTAAATATGACTCCCACTGCAGTTAATTTACAGGCATAAAGTACTTTTCCTTTCTGCCCAAGCTGCTGCAGTTTAAAGACTGTGCTTAGTAGAAATATGTGAAGAATCCCACATTACAGTATTTCAGATGTCAAGCACCAGAGTGTATTTTAGGACAATCTGGGCTAATTTTAATTTTTCAGATATTTACTCGTAGGCTCAGACCTACAGAAGTTTGGCACAAGATACTACATACTAGTTAAGGCAAGCAAGGCATTATAAAATATTTGTTTCTTCAAGGGATGGTTAAAATCCTAACCAAAGCACCTAACAGAAGAAAGATTAAATACAGCAATACACTGCTCTTAGGAGGCAATCCTGTAAGTACAGTTGCATATAGTTACAGTTATCTTCACACAATTCCAAGCATGCACTCTCTTCTCATTCCCCAATACATTTTTGGGTGGGGATGTGTTTTGCTTTTGGGGGTTTGTGGCTTTTTGTTTGGTTGCTGGGTGAAGGGGTTTTTGTTTGCATTTGGGGGGGTATGACCGTTTTGTCTTGTTTTTTTAAAATAAAGTTCTCTGCCCTGTCTGCAGAGCTTTTTGTTCCTCTTGCAGTGGCAGTGCCAGTCATGAGAAGCAAGCATTGAGCAATGAGCTGGAGGGAGAACTAAGAACACGGGCTCTTAGTCAACATCAGGAAACTATTTCCACTTCAGAAGTCAGGAAGCTTTCCACACGTTACTCCACAAGTCTTTGTGCCACATTCTGTTGGAGAAGAGAATCTGCTGCCATGCCACACAAATGTAAACAAGCTTATCAACAACCACTGGACCTAATTATACTCCGCTGTTGCTGTTTTTTTCAGATTTGCACTACTACTCTCCCCAGACAACAGTGAAGAACCCTAGATCTCTGTTTTGTTTTCTATAGCATACAAAGGCACCACACTTATTATTGAGTCAGTCCAGAGCTATGCACACACTGACTTGCCAAACAGCTACTGCAAAAAGAAAGGATAGCTACCAACTTCTTCCTTTTCACCCTGCAGGAGTCACTAGTTTGAATCTTGCCCTCTACCCTGCAGCTGCTGTTCGTACCTCTGGCACTGACACCTTGGGGATTTTCATCTCCTGCCAGATTTGAGTTGAAGTACTTGAAGGTTCAGCGGTACTGGGACAAAGGCACGCTTTATGCACGTTAATCAGTCAAACAAAAAAAGCTCAGAGGTCAGCTCTGAAGTTTTTCCAAAAAATCCCCACTAGATTACACCCATCCAACAAACATCAGATTTCTTACTGCAGGAGTTTCTTGCACTACCCATTTCAGAAGTGCAAGTGCAAGGCCATCAAATGTCCCCTCCAACAAGCTGATCACAGTGCATTTTCCGAACAGGTGCTTTCGCTTGTCCTCACAGCTCGACCACTGGAAAGTTAGAGGTGCAACATACACAGAGAAACTTCTAAGATTTATCTGTAACCATTCTCTAATGAAAAACTCAAAGAAAACATTCCAAGAATCTTAAAGAGGAACTACATGGACACTGTCTCATGCAGAAGAAAAATTAAGCGACGTCACTGTAACTTGAAAACTGCAGAATGAATCCGCTCCAATGACTGCCATTTAACCACAGAATACTTGTACTTTTTAATTTGCTAGAACACGCTAACCTGTGTATTGCCTTTCACCTCAAAACATGTAAATCACGTGCTTGACAAAATGTTAAGTCTGTCTCACAAAGGAAAGAACCATCTCTTAAGGTACCGCCACAAGAAAAAAATTACAAGGGAAAAATGTTTGAAAACATCTTTCTAAACTTAAAAAGCAAAGCTAAAATCAAAGCACAACAGCAAGGAGAATGAGTTGTTACATCCAATTTCATATATATTTAACATACAAAAGTAACGCAACTCATGACCAGCAAGGACTGAGAGCATGCACGTGTGCAATACACAGTGGTGGGATGTACAAAAAAACCACCACCACATCACCAAGTAGAGCAGCTTTTTGCCATACTTTAACAGCCACAAATTATCACATGAGCTTTCCAACAGGTACACATTTTTTCACACAGTCTCTGGCTCCCCTGAGCATCAGCCTGGCACCCACCGTCAGAAACACACGGAAACCCAAAATAAGGACCATGCTAAAACCAGGAAATTGCAGGTCTCCTGTGTCTGGAGGGAGAACAGCACTAATTATAAAGTCATTAACTTCTGTTAGAATTTTCATTGTGTCAGTAAAGGAGAGGGAAGGGCTGAGGTTTCTGTTATGCACTTGGCATTCCACATTCATGTAACACCACCTTCTTTGAAATGGTTACACTGATCCAGATTCTGCATCTTGAAGGAATATGACCTATATACACAGGTTAACAAAGTGCTTGAAAGGGTATTTCACTGGCATTATTTCACACAAGCCTGCAAGAGAAAGTCAGTGGTCTCACATCAGCTCAGTCCTCTGGATACACAGAGGAATGAAAATGCCAAAGTGTTAAAAAATAGCTACAAAACAGGAAACCACGTATGGGCATGACCTCCATCTAATAATATTAGACTGTTTGAGGGCTTCTCTTTTAATTTTATACCAGATACTTCTATGTTAGAACAGGGTCAGGGCAGTCACTTGATGGTATTTGTACACAGGATAAATATGATGCTCCAGACAGATGCATGAAGAAAAAAAGGTGCTTCATATATGCAGATGCTTAATAATCATAACCTCAAAAGAAGTGGTGTGTGGAGAAATTAAGTGGAACAAAATTGGTGCTAATTTGGCTTAAGCAATCCCAAAGTTGTTCTTTCAGGAAGGCAACTACATGGCTACAAATTGAATATCCCAAATGGCACATGGCACCATTTCATGAGCAACCATCCCTGTGGGACAGTCATTCCACAGGCAGGGTGGAGTACCAGGGCACTAATGACACATGCTAATTCCTAATTATCCTGCTATGTAATACCCTGCAGGGCTGCAGGGTTTTTCCCTTGTTAAATATCAGTTAGTTTCCTAACTTTTTTTTTGTAGGCTTTTAGCAGCTAAACAACTGCCGCCTATACTAAACACCACATTAAACAGGAAAATTACATAAAGCAAGACAACACTAGGGATGTAAGTGGTGTTGGTCAGAAAAAAACAGATCACTGTCAACTCAGTGAGAGAAGACTCACAGTTCATGGCAGGGCCAAGAGACCAGTAAAAAAACCAGCAGAAATAAACTTGAGAATCAGTTAAGCACTTCACTTTTTTAGTGCCTCTCTGTGCAGAAGTTACACAGCATAGTCAGACAGACATCAACTACAGAGCTTTCCCAGCTACTCTGCGCGTATAGGAAAGCTTTCAATTTAAGAATACTTTCTTACTGGAAATTGTTGAAATAATTCAAGGCTATATGAAAACCGAAGCACAGGCAGAAGCCATACCATATAATCTACAAATTACATCCTCCTGTTCTACTTTCCAGCTCTTGTTACCAAAAATGCTGAGGCCCTCTGCTCTACTTCCAGCTACTTTTCCAGAGAGGTAAAGTGCCCAAAACCAGCTCCACACAATGCTGAGCCAGCACAACAATGGAGTGCGTCCAGGGAAAGGCAGCAAAGCCGGTGAAGGATCTGGAACATAAATCATATGAGGAGCAGCTGACAGAGCTGGGGGTGTTTAGCCTGGAGAAGAGGTTTGAGGGAGACTTTGTCACTCTCTACAATCACCTAGAAGGAGGTTTTGGCAAGGTGAGGGTCAGCCTCTTCTTCCAGGTAACCAGTGACACAACAAAGGATGCCTCAAGTTGCACCAAGGAACGTTCAGTTTGGATATAGGAAAAATTTCTTCATGAAACGGAAAGAGCAATTAAGCATTAGCAGGCTGCCCAGGGAAGCTGCAGAATCCCCATCCCTGGAAGTGTTCAAAGAATGCAGAGATGGCACTTCATGATATGGTTTAGCTGGCAGGGTGGTGTTCACTCAAAGGTTGGGCATGATGATCTTGGAGGTGTTTCCCAACTTTAACGACTGCATGATGGGAATAGCAAGTACATGGTGCACAGACAGCATCCTTGCAAGCCCTTCTGCTACTGTCAGAAACAGAGGAGCAGCTGCAGGTCTCCCCAGCCCAGCTGTGACCCACGGGGAGCAGACAGCACAGAATTCATTCATCAGGTAGTTCTCTAGAGGAGCCAAAAATCTATGGCATAGTCTCCAGGTATACCATAATACAAAGTCCAAAGCCCATGGACTACAGCCACCTTAGTGAACTCAGAAACTTGGCCACATAGAAGATGCAGATGTTTAAATGCAGCTCAGAAACCACATTCTTACAGTGTTGAGGGGAGGGACAGGTGTGTGGACATGGTGAAGAATACTTCAAGATACTAAAAACACTCAACAAAATATGTGTAGACATACAGCATAATTTATATTAAAAAAATACAAACTCAATCTTGACTGGATGGCAGGCAGTGAAAGAGTGAGAAAATTATGAGCTCAAAAATTTAAATATTAACTGGGGTTCAGAAAAAAGGCACCAAGAACAACACCCACTACTGTTAGTGTGAACATGGCTTTTGCCATCATATCTTTTTGGCAAGTATCAAGTGCTATTACTGATCTATGACCTACAGCACACCCTAACAGTTTTTCAGTTGATAAAACAACAGTAATATGCAGCTTAAAAGCTTCATGTAGTGTTATATTGATACAAAAGCCTTGTACATAAGTGAGGTGATAGGTGATGCCTGCAGTTTTTCAAAGAAGTCATGAAATGCACATGTTTGAAAGTTATCAGGGAATTAAGTTTTATTGAGAGAAAGTAACAAAAATAATGATAAAATCTGTTTCAATTCAGTTCCTAGAATCAATTTTGGGCAATTAAAATACATTTTAAATTCACATTAATTTTTAATCTTCAACATAAACGTTTTGTGCACTACACTTGAAACAATAAAGTGTACTCTTGTGAAAGATTTCATCATGAAGCATTGGGTGGTTTAAATATTTCGAATACTTAAAGATTCACTACAAGGGTAAGATCCTATCATTCTAAAAAACATCCAACAAAGCATTCAAAATACTGATGAAAATTCAACAGTGCAATTCTGAAAAAAGGTGACCACATAAAGAGATATTCTGCGAGAGATTGCTGCACTGCCCTGGGACAACAGAAATATCCCTGGTATTCACAAAGGGGGAAATGTTCTTAAGGTAACATCATAGTCTCAAAATCCAACTGCTTGAAAATCGTACCTGTGAAATGTTTTTGGCTTGCTTCTCCCAGCCCTCTAATCCCGTTTCACTTGTTAGAAGCTGTTTTATTAACAGTCCAAAGAAAAAAAACTTGAAAACATTAGCTAGTACTGTAGGACCAAGGTCCTTCAAATATACAGTATAAAATTTAACAGTCTGGACATTTCAGGCAACTTATTTTCATACAAACTTTAATTGTACTTAATTACATCCCAAATGCTTATTTTTATCCCAGACACCTCTACTACTTTCCAATCAGTGCCTGAATTCACAAGAGGTTTCTTTTCTTGTCAACATTTTGGTTTTTAGTTCTCTAGTACTTTTATTGTTGGTTTTGGTTTGAATCCGCATGAGTGTTAAGTGTCCTAAACACGCTCACATATCCAATCTGCGCTTGCTCAACCTGCTTGATTTTCCAATCAATAGACTTCCCACATGACTTCTCCATCCTCTTCCCTCCTGCTGGATGACAGAGATGCAGAAGGAGCCTTCACCTGACACTTTTTCCTGGTCTTAAAATGAAGACAGCTAAACACAGTTAAGAGGGAAAAAGGGTTTCACCTCAGTATTTATTTAAGGATCCTCAGGTGCACCAAAATGCACACCGAAATGCACCCCGAAATGCCTCCAGAAAAAATGGCCACACACAATGTGATGTATATGCAATTATAGGCCTTGCTAATTAGCACATCTATCAAAGATTCCCCAATGAGAGACTCCAGCGAGACCCCTCATGAGGAACCTTCCCCCTGGATGGGCCTGTCTTTGTTTACAGAATGTGTTCTGGAGAGGCCCTCGGTGGCTGGGGCTCCCAGGATGTTTGGTCTCTTGGCTTAACGGAATATTGGGTCTAAGGGAAGTTATCAAACTTAAAGAATTATAACTATGTGGGCTAAAAGCACTAAGAATACATAAAAGCTATATAAAGGAGTGTATAAAAGGGGTATAAAAGAAAAACCAAAAAATCATCATGGCATCACACCCACAAGACACCTCTCCCTTGAAGCCAAGGATGTCAGGTGGAAGAGACAGGGGCCGGTGCAGAGGCTTCACTTTCGATCACATTGATTCAGACCTACAACCTGCTCTTACACCAGAAATGCACGGCCGTATTTTCAAAAGAAGCCCAGTGCAAGCAATTTGTCACAATATTTACAAATACAGCACTGCAGCTATCACTGATATTTTCTGCAACAGAGATATCTGATATAGCCACACTCACGTACACACAGATGTACGATGAACAGATCTTTGTGACAGAAATATCAGTGCAGTGAAAAAAAAAGGATCACATTTCAGGATCTATTTTAATGTTTGAAAAATAAAAGCTGCTTCCCAAAACTTTAGCCATGGCAAACAGGTCTATCATTCAACCTCAGAAAAAATGCAGTATAGCAAAAACCAGGAGCTCTTTTGCCTTCAAAATTATGAAAGAATTTCCCTTCTGTTCAAACTGAAGCAATCTAAAGACTGAGAATCCCTATCTGAAGTCTGAATTACATTGTTGCTCCAGCCATCATGATTAACTTGAAATTGGGGCTGACATTACTAGAATCTGCAGCAGGTATGTAGTACCTTCAAATGCTTCCAGTGTTATCTCAGGTTATGTTACTCAGAAAAGCTCTAGCTCAGGAAAAAACCCAACATGAAGGCTGGATGCCATTTCATCCACTCCCATCCCCACAATTCTCCTCTGGATCTTCAGAGAGGATTAAAAAAAAAAAACAAACTTGCAAAATTACAGTAACCCTGACACTCTTTTACAGCATTTAAAAAAAAAAATCCCAAACACAAAACCAAAAATCCACACCATTATCAAAAAATCTACTCTTATTTTCTGCTTCTATGAACAAAGAATAATAAGGTATTAGAGACCACATTATGTTGACTAGAAAATAATGAGAGAATTGAAAATACATTTGTTATCAAACAGCTACATAAACATGAAGTCGTGATGAGCTAAGATTGCCACTCCTGGATGATACTCGTAATGGTTTTTGTTAAGTCCTATTAATCATGAACTAAAAGTTTAAAATGGGAATTCAATAAAACAATTAATGAACAGTATGCAAAAAGTACAAACAAAGTCTTGCCAAATCAATAAAACAATTTGTTCGCAGACACAAGCCACGAAAGCTTATCTTGACATTAAGTTCCGTTTGCTCAGATAAGGAAATAAACCAGCAGCCGCAGCTCTGCAACTTTAAAGAGGGGAAAAAAAAAAAACCTGTTAAGTGTCCCAATTCACTTGTAACAGCAATTCCTTACATTATCAGGACTCTCTTACATATACCACTGACAGTAACCATGCTCACAGCAGAGCAGCTGACTTTGAACAGGCTGACCTTGAGCAAGCAAACGACCTCAGCAGCATGTACTTCTGGCTTATTTCACTGCAACAGCAAAACAGCCTCACCATCTATAGAAGTCTACCGGCTCTGGCCACCACCCCTGACTATTTTAAGATATCCCAATACACTTCGGTGATGCACAGTTCAAAGTGATAGAATAACATCTGCTAGCATGTTGAAGTGCAAGTTGTTTACAGAGGCATTTTTAGCTTGTTCTCGTACTGCGCTTCCCAAACTGACAGACAAATCAATTGATTAACAGAGCTTTGCTTCTCATTTAAACATATCAACCCCAAAATTTAATAAATGATGAGCAAGAATTTTAGGCATTGTGATAGGAGAAAAAAACACCAAGACATCCCACTCTAGATAAAGCTCATTTAGAAGTTTCAAGTATGCAAACAGCAATGGGTGAACTTGAAAAGGCAGTTGCTTCCTGAGATGTCAGTTTTGCACAACTTCTCCCCTTGGTCACTGCTATAAAGAAAAGCTGTATTAAGGTGGATGTTTATTTGCATACAGGTTTTTAACTGCTATTTTAAACACACAGAAGCTGTATGCTGATGTGATATTAGGGGAAGATAATCGTCAAGTTACTGGGATGCAACGGTTGTGTTACCAAGTCATAACAACCCATCCTGCTGACAACTCCAACATACAGAGAGAAAACATTCAATTCCCAAAAACCACTCATGGGAGAGTCACTGTCAGCCTGTGTTCTCAGGAGTCCCTGGAGTGACAAGGACTACGTCTAACTAAGTTACAAAGGTCAGGGAGAAAACAAGCCTCTCTGGGAATTTATGGCCATGAGAATTTTTTTTCCTAATTTTGAAGGAACGCATATAGGAAAGAGGGAGAACAAGAAATCAAGTAAATTGCATAAATTTTTTCCCTGAGGGGGGAAAAACCAGTATAAGCTGTTGGTGCTTTATTCTGAAACTTAGCATGAAGCTGAAAAAGTCATAAATAAAAAGCTGTCCTAGTGCAACAGCCTCAGAGCACGCACAGAGCCCTCGCTGAGCCCAGCTCACGGGCAGTAATTAAACCACACAGCTCAACTACTTTATTCTTTTTCCAAAACCCTTTATAACCCTTTAAAACAGAAGAGCCCATATCAGAGCAAATCACTCTTTGAGCGGCAGCAGAACTGACTGGGCAAGTGAAAACAGTCTCATGACCACAGAACACAATTATTATCACTTTTCCTCTGTCCTCTCTGATCTTCATGGGAGATGAGGGTAAGAGAAGGAGAGGGGGAAAAGCCTGCTCTCATCCACCAGGAATACATCCAACAGCAATTTTTCCATCTCTCTGAGCTCCATTGCAACACTATTGACATTTGGCATTTTGTCTGGAACAAGTCTGTTGATTAGCAACTATCCTTAGTTGGAAGGCTGGAGGGAGAATATCACTGTCCGGTTCTGGAATGAGTTGACTGCACTGAGTGCATCCACTCACATCATTTGCTTTTCCTTATGAGTGCACTGCTGAATACCTAGGATCGTATTTTACTGCTGTCACCAGTGGAACAGAAAAACATTTCTGAGCAACAAGCATCTCTTACTAACCAGACACCTTCCATTCTGCCACATCACTGAAGTTGCCCACCAGCCTAGGTCTAGCTGGGTCCAGCTGGTGCCCAGTTTAATCTGGAGATCAGTTGTATTGCTTCCCACTCGCTTTGTTTTCCCAGTGAATTTGGCTATGCTAAACAACAGTTTGCCTGCAGACCCCTGGATGCCAAAAGGAATATCCTTTGGTCAGGAAATCAAGTGCTTATCCTCAAAATACATTTTCAGTCAAGCTTCCAGCTGCACTCTACCAGCAATCCAATCTGACACAGCGCAAAGATGATGATGCTTTCTTTGGAGACAGGAGGTGAGATGACCATGGAGGCAGCTACACAGGCTGATGATGAGCCACTGCTCAACTCCCTTTTGGGGGCTGTGCTGCAGCAGCCTGCAATGAAGTAGCACACTCACTCCTACGCCTGCAATAGCTACTGTCAGATCCACAACATTAGAGGGATTTTATGAATGATGAGTTTGGTAAGGTTTACTGAAGACTCATTTTCAAAATCCCCTTGGAAGATAACCCAAATTAAATCAATATGAAGGTGATTCCCCTTGAAAAAAAATTAAGCAGTAATTCCCCTGAAGAGTTACCTCTGAATGCAACACACTGAGAAAGCCACTGTGCTTCCCATGGCAACAGAAAGGAAGGTGACTTGGGTCCCTGAAGCAGATGGGCAGCACTACCTTGACCATTTCAGATCACTGGACTCCTCTTGAAGGCTACTGCTCATTGCAGACAGCCCTCTTCTCATACATGCTTTCCTAAATGCATCCCACCTCAGGAAAGAGGCAAAACAAAGGAAAATTACTCCAGAGAGAAACACCATGCCCTGGGAAAACTTTCTGCCTCTCCAGATGAGCACAAGAGACCAGACTTAGAAACAGATGTTTTGATTCTCCTCCTGCACCGTGTGATAAGGGGGAAAGAAGCTTTCTGTTTAAGATGTAACACTCCCTTTTCATGATTTGGGGCACAGCTGACCAAAAGGACAGCAACACACTTCTCATACCATTACCATAAATGACAAAAGCTTGATCACCTACACTGCGTGTAAGGGCATTTTCTTTTGAAAATGTACACACTGCTTAGTTATTTACCTCCTTAGATCACTCATAAAAGGTCAGCAGTCTTAATGTGTGAGGCCAGAAGCAAAAAAAGGCTTCAAATACCAGATCTCTCTAGTCCATAGCTATTAAAATCCAGGCCAGCATAAAAAGAGCATGTAAGCACAGACACTGCCTTTCAGGGAAAGAGCATTGAGAGTAACACCTGATTTTTAATACAAATAAAAAATCATCTGTGACTTCAGACAGCGTATCATAGCTGGTATTTATTCATACCCATACTCAACAATTTCTAGCAATACAACAAACAGGAGTTTCCAAAAGGTAACAAAACACCAGATTCTATTTTTCATACTTTTATGTTTCATACTTTTTATGTTTTAACCACTTTCTTATTTTCTCTTTGCTTGACACAGAAATAGGAAAGCATCAAGTCATTATCACTCCATCCAGTTTGTCTCCATTTTTCTGCTTGCTTATACCCTTTTAAAATTCATTTAGTCTCACTTGTTTAGGACCTCTCCTCACACAAAAGTACCCTAATATCTCCAACAGTCATCATTATGTCACCTCTCCTTCTGCTATAGGCTAAGATAAGTCAGCCCATTATCCATTCACCTGGCTACACTATGTTCCCCTCCTTAAGTCCTAATCCTCTTATTACTCATTTTTCCAATTCATTGCTCACTTCCTCTTACAGATGCAAAATACTGACACTAGAATTCAAAATAAACACTGTAACACTAGACTTTGTGGCATTCTCCATTCTCATGATCATTAGTTCACCACGGTCCCAGCAACAAAAAAAAGCAGCAGTGATCAGATTGGGGGAAAAAAACCCCAAAACTAAAAATCAAGAACAACAAACAACCTTTTCTTTATTCAGTTTTGTAAAACTTGTTTCAACATGTCAAACAGGTCAAACCTGCACTATCACTCCCAGTCTCTTCTAATACAAAAAGCATTTAAGTACAGTTATATTTTATATATAACTGCTCCTTATTTGATTGACAAAAAAGCACAATCTCTCTTAAAATAAATTCCATCTCAATACAATATATTCTCTGAAGGCCCTTCTCATTCTTCTAAAAGACTTTTCACATTTCCCCAGCATCATCTATTTTGAAACCTTTTGAATCAAATCCCCACTTTCTGACATTATTTACACTAGTCAGGTGCTTCCAAAGGAACAAAAAGAAATTTTGAGAAACTGCCAGGTTATATATACTAATATATATATATTAGTTTGAATCACACAGATGGTAAAGAGCTACATATCCATGATGAAATCCAGCATGCTGAATACCTTTTCAGAAGTAAAATTTTCGTTGAAAATAATTTTAAAGTATAGTATTTTTGTTCAAAATTATCTCAACCAATATTTATGTATTTTGAAAAGAAATTCAAGTAGATGGACCCTAACGGTTTTTATGTCCTTTTTATTTTCAAAAATTACTGACTTCAATGCTACTTTATAGAAGGATTATAAAACTATACGAGACAAAGAACATGAGCTACTGAAGCCTGAACACTTACAAAGCACTTCAGCACAGCTTACTAACCAGGAAATTTTAGGTGCACATGCCATATGAGTCCATTTCATTCAACACCATTAAGGCAAGACAAGTACATGCACCCACAAATGTTATTGTTGGGGGATGATATTTTTGAATAAATATCCACAGGGAACCCCACATGCTCGCATTTCAGTGCAATACACACATCCAAAATGCACGTGAGGTGCCAAGGAGTTGCACATTGATCCTGCCAGCATTTGGACCTCCCCAACCCCATAAGCACGTCAGAATTCTATAGAGAGACAAAGCAACATCAAGCCAAGTAAAACAGAACTACAGCTACTACATTTTTGTGCAGGCAACTAAAAAAGCACAACACTTTGTCTACTGAGCCATCTGAAACAGAAAAAAAATGTTGAAAGTAGTTAGTTGAGGCTGAAGTACTACAATAGGACCACCCAGCCTGGCTGCCTACAGTTCTTGCTGTCAGTTCTTGGGGAGGGAGAAGGGAAAAATGGCAATAGCTCACAATCATCTGTAGTTGCTTCAATAAATAAAAAAGCCAAAATAAGTAGGGAAACATTCTCAGACCATGCATCTTGAGTATCTGCTGGATTCTGTACAGACCAGCTGAAGGTAAGACCTTTGCACTTGTCCAGAGCCTCTGAGAATTCCTGCCGTCTTTGCAAGCCTGGCCTGATTTGTCCTGAGAGGCCCAAAACCACAGTATCTTAACTGGTGTACAGCTTTTACACCAAAACGAACTCCCAAGTTACTTAATTTTTTATTCCCTCTGGTATGCATTTTTGTATAATGTGGGCATGCATCAATCCACGTCATTTCCCAATTTAGTTTTCTGCTGACGAACTTCGTGTAGTTTTTAAATCCTCTGCTGCAGTTTGCAATTAAGTAATAGAGAATGCAGGTGATGAACTGGAATATTTTATGTGAGCACTGTATATGAAGCATTCTTGTTTACAAACTCCAGTCAAAAAATAGATTCCTCTGGCATGAACCCCAATCACTAATTTCATCAAGCCTAGAATTGCACTGCACAAGTTTTCATTTCCAGCATGAATAGCTGTAAAATATTTAAAATTTTCTTCAAAGTACTCATTGTCCCAGTTTACTAGCTTCTTACTGAATTGGCAGACAGGCAATACACAGCATATACTACTGCCAGTGAAGCAAAGCAGAACTGAAAAAGGTCTTCAATCAAGACAAGTTCAGCTTATAAGGAAAACAAAAGGACTAAATATCGATAATTTTTAAATGTCAGGCAGATTGGGTAACTATTCAAAGAAAGCTTTAAAAAACCAACCAAACAAAACTATCAAAAACACACATCCATTTTCAGGCAAAAGTAGAATGCAACCATATAACAAAATCACTTTAAATGCCCTTCTGGTATCACCCTAAACATTTAAGCATCCTATCATCCCCTAGCTCCAGAAGTTCACTGAACTCCACAGCTGCTGAAGGCACACAGTGAGAATGGAGTTTCTAAGAACTAGGGAAAATATTTACAAGTGCTGGAGAAAAACAGAGGCATTTACATAATCTTTGGCAACAGGATATAGAAACATGGCACTTCTAGTAAACTGTCCAGCTGCTTACAGAAAAAAAATCCATCATGTCAGGAAGGCTGGAAAGACATCCTAAACAGGCAAGAAAAAGATAATTGTCTTCTCTTTTCCTTTTAAACAGTCTCAGAGGTCTCAAAATAACAGTAAGTGATGACTTCAGAGAGCAACACAAAACATACTTCCAGGAAAAAAACAACACTGCAAAAACATCCAAAGCAAGTATTCAAATTCCAAATGGCAACCAACCACATAATTTTCACATTCCTGGATGGTTTTCTCTTTTCCAAATTATTCTTACTAGTTACCTGGAGGAGGAATTATTTAAGCCATTAACTTTAAGAAATGCTAAAACCTTGTTCCACTAAGAGGTAAAAAACCAAAGTAAAAGACACCTACCTGTAATACCGAGATTGTAAGTAAGTTGAACAAATAGTCTTTGATACATGGCTGGCAGACCCAAAGTCTATGACTTTGACCCGGTAAGGCTGCCGAACGGGATCCACCAACATAATGTTCTCTGGTTTGAGGTCAGCATGGATTAAACCCAGACTTTTTAGTTTTTTCAGTGCAGTGGCCACCTGTTGCAGAATAGGCCTTATTACTTTCAGTTGCAGAGGGCTGAATTTGTTTTGTTTCAGGAAGTCGTATAAATTCTGTTCCAACATCTCAAAAACCAGACAAGTATGGTTATGATGCTGAAAGCATTCATAGGCTCTCACAAAGTTAAATTCATCAGCATTTTCAGTGCTTAGTCTTGCTAAGATGCTCACTTCTATTTGCCCTTGGCGTGCGTACGAAGGATGATTCTTCAAGATTTTGATTGCCACAATCTCATTCGTCCCCCTTTTCCAGCACTTGACTACTTGTCCAAAGGTCCCTCGTCCCAGGAAATCAAGAACCTCGTAGGTGTTTTTCACAGAGCACAACACCTCGTGCTGCACTAACTGGTAATCTCCATCCCCGCTGGTACCGCTCTGCTTGGAAGCCGCAGCCGTCGTCACCACCGTCACCGGGTTCCCCACGTTGGTTTGCAGCATCGCAGGCAGGATGGACAGTTCATCAACGATCTGCATCGTGCTGTTCTGATTATCCAGATCCTCGCTCTTACGCTTCAATCCACATCGCTGGGCTCCTTCCAGGAGATCCGACCGGCTTCCCTGCGTCCCAGCCCGAAGGGCCTCTAGCTGAGGTTGCTGCGCCCACGCTGCCAACGCTTTTGTAGCACCTGCAGTATTTTTTAAAGCAACAGCATTTGACTGCAACCAAAAGTTCTGTCCTCGAGGTCTATCAAATGGGTTTTTAGTCTGCAAGAAAGTACTAACCCTGTGGGGAGAAATTCCAAAGTTTTTACCATTCACATAGATTTGCGGGTAGGTTCTTTCGTGGTACACACAACTGCTTGGTTCTAGTTTGAGTTTCTTCACACTACAAAAGGCACTTGACTGGGTTTGATAAACATATGGTGGATAGACCAAGACTTGTGAGGCCATACCTACAGAGGGACAGAAAAATAAATCAGATTGGAAAATGGTGCACATTTCAAAGCTTTTCAGCAGCTGCTGCTTCTAAAAGAAAAAACAGGACACAATTACGTTGTCCAAATGAGCTGGTCTAAAGCTGTTTTATATTTAGTTTCTTGTGACCAGAACAAGGCCCTCAACACTTTACCAGTGCATGCAGAAGGACTTTAGCAGCAGCAGGTTACTGCAGTTAAGTGCTTTAGCTGGTTGCACAGGACTGAGACAGTCTGCAGCAGAGCACTACATGTCATTTTTCAAGCGGGGGACCTACCTTTGTGCCATTAAACTCAGCTTTTCTTTAAAATCTCCCACCATTTCTACGCACAAAAGTAGCAGTGTTCAGCAACACAAGCGAAAAACCAACTCAGATGTTTAGCAATGATGACATAAAATAACTCAGAAGTTCTTAATTGTGAGCCAATGCTACCTGTTATACAAGGTGTCCAACCCACTCATTGTACGCACCACCAGGCTTCCGAGAACACACAAATGTCACAACTGCCAAAGCTCAAAGAATTCCACTGGGATGAAAATGAAAGTGATCAAGCCATGTGATGGGGCCCAAAATAACTTAGGGGGCATGGGTATGTACACATGAACAACGACAACGTTCCAGTAAATTACGATGTACAGTAACCTAATCCATTCACGAAAGGCAGGTGCTTTCCCTGAGTTCCATTCCATCCCATTGCAGAAGTTCGTGGATCAGTGAGAGAGTCATGGGGGTAAAGGTGTCCCCTCTGCACTGACCCCTTCCAGACCTGTCAAACACTAGCCCTAAACTTGTCTGTCAAGTGAAATACTAAGAAAAAGGCTTTGGATGGACCCCAGTGTAACTACAAGGTTTCAGGGAAGCTATGGCTTATACCAGTCTGATCAGCTCCCAGAGACAAATTCAATACCAGTAATACCTTAATTAAATCACGTAACCATACCAAGTACATGAAAATTCTGGTAATAGGTATTTAAATTGCAGATGAGCCACATAAAACTTGAGCTAGACATTGCAATGACTCTGATCAAATGAAAACTAACCAAAAGCACAGCATAATTATTCTGAAGCTGTGATTTGATTTATGCAAATGAACATTTAGATATCTTAAGAGCAATTAAAATAATCATACCAACACCTCAGTTTAGAATCCTCTAATGGGTTTTGTCCCAGCTGTAGAAGAAAACTTCAAAGCCCTGTCCTTCCCCAAGCTGTTTTCCCAGAGCCAGATGAAGTAGAAAGCTGGAGACAGCCAGGAAACAGCCAGCACCTGGGCTCTCCTGCCACCAAACACGATGGGACTGCCACTGGCCTCCTGCTCCACACCAAGGATTTAACACTAACTATCAACCTCAAAACACAGCCAAGAACTCCCCAAGCTCTTGACTTCTCTCCTAATTAACTTACCCCATTATGAGGTGCATAAGCATTATTATTGACTATGAGATCTTACCGCTTTCTCTATCATAATTATATTTAAATAAATCATTTACACTGATCATACTGTTTAGATATCAAAAAAATCAGCCCTCACTGACTGCCCCAAAGTATGTCCAAGCCTCTCTGGAGTTTCCAGTGGCACCTGCACAGTTCCGGCCAAGCCAAACCTTCTATCAGAACCTTACCATTCCTCCAGTTCTGGGATGACTTGAATACCACATCTGGCAAAGACACAAAAATATCAAAATAATGCTTGGGGTTTTTCTTCTTAAAATCTTTTCAAGGTTCTCACTAAAAAATATTCTGCTTGCTTTTTCATCACAATCCCTATGCTTTTGGACACACGTGTTCATGAAACAAGTGAAATATTCAAATCCAAAAAACATTTACACTTCAAAAGCAAAGAAACTGCTCAAGGACACACTGATGTGTTATCCCAGCTTGCTGACAGGAGGGTTCAGATGCCCAGCATCACCTCTGTGACTCACAGACAAATCTAAATTCTGGGCAGGCCCAGAGGCACAGCCACACCATGAAGCCCCAGGGCAGAAACAGGTCCAGTGCACTTCCAAGCAGGAGGGAGTGGGGACACCTGGCCCTCAGGTGAGAATCTCACCAAGCTGCAGCAGCCCCAGCAGGTCCATTTGCCCTGGATCTGCCGTGACCTAACAGCAAAAATCCTGCTCCATTTAACTTCTGGAGAAGGTATTTGCCTGTGTAAGCATGCCACCAAAGTTGAGGACACTAGATTATGATGATGACTACTTTGAAAAAGCAATGATAAAGCTGCACTGCAATTAAGGATGTTTTTGGAAGACAGGACAACAGCCCAGTATGACGGAGAACCAGAGGGACCTGAGCCCCACTCAAATCCTCATCTGAGCCTGTGGGGACCACCGGCATTCAAAAACAAATTTTCTACTGCTCATGCTGTTCAAACCAGTCCAGAAGGTCTGGAGGAACACAGCTCCAGCTTTCTCTTTAACATTCATTTCAGTTGGATAAGAAAAACTAGGCTATCATCTTTTGGGGTTGGTGTGTTTCTTACAGGCCTAACTCCACGACCCTGAACTCTGACCACAGTAACGGCTCTGTTCTCAGATAAGAAGCATTTACTGAGTTATTACAAGAACATTTTTAGCAATTCAAAAAAAAAAAAAAAAAAGAAAAAAAAGAAAATTGGGCATTAAATAGAAGAGATAATGTACCCTGGAAGAACCACCTTTGATACAATCAAGACAGACTGAACTAATAAAGTAAAATTTTACTCCACACAAATAAAAATGGACTTGTACAATCATCTAATTTTTTACCTTCCCCTAAACACTTCTTCATTACTCCCATCATTTTCCTTGTTTTTTCTAAACATACATTTCCAGATGCCAATCTCATTCGGATGCCAATCTCATTTGGAGAAGCTACAGTATCCTCACATAACCAGTGAATAAGGTGTTCCTGTGAAACAGGCACGTAAAACCCTGCAGTATCCTACATTTGAGACTGCTTAAAGACCTCTGCCCCACACTCACAATGCTCAGAAGGCATTTCAGAGAGAACCACACCCTACCCAACAAATATGCAATGAAATCCATCAGAACAAATTAACTATCCAATACAACCAGCTGCTGGAGGCCTTTGCTTGGAGAAGCTAAGTTTATGAACAGAACTGCTTTCCCCTCATCCAGGTGAAAACAAACCCCCACAGACAGCAGAGTTGCACAACAAACCTTGAAGGGAAAGGGAAAGTACCACAACACCCACTACTATAACAGCGCTGCTGTGTAGTAAGGGGTTTTTTGTTGGTTTGGGGTGTGGGGTTTTTTGTGGTTGGGGATGGTTTGGGCTTTTGGTTCTGTTTTTCTTACTGGGTTCATTTGTTTGTGAGGTTCAGAAGCTTTTTTTTTTTTTAAACTATTTTGGGGGATTTTGATTACAATACAATCCTATGGACAGCTACACCTGAAAGAATAAAGAGTTATTGTGTCGCAGGTTTTTTGTTGCCCCTTTTTTTTTAAACCACATCTCCCAGCAAAAGAAAATAATACACAGCACATTTTCACTAGCAGAGAGTGGATCTTTCTTTTCCCCTGTCACAAAACATTTCACTGAGTTTATATACCTTTCTGCATACTTCTTAATGACACTGTTCCTGCTTTTGACTATAAACTGAAGCTGGTCAGGCTATACCTACATTAACAAGCCCAGCAGCAGAACAAGAGAGGGATGTGCAGGGCCAAGCAACCAGTGCTAAAGGAAAGAAAAATCTTCTGTGCTCATTTCAGGGAGGTTGCTTGAGCCTGAACACTCATAAGCAGCTGGTGCACATCTTCCAGTTAAATTTAATTCAAAATAAAAACCAAATGTGTGCACTACAAGACCCTTTGAGGATGCAAACCAAAGCAGAGCAAACAAAACCATCAGAAGATGGACTGAACAGTGCAATCCCCAGGTGACAGCACCACAGGCAGCCTCTGCTTGCTTAACTTCACACTTGACTTTCAGTTCAGACTTTTTAGTCTCAGGAAAATTGTCCATTCCCCCACACATTTTTAAAGCCCTCTTCTCCTTCCCCAAGTGCAAGGAAAGTGCAACAGCCTCACTCTAGCACAGTGACTGCTCCTGGGCAGTGGCACACACAAGCTGAATTTGGCTCTGGAGTTCTCTAGCTTGTATTCTCCAGTTGGAGGTTGCTGCATGCCACCTCACTGTGAGTGAATACTGCAGGGAACGTGCAAAAGAAAGGCTGTCCCAAAACACATACCAACTGTTACTACCTCTAGATAGGCTTCCTTCGAAGGAATGAGCCTTCTTGGTTTGAAGCAGAGAAAACTGGGAAAACTTGGCTTATTAAACATTAAACTACACGAAACATGTGACTTCTGACCAGTTAAGACTGCGCATTCTGTGAAGAAAGTATGAACAAAGTAATGAAGCAAACATATTTCAACTAAGCAAATTCACTGTTTATTCCTTTAAATAAATCAATAAACACATTTTCACGAAGTAATGTCAGCAAACAAGAGGCACTTCACAGTTTGTCCCCCCAGCCAAGCTTCTCTCTACAGAAACTGAGCAGCGAACCACGTAGATGTGTCTCAGCAAAATGAGGCATCCCTGCTTAACATCTTGCTAATGTTCACTTAACTGTAACAACGCTTTTTACTTCTCAAAATTATGTCTCCAGCCTTCTCAGGCAGTTCTAGGCAAACTCAGGAACAGGACTGATTTGGCAGATTGTGACAACCTCGAGAAGCACAGGCTGTTCCAGGCCTGACCACCATTAATAATTAACTATACAGTGACATTTCCACATGACTGAGTGAGGGGGGTGTGTGGCAAAGTAACTGGTTAATAAGCCCGCTGCAGGAGAGCTCAGCAGAAATTGCCAGACTGCTCCCTTTAATTCATCTGCAAAATACACAGCCCCTTCTACCTGCCCCGAGCAGCGCAATCACCATGTTGTTCCTGGTGTAAATTCCCGGCAGGCAAAGCCCAGCCAGCGGCAGACACCTAATAACAGAGTTAAATTGTAACCCAAGAAAACTTGTTTTCCAACTTCTTTCTGGCCTCCATCGGCAAGAACCAGTTCCAAAACTCTCACACCCCTCTCGCAGTGCAGCTGGGCACCGAGGGAGGTTTTCTAAAAGCTCAGTAACTTCCAGCAAATGCACAATTTGAGAAGTGGCACTTAAGAAATGTTTTGTTTATGTTATGCATCACTTTGGAAACACTGTAAGGATACTAACTCTCATTTTTCCTAGGTAAAACAATTGTTCTTTTTATATTAGGTGCCACCCAGCTTCTCAAGTTATTTAGCAAATACAGAGCTGAATTAGTTGCCCTCTCTTTCCCCACAGATGAAAGTTTATTACCACTAGTAGCGGCACCTCTGTGTTATTGTTTATTTTGGATATGTAGCTGAACAAGCTGTACTGATGCAAGTACTTTCATACTCCATGACCTGTTCACCCTGAGGAATTCCCTTACTCCAGCTGTACAATTAATAACAAAGCACTGGCAATTGAGGTTTCATGCAATTTATAAAGGAAACCATATCCACAGAGAGTGCGAAGTGTCCCGAAACACAAGCCCAGGGAGTCCCACCCTCTGGCCACCTCAAAACCAGCTCTGTGAGCAGATCTGTGACCCACAGAAGGGAGAGAGCAGGTAACTTATGCCATATAAATCACTTCCTCACATAACCACAGAGGCAATTCTGGACACAAACTGCACAGGCACACACACGCTCCACCAGAGAACCGAGCAATGCAGGGGCAGCCGGTGGTACCTCACCAAAGATGCCAACACCCAGTTCTGGGGTAGCAACCAGAGACGCAGTTTAATGACAAAAGAAGTCATTACCATTCTTGATTACAACACATATTTCAGCGCTCAGGGATTTTGGCCCATCAGACATCCAAGAGAATTCAGCTGGGCCAACGCAGCCTTTGCCCGACATGAAACCTCAGTCCTGCACAGGTCAAGACTGAAAGGCCAAAGGTTGGTTCCAAGCTTAAAAGAGTTTCAGTGGGAACCAAATGATACAATGATCCAATTCTGCAGTTGTAAAACTTAGTTACTAACCACCAAAAAAAATGTTACAGAGTCGACTTAGGTCTGTGCAACAGTGGAGATATTTTTAATCAGACACCACCAGCGTCGCTCTGGTATCAGAAATTGAAAATATCAGTTTGTTTAAGTGTGATACAAACCAGCCTCAATTGCACCATTGTCTCGATACTTGGAAACAGAACTGACGCCATACACTGAGCACAAACATATTTTACATAAAATATCAGAGTGAACTGCTATGACTCAATGCTGCCATAGCACCGGTAGCAGCACTCAAGAATACAATTGCTTTATTCATATTTTCCACAAATATCAAAAGCTAAATCTTGTGATACCAATATGACTGCAATCATAGCTAAAAAGATAAATTAAACAATACTTGAAGCATTTCTTTTTCTTCTGGGCAAGCTGCTGTTGTGCAACTGGAAAGCAAGTACAGGCAGGGCAGCATTGGCCACCAGCCCCAGTGAGAACATGCCCTCCAAATCAGAATGTGCCACCATCGACATAAACAGCACATTTCAACCAGCCAGGGCTTTGCCAGCCTAATCTCTTCTTTTAGAAGACTAATTCTTCTGAACCTGAAAGCAGTAGCCACACTCAAACAAAAGTCCCTAACAGTGGAGTTTAGGAGAGCCCACACCTTCTGCATGACAGCAGCGCTGAAGGATCTGTTCAAACTGCTGCTACTGTCTGTCACTCTTCAGAGCAACAGGAGGGACCGGGGCAAGCAGAGAGACAGGACACAAAGCCACACCTTTTCCATTGCTGTAAGTATTTCCGAAAGATTTCTGCCACCTTCCCTAAAGCAAAATAAAATTTGATAGAGCAGATTAGCTCAAACTGCCTGTTGGTATATCACGTGTTCAAATGCCACTGTATTTAAAAAACCAAAAAATTCCTTCTTGGCCCTTTCTTATTTCCTGTCATTTTATTTTTATGCAATTGCTTAATTTTGTGTTCTTCAGAATGCTGGGCTTTTGTTAGAAGTAGAAATGCACCAACCCAGCTAAGCAATTTCTTTAGAAGTTTCATTTTACAATAGCTCTAGACAATACCAAATGCAGCTCCTGTAAGAACGTAAATCTAGGCTGCTGTTATCTTTGTAGCCACTTCACAGAATGTCTGGCATGCCAGCACATCTGCATGAACATAAAGGGGTTCTACTTACATAGAGTTTATCAAGTCCTCTAAACTACTCAAAGTGGAAGAAATTAATCCAAAATTATATTTCTTCCCACTATAAAAGATCTTCACCTGGACAAAAAAAACCAAACAAAAAACCCAAACCAAACCTTGAACAAAAAAACAACCACCAAAAAAAACCCCCACAAACAAAAAGAAAAAAAACCAGAAAACCCCAAAAAACCCCAAAAACAAACAAACAAACAAAACCCCAAACCAAAACAAAAACCAAAAAAACCAAACAACAACAACAAAACCACACACAAAACAATACAGCAACACAAAATTCCTGTTCTCCCCGCAGGACCTGCACATTAAGTCTGCAGCAGCACACACACAAATAACCTGTCAAGCTCATTGAGTCTGACATGCAATGCAAAAATTTGCAAATCAGGCTCTACCGTACCAAGGAGGTGAATAAAATTGATTCCTACACATTGAGAACTACCGGGCAGTAAGTAATATTTGAGTTAAAACTTTCCCCAAATACACAGACAAATCAGTCCCTCTTCCAAGAAGACCAACAAGAGTGTCATTATCAAGTGGTTACTGAGTTGTCAAGACAGCACACCAAGAGCATATTCAACTTCCTCAGCAACAAAAATGTCAGAGTAAATAAGAACTTAAGCCTTTATTTGTTTTTAAACTGACTCAACTGCAAAATAATTAAGGCATCTAATCCAACACACTTATCTTGATTGATCTTTTTCTGCAGCACTTTTCAGGTCAGTTGCCCCAGCTACATCCAGTAACAACTTTCAAACATATACAGACTGAGGGAAACACACACATACACACAGAGTAAGTACACGTTTGAAAGGTATTTTTATACATACACAGAAAAAAACCTCTGTGAAGTCCCAGTATTGGTCCCATAACAAAAATTCCTTATTTAAAAGTGGTTTGAATATTCTGCTTTTATACAACAGGGGTTTTTCTTTCCTTGTAAGCAACATCATCATGAAAATAGCATTGGTTGCTTGCCAAAAACAGCTGTATAAATTGGACATGGCATACGTAGAACAGTAAAGAAAAAACAGAGGGAAAAGGTGTTTACCACTCCTCCCAGCTTTCGAAGGATGTGGAGGAAGCAGTGTTTCCTACAGGTAAATATCAGGGCATCACAAATGCAGTGCCTCTCACAGAAGGATCAGCCTTCTGCCTCCTAATGAATCAATAACAGTAATAACCCATATTATAATGTTTCCCAAAGCCACCAGGGCAAGAAATTTCTCCCTCTCCCCTATGCAAAGAAACTTAGTGATTTAACTACACAGAAAGCGTGCAAAAAGAAAGCCATGATTATATGCAGCATATGACCCACTACCTGGGGGCCATAATTATACTGATAAACATGCATACATTTTTTCTCTGTTGTATTCCCTTCCATGTTTAATAACCTTTCTACTTGTAGCATAAATAAACTTTCAACAGCCACTCTTGTTTTAATCTTCAAAAGAATGTTTAGACAGCTCTGCAACAGTTTTAAAAACTCACTCTCAAACAGCATTTGTCACAAAGAGCTCCTAAAGAATTTCCTACCATGTCCTCTTGCTGGGCTCAGAGCTGACACAGTCCAAAGGAAGAAGCCAGCCCACAGCATCACTACAAGAGCCATAAAGAAAAGTTATTAAAATCACCCTTTAGCATCTCATGAAAGCAATCTGCTCCTATTAGGCTGACTACCAACTAATTTCATGAATCACAAAATAAGTTGGTATTAAAAGGAAAGAGGAGACAAAGAGCTTTTCTCTCCTCCTAGGAACAAATCTGGTTCCTTCTGAAGGGCTTCACAAGATCTCTATTTTTCAGCATTTGAGTCTGTTAAATACGGGAATTTTGGTGTTTGAGATTATCTGAGGACCTCTTCTATCCCTATACAATCCCTATAAATCTTCACAAAGAAGCCGTGGAAAAAATTTCTCAACTGGAACACACAAACAAGCAACCAAGTCCAATAGTTAAAAAAAAAAAAAAAGGGAAGAATTGAAAGGAAAGGGGCAAGAAGCAGCAGATGACCAAAGTTTCCAGGAAAAACACAGGAAGGAAGATGTTTACAAGACAATGATGCACATTAACAGCTTCAGTCAAAAAGGCAGAAAGGCATCTTACAAGAACCAACTATAAAGCCTCCTGGAAACTGTGTAAGTTCCACCAATTGTGCCAACACAGACAAAACCTGCACCACAGGAAAAATGGAAAAAAATTAATATAGTTTACTTAAACTAGTGGAATTTGGTAAAAGTTAACATACCATTTTTTTTAAATGCTGACAAAGGACCAAAACAAAGTAGTAAACATGTTGAGACTGTGGAAACATATGAGAAGTGTTTATTCCATCTAAGTAAGAAAAAATAAATTACTTTTGCAAAAGCAAATTAAGAAAACTTTAGATAAAATTTTGTATATAGGTATTTTTCACGGATACCTGATACTAGTGGTTATTCTTGTCTTCCAAAGGGAGCTTAGATCACCAGTAAGAAAAGTTTCTTTTTCTCCCTTATAAACTTTCTAACGATTATCAGTATCAAAGTAGTTTTCTCTCTGCATTTTTGTCTTTATAGGTGAGCTTCCTCATCCAGCCCTTGAGCCTGCACTAGGTCCTCTCTGCAGGCAGCACTTGTTTCAGTCTCTTCCAGCAGGAACAGGGAGAGGTTCAGATGTCAGTTGACAGCCAGAGACCCCACGGAGCAAGCCTGGAGGGATCTGTTCACGCTAATAAAAGCAGCAAACATCTTTGCAATGAGGACACTCCAGCCCCACACAAAGCACAGCTGCACCAGTTATTGCAATCCCAGCTGAAGCTGCTCTCCTGGCACTTTTTCCTGCCCAGGGACCACTTTTGCCATCTCACTTCACCACTGCAAGATGATGAGGTCAGCACAAGACGAGGAGATCCACTTCCATCCCACAGTTCACAACCAAGAGTCAAGTAAAACCAAAGCAAAACTCCTAAAATGACCCAAAGCAGGTTTTCTCAGGCACTGGTGGCTGCTTGGCCCAAGGCGAGGTAACAACCAAGCCAAGCTTCGTGATAAAAATCTTGCCTCACCCAGCAATTTAAGTTCCTTGGAAGTTTAGTGTCCTGGTCACACAAAGAACAGCTGCAGGACAGTAGAGCGTGGTAAACCAGAGCAGCACAGCCTCCAGACAGAGGAGAGCATGACACACTCAGATCAGTGGATTACAGAGAGTGGCTTCCAGCAGGCCTGGAAAAATGGCCCATGGGCATCTCCAATCATTTCCAAATCCTCTTCTTTTAAGGAGGATGTTTATGGGACTCTGCACAGGTATCAGGACCTGAGCTTTCTTGCCCCTAAGTTTTCCACCACTTACTCTAAATGGGTGGTTACTACAGTGCCATATCTATCCAGCAAGTGGGGCTCATACAAATAAAAGCAGACTTTCATTTGACAATAACTGACTTTTTACATTAAAAACATCATTTGTACTTAATTTGTAACGTGCTTTAAAAAGCAATGAAAAGTTTTCTAGAACTGTTAAATTATTTCAGCAAGAATGGAAAGCATGGGTTTAAGATTACTGATTTTAAAGATAGCTTTTGTGATGGGAGTGCCCCTCCTAACATGCAAGAAGAGTTCTTTGTACATAAGAATCCAATTACTTTTTTAATATTGGGAGTTGCTGTAACTTTGATCATACTCAAAGATAGGAAAATATTTCTTATGTCTGTTTTGTCTTTGGACGTTTGACTGCATCTTATTTTATCGCTCTGTTTTGGAACTTGAACTTAGCATTTTCCTGTTATAACCAAATACTGTAGACCGTAAGAGAGCTGGAGAAAAGGGAGGGAAAAGGATTATATTTCTTACTTACAAAAAGGAATAATTTTCTAATCTTTTTCTGAAAACATAACGTAAAAAAGACTGTACAAAATGTTTACATAATGCTGGAACTAATAAATATGTAAGGTTAATAATATAGGGAGAGGTATTTTGAAATTACACACTGACTCCAAGTCACAGCATAAGAAAAAAAAGCCAGAACTAAACTACTTGAACTAAACTACTTAAAAAACAGTTCAGTTATTTGGCTCTTCTTCCTTTTCCAAGCACAATTGCTATACCAGAGATTAACTCCCTTTTGTCAGAAAGCTACCCACTCTCAAAAATAAAGTGAAGTATTAAAATGCTATACGGAAAAAAAAGTGATATACCATGAAAAAAATACTACAAAACTTTACAAATATTATCCCCAAACTGCATGTAAAACCAAGACTCACACCAGCTCCTGCTATCTTTTGCAACATTCACTATATTGAAATAAAACAACTGAAGAACTAGGGGGGAGGACCTAGCCTGTAGGAAATACTATATTATCAAATAAAGTCACCAACTAAAATCCACTTTCACAATTACACGTTGTTCCCCTGCTCACCTGGCACTCAAAACTCAGTGACTCTGAAGAAAAACGAAGCTACAATTTCTGTAAAATTATGTAAAAGAGGTAGAGGCTCTAAATTAAAACAGCCTATAAAGGGGGGTGGGGGAAGCCAAGACCAGGTAACAGGATTTTCCAGGCTTTATCCTTCATTATAGGTTATTTCAGGTTAAACAGAGGGTGTTCACTGCCTGTAGAAGTCAGAAAAGGTAACCCATTACTAACCCATATCATAGCACTAGTTATTTTAGGTTGCTTCACATAGAGTTGACATGGTCATTTCAGGTGCACCGCACACACAGCAGCCATCTCTAACATGCTCAGTGCTCATCCTTGCTCCTTTCCCCATGTTTGGTGTTGTGCTTAGCCCAGCCAGGGTTCTGAAATACAGTTTCAGATACGTAAAGACCTATCCTACACTTATCCAAAATAACGAGCTTTTCTTTCAAGATCTATTAAAAGTAATACATTATTTTCCCACTCCACCTCTGATTGCCAGTGAAGGGATCTCAAGAGATGTAATATTTCAGTGACTTAGGAACTCGGAAAACACAAAATGGTACAAACAGGCTTTTTTTTGAGGTCTGAAAGGTGGATGCTATTTCACAAAATTCAACAGCAAACTCGTGACAGAGGGATGTTGGTAGCACCACCATCCTACTTCCACATTTCTTCTCCCCTCGACCAAGGATCACCAGGTGATTATCGGGCCTGCTCTACCCAACTCGCACTTCTGTCAGTCAGAGTAGTTTAATTCAGCTGCAATGCTTCTGCAGATCAGATGAAATCATTCTATAGATTCAGAAAAGCCAAGGCTGATCCAACAAAAAAACGTAAGAAGGCCTCACTGTCCTCTGCTTTATTCCCCAAAGTTCTGTGCAGAAAGCGACACTGCCTACAGGAACTATTCTGTATACGTGCACAGCACTCGCGTGCCACGACACCTCACACTGCAACAGTGAAATTTAGCTCCACTAAAAGCAGTTTCTCCTTCTGTATTTAACATTCCTCCGAAATACACGTTCAGCCTCAAATGACAGTGCTGCTCCCGTTACCAGTGCTGCTCTTCTCCCCCCCCACATACAAGAAAGCCAACTACAAAATTCCCGTTTCAAAATGCACCACTTTGTCAAAAGGGCCTTTGTTGCCATGATCAGCACACTGGCAAAAGAGAAAATACAAGAAAGAGAACCTATAGAGGTAAAAACAAAACTATTCTAAAAACAGGAAGTGTGCAATCCCTTGAAATAGTACAAAAGGTGTATAGACACCTAAACACGCCAGCATGGAAAAACACAGCCTGACATTCCTACAAGTTTAGATTGGGGTTTTCACATGAATTAAGCACAGTTAATTCTGTTCCACCCAGGGGCTGGTGAGCTAACCAACCCTCTGCCTCTGGAAGTGCTGCTCAGCCTCCCATCCCCTTTAACAGATGCGATCAATCCTACAGATGCTTTTTGAAAAATCACATTTGTTTCGAAGCAACTGCTACAAATTGCAGGACACAACGAGAAAAGCAGCACATGCAAATTCTAGTATTTCTATCAGTTAGTTCTGTAAGATGAGTTGCAAGCTCACTCTTCCTCCCCACACCCTGTCTTTGTCTCTGCTATCTTGTTATGCAGGAGCCGGGCTCATTTCCCTGTTTTCTGTAGGTAGTTGTTTGAAAGAGAGGAGGGAGGAAATACGCAAACACAAAAAACCTGAAACAAAGAAAAATCACGAGTGCCGCAGAGACCCCAGGGCAGGGGCAGCTTCCCGAGCAATTTTTCAATGAAACTTTATTCCAGCTCATGGAATCCGTCCAATTACAAACCGTCCCCAAGCCCGGAGATCCACACACCACCACCAGCGCATTCCGAATTGGAACAACCCAGCCAAATTTATCTATGAAAAAGTACTTCACAAGCACAAGCAGTGCCACACCCTGAGCAAGCAACTACAAGAGAAGCCCCCAGGAACAAGCGCGGGGAGTGAAAAGCCCAAGCCCAGCTCCGCAGGGCTGCGAACACCCCCTCACCGCGCGCTACCATAAAAGGTCCGCGGCAGCGCAGATAAAGCCGCCACCGCCGCTCCAGCGGGATCAGTTTTCCCCCGGTAAGTCCACGTTAACACTTTGCTCTATTTATTTGCCATCTCACCATGCCACTTCGTAATACAGTATTGACCTATTTTCCAGGTGCTTAATTAATCTCTCTGCTGGCTGCCACGCTTATTAGACAGTTACTGTGTGTGTTTTAAACTTAGTTTACAGAAAGCACTAGCAAGTTAATTCTGCTATGGAATTATTATGTCAAGAAAGTCCTCACAGTTCATCCGAGCTTTCCTACTTGGTGTAACATCCATCAGAGCCTAGACTTTTTGCAAATGATGTAATGGGAGGTAATACCGGGCAGAAAAAAAAAAAAAATCACAGAAACATGCATTGTTATCAACAACTGCAGCTTTACCTAATGCAATTGTCTCGCATAATAACATAATTTCCCACAATTTAAAGACACTAAAATAACTGAAATAAACAAGGTGATACACAAGTAGGAAGATGCAAAAACATCAGAGCGCCACATAATTTCTGGGAAGGCAAGCCTTGGAGTCCCAAAAACTAAGTTAACAATCGCAGTTTCTGACATTTTAAGTCAGATGCAACAGTTAGTAACAAAAGTATAGCCTCAAAAGAAAGCCCTTTATATATGTGTTAGCACATGCACTAACGATTGAGGACTTAATTTAAATAAAAATAATTTTTACAAACTCATCACTATTTCCTACAGCTTTAAACACATATAAACGCACCTGCCAGCTTTACAATTGATACCGCGATGAATCCAGAACAAACCCCGCACAGTCCCTGCCGCAACCATTACGGTAAAGCCTCCAGCAAATAAACCCCTCCGTTTTCACAGAGCTCGTTCTTGGGAACTGACCAAATTTTAAAGCGTCCACTTCCTTTCCAGTTGCTGTTAGTGATACCGGCCCTCGGCACCATTTGCCGCCCCAGCTTTCCCCCAGCGCGGGTCCCGCGGGTCTCTCCTCGGGGGTCAGGGGGCGAGGGTCGCGTCCCGCCGGGACTGCCAGGAGCCACCGCGGCGGTGGCCGAGCAGGACCCGGAGCGGGCGGAGCTGCGGCCGCGCCCGGGCGCCACCCCGGGACCCCCCG